>JANAVB010042814.1:735855-1093634 GCA_029216955.1 Iris pallida
CTCCTCTCTCCTATATATATAATATATATAATATATATATATATATATACACAACACACTAGCTATTAGTTGCGTCAACTAAATTTAAGTATTTCTGTGGGTGTCTGATAGGAACGTTGTGTAGCAATTTCCATGGTCTTCCAAATGCAAATGAGGTTGGGCTTCAACCAGATAAAGTTGGCCTTTCTCATTTACCATTATCCCTATGAGTCTTCCAGGCCACTATCCCGGTACTAGTGGCCACATTTTGTCGGGTTTAAGAGACACGCAGCAGGTATGCAAGTGACCACCGAAATTTACACAACATGACCATGAACCTGTCAAGATCAATACGCAAGAATGTGGTGGCCTACAGCTCTATGGACAAATCTCAACCTTCTATTAAGAGGCTGTTTGGAAAAACATAAAATGAATTTGAATTTGAATTTGGACTTTCTAGAAAAAAAAAGTACGATTGGAATACATATATTTTCTTGTCCCCTAGTAGGGGACAAAGGTGTTTGGTTAATAGGAAGTGAGAAGTAAATAATATATTATAATAATATTACATTATTTGTTTAATAAAATAATAATAATAATAGTTTTTTTTTTACTTAAATATATATTATTATTATTATTATTATTTTATTATTTATTATTATTATTCTTATTTATTAGTCAAACTTCCAATAAAATGCAAAATCCCTCAAAAAATAAAATACAAACCCTCTCATCTCTCTCCACTCAAAGGAACTCTCAATGCCCATATCTCGATCTAAAAGCTGTCTTCGGGATGTCCAGCCTCTGACTCTGATCTAATGATATCCTGAGCGCAAGTCGATCTTCGAAAACACTGCTGTCCCCTTGAATTGATCAAACAAGTCATCTGTCCTCAGGAGAGGATATCTGTTCTTGATTGTCACTGAATTCAAGGTACGATAATGTACACATAACCTGGACGTACCATCCTTCTTTTTCATAAAACATCCGGGCTCCCCAAGGCGATCCACTAGCACGAATGAATTCCTTGGTTCTGAGTTCTTCAATCATCTTTACAATATCTCTAACTCTGATGGTGCCATCCTGTAGACTCTCACTGATACTGGGGCTGTCCCGGGAATCAAGTCAATGGTGAACTCGATCTTCCGCTCTGCGGCATCCCTGGAAGCTCTTCCAGTAAAACATCTGGAAACTCCTCGACTATCCGGGGTAACTGCACTGCTGTGACTGCCATCCGCAATACTGGAGGAGAAGGTTAAACTTCGCCTCGAGAAAAGAAAACTCTGGCTCACCTAGAATGCTAAAAACAATCCTGCCAATATGGCAGTCTATTCTAGCAAACTGGTTCCTCAATCAATCCATCCCTAAGACCACATCATAATCGCCATCGGAACTCGAACAATCTAGCGGGGAATGCTCTATCGCTAACTATGATCCGACACGAGAAAAACACTCAATCTACTCCCACGAGTCTGTTACCAGTAAGTATATTGAGCCTTACTGATAATGACTCGGGCTCCAATCCTATTCGTATCGCAAATCGTGCAGACATAAATGAATGCGATACACCAGAATCAAATAAAGCTGTAGCGGGAAAGGAGTTGACGAGAATAGTACCTCTGCCACTACCTCTCCTGGTGCCAATCCTTCCTCTACGGTCATCACCATAGCCTGACCATGCCCTCGGGGTGCTAGTCCCCTCTGCTGAAATCCTCGCTGCCTATTCTGACTCAGGGCTTGGGCTTGTGCATACTGCTTGGGGGTATTGTTGCTGGAATGCCTGGGACTGAGGCGCAAGGGCCTCTGAGGCTGATACTGCTGCTGCTGGACTGGTGCTGGTCCTTTCACCGAAGGACTAGAAAGGTTGGACGATGATAGCTACCCCTATTTGGGTAGGATCCAACCTTATGATCTGCTGCTCCACAAACCAAGCACAATCCCTGCGCCCTGCAATATTCTGCTACCACATGTCTGGCTTCCCGCAATGAGAACATCCCACTGCAGAAGAGTGCTTCTGCTTCTGCTGCGCCAGGGCTGAATGCTGAACCGACGTTATGAGGCCGCCCGCCTCGGAGCTCCAATGGTCAAGGCCCTAACTGTCGAGGCTGGTGCTGAATATTGATTCATCTGACAGTGAGATCTCTTCCGACCTCCGGCCCTATCCATAATCCTTTGGAAGGTATACTCATGCCTCCTAGCTGCTCTCAAGACTGCATCAAAAGTCTAATGCTAAATTGCTCGACTGCCAATAAAATCTCCAGGAAGCCCCTACTGAATCGCTGGGCTCTATCAAACTCGATCGCTACCAAGGTGGGAGCAAACCGACTGAGTCTAGAAAACTCGGCCGCATATCCGTCGACCGTCCTGTCCATCTGCTTCAGATTGGTGAACCTCGTGTAGATCGTACCGAGCTACATCATCAAAATACTTGGTCTGGAATCTCTCTCTGAATACTACCCAAGCGATGGGTACCACTAATCCAACGGCCTGCGCCGTCCACCAGCTGCGGGCAAGATCCAATAATTGCAGGCACCACGGCCACCTTCTCGGCTTCTGGAGTCCTGGCTGCTTCTAGAATCATCTCTGTGTCCTGAAGCCAAGCATCTGCGGCAATAGCATCTTCGCTACCATCGAAGAATGGAGGGTTCAAGCGCTTGAAGCTGTTGGCCCGCTGTTACCCTGATGACCTCATCTGGTCAGAGAATCTGTCGCTGCCTGGTGCAAGGCATCTCCTCGATGATCCTGGAAAGCTATCAAGGTCCTGATGAGACCCACCAAAGTGCCATCATCCGGCTCTACAGGCTGAACTGGCTGGGCCTGGTTGCTCTCCTTCAATAGGCACGACTCTAGAGGCTACTCCAGAATGCTAGGCTTGATCTCCAGGTTGCTGCTGGTCCGCGGAGGTGCTCCACCTTGCTGATCGGCAGGTCCAGGTACTATGACGCTGAAGAAGACGACATAGGGAACAATAAGAAGGGCCAAGACAGATCAACGATACAAACATGTGATCAGGACAAGAATTTCAGGGATTCAGATGATACGAACAGAGATCAATGACGAGTACTGATTGAGACTTCTATTCGGTAAACTCTCGCATATCTTGAATCACAAGACCTGCATGGGCCACCACTTAAACCATGTCACGCCCCAGAACCAAATACTGGAGAGCGGGGGCAGACATAGCCAGCTACGTATATAGAAGTGCAACACATCTCGCTATACGGTCACGGCTGTCTAGATACATGAGGGTTTAACTACACAGCCAACAGTCTCTTAAGGTCAAGAACAAGCCTAGTGTCTCAATCACAAGCAAGTATAATAGTCACAAGATGTAAGACCAAATATAATAGTAAGGCGTCCCAAACATTACATATTCAGCTGATCATGAAGCTAGTCATTACAAAATGTCAGGACAGCAAGAGTTCAGTCATACATGATCAACCCTAGGATCTGTCAATCGTGTTACAGCCCGTAGGCAGACAGTAAGTAAGGTATGCAATACGAGCTAACAGGTGCTCGGCTACTAAACGCCTCAAAAGAATATTTTTACAATAAAGTGGGAGAGCCAAAATAACCCACTCGTTGCCCTGGTTATGCCTGGTGGTCACCATCGGGCTGGAAAGTCGGTAGATCCTCTGGAGCTGCTCCGAAATCTGGTCAAACAAAACCAGCTGGGTCAGATCCCAGAAAGAGCAAGTGCCACAAAGGAAGCTTCACTTAGGAACTAAAAACCAGTAATCAGCACAAGATATAAAAGTAGTAAGAACAAAAAATAAGAAAAAATATATCAGGATGATATACGACGAGATAACCATGAAACTATTTAGATAACCAAGTTACAATCCGTAAACCAAACAAGGAACATTGTAACCTTTATCTGAATCGAGCTTGGTTTTCCACCATTTATCGACAAATAATATAAAAAATTAGGTCATGTAACAAGCTTGTACAGGATCAAGACAAGACTGGACTGATTATTTTCATTCAACAATCACGGCCAAGCAATAAGTACGGCTTGATACTTTAACTAACTAGGGTTGTCACAGGCCTAGTTACTAACAAGATACAGCGAGATTGTTCCACAACCACAAGCCCTGCAGACCATCCAGTTTACCCAGTGAAGAACAGATGGCAACTCTAGAGGGGGGTAATAGAGTTTATAACAATAGTAGCCAATTAAAAATTAAACTATTTCACAAACTGAAAGTAATCAGAGTAAATACGAAAATAAATAAGGAGCAAGAAAGCATACGCAAACACAGCCGATTTTAACCTGGTTTCCCTCGTGGAGGACGAGTCCAGGCCTGAGAACTCTAGCTCAGGATTAAATCCATTATTTGTGAAATAGTAGTTACACCCCGTGCCTTTTCTTCAGAATAGCACGTCAACTTCTTACAAAGATCGCAGTGACGATGCTTGAAATTTTCCAAGCGACTTCTTGAACTCTTGCACAAACTCGTAACTGAAAAGTACTGAGCACTTGAGGCTTAGGGCTTGTGGCTAGTAGATAAAGAAGGGTATAGCTTGTATAGAGCTTTACAGAGAAGAGATGAGAATTGGATGATTGAAAATGAGAGAATTCATGGCCTATTTATAGGATATCAGGTAGGCAGAATTCGGCCAGAATTCTGGTTGGAATTTTCAAAAATTTGGCTGTTGGACAACTTGCAACCAGCCAACCCCCTAAAAATAAGGGTACTATTTTTAGAAACCAGAGTTCGGCCCGAACTCTGTGTGGAGGCAGAGTTAGGCCCGAACTCTGTCTCCAGAGCACAGAATAGGTCAATGGGTAAATTAGCTTATTTTGATTTGTGTGGAGCTTTTGATTTGAGGTATGGGCATAGGTTAAGTCTCAGATGCTCAGCACAGCTCAGTTTACATAAGTCTAGACTCTATAAAATTGTAAAATACAGACTCAAAGATATGTTGCATTGTAGGAGCGAGCTGTTGTCTGGCTTGTACTAAATGTTGTCTTCATGTGTCATATTGAATTATCACAAGTATCATATAGTCAATTTTATCAATATTTGGTTGACTGTGATTTTGTGTCAACAATCTCCCCCATATTGATAATTGACAAAATGATAGTTGTATATTCAATATTCATACCTGGACACATTTAAGAGCAATGACATAGCTCCCCCGTAATCAGTACCGAGCTAGCAATAGCTCCCCCGTAAACATTACTTTAATCCTGTTGGCCTGATAAAAATATTCTCCCCAAAGCACAGATACAGATACAAAAGAATATAGATATACCAAAATTTTTCCCCCTTTTGGCATTTAGCAAAACCATAACAATAAACTAAGAACTGGCAAGCACACCAAAATAATAGATAAAACTGCATAGAAACTGATAAAACTACCGAATGTCTCAAGAGTCACATAATGATAAGTCTAATACAACCAAAGTCTAAAAGCAACTAATCCAAAATGTATAAAACATAAACTACGATCCCAGTAGCAGCAGCAAGTAGAAATCCATATCCACCATCGAGCTCGTGAAGGCCCAGCGTCGTCGGATGGATCAGTGAAGGAACCGAGGGTCCATGAAGGCCGCATCCGATCCAAGGAGCGGATAACCCAAGGGTCATCGATACGATATCCGTCGCGAGCAGGGTCCTGCTCCATAGGAATAGGCATAGAAGGATGCCGGGACATGGAGTACCGAATATATACAGTGAGTTGCTAATGGCACTCATTTGCAAGGTAGACCGGTAGTCAAGTTGAGTCCAGCGATCATCCTCTAAGGTAAATCGATCGCGGAGCATAGTCTGGAGTGACTCTAGAGTGGCAGGAGGAGGAGGATCATGTCCAAGAGGAGGGACATCGGGCTCATCGTCTGAGTGCTCGGACACAACAGGTGAGCCAACTGCTGCCTGAAGCCGCCGTGCCTTAGAGAGGAAGGCAGGGACAGGTAGGAACTGGCACTCATCAAGGGGTACGCGAAAAGCACGGAAGAGCATAGGAAGATAAAGAGCATAAACCAAGGATCTTGGTTTCTTTCTAGCGTTAATCATCCAGTCCATCATGGTACGTAGAAGATTAAAAGGAACATGAAAGTGGAGATGATATAAAGCCGAGATTTCAAAGTAAGTAACCTTCGGTAGATCCCGCTTTGGGTAGAATAGTGTTAAAAATAATCTGAAGTTCATAAAAATAGGGATTGAAAAACTTGGCCAAAAGCTTGCAAGGACGTGTGTTAGGGGTACACAAGTCGTCCTTAAAGCTTTCGAGGAAGACCCATCGGGAAATTGAAATGATCGAGCTTCAATAAGTTTTTTCCATGAGTTTGGCTCCTGGAGTTCAAGGTGTTCGGCCAAGTCACAATCATCGAAAGATATATCAATGCCCGCAACCCGTGAAAAAATATGTATATCATCATGAGTTAGGTTGCAATAGAACATTTGAATAGCATTGCGATAGATAACCGAGTTGGTGGTGACAAGTTCATCAAGACAAAGATCATGGAAAAGTGATCATATTGAGAAAATATAGTAAAATTAATAGGATGACCCGCAAACACCGACGTGTCCGAAAATCACTAAACCAAGCATTTGAGGCGTCAAGTGATATAAATCCGGTCGTCATATGTATTGGGGTCGAGTGGACGAGGTAGGGTTGAACAACGGATGAATGGGTGGTTGATTTGGTTGTTCAACGGGCGGTTCAACACGAGGAGGAGCATTCGAAGAGGATGCTCCCTCGGTTCGAAGTCTCTTCCCCCTATTAAACAATTGTGGAGCCATGAAATGATAAAGACGATTGAGATGGAGAAAAGTGTTAAATATACCTCAATGTGATGATGAAATATGAAGAGAATGGTGAGAGAAGCCTTCTCCTTGAGTTTTGAGAAGAGATATGCTCTAGGAAGGAAGAACTAGGGTTAGGGTTTGGAGAAACTTAGTTTGGAGAGGTGTAGAAGGTGGCAATGGAGGAGAGAGAATGGAAACGAATATTTGTGTAAGGGTTCGAATGGTCGGAATGATGAGGGCCATTGGATCAAGTTTTGATCAGCGGCTGAGGCTGCTTCCGGTTCTGGAATAGCCAAGCCGAATTCGGCCCGAACTCTGGATAGGGCAGAGTTCGGCCTGAATTCCGGATTCTGTAACCAGAACAGAAATCAGGCTGTAAAGAAAAATTGATTGAGTGAGAGAGGCCAAAAGAATATGATAAGTACATATACAAGATTGAGGAAAAAACCAAGTGAAAAAAGACAGAAAGTTAACTTTGAAGCAAAGTAAGTTGGAAAATCTGAATTTCAGCATGTGATAAATAAAAATGAACCTTGTAATAAATACGGAATTATGCATAATTCAATATTTTGAAGCTGCCATGGGTTAGCTGCAGGGGCCTGATCCCAGCTAGCGGTAGTCCTGAGGACTAGTGCACCGTGTCGCTTAGGCTTTTACGCCTTATTATCAGAAGGACCCTTTCGGCTTGTACCCATAGCAATTTCATCATAAAAGAATCAAGACATACTCGATATTTATGCAGGTTATTTTAATGAATAACAGCTTCATCCAAAATTCCAAGTTCACGACAAAGAAAATTGAAACGCTCTTCGGATAGTGGTTTTGTAAAGAAATCTGCTAGCTGATGATCACTGTCAATAAATTCTAAGTTAATAGTATCATTTTGCTGATGATCACGCAAAAAGTGGTGACGTATTTTAATGTGTTTTGTACGTGAGTGACATATAGGGTTCTTGGTGAGATTTATAGCACTAGTGTTGTCATAAAAGATTGGAATGTGCATAAAAGATAAGTTATAGTCTTCAAGGGTTTGCTTCATCCACAGAATTTGTGCACAAACGCCCAGCTGTAATGTATTCAGCTTCTGTTGTGGATAGTGCAACAGAATTCTGCTTCTTGCTAAACCAAGAGACTAGAGCTTTTCCTAATAAATGGCACGTGCCACTTGTACTTTTACGGTCGACCTTGCATCCGGCAAATCAGCATCAGAGTAACCAATAAGGTCAAATGATGTTGATTTGGGATACCATAGGCCCTACAACCGTACCCTTAAGGTATCGAAAGATACGCTTAACAGCAGTCATGTGTGATTCCTTAGGATTAGTTGATATCTAGCACACAGGCAAACGCTAAACATAATATCAGGGCGACTAGCAGTTGAGAACATAAAATGTTATATTTTTATCCTTAATGTTTATCATTTTATGTCATTTTATGACTAAAGGTACTCATTATATTTATATTTTTTTGTAGGACGAATTTGGAGACACTATGTGTAAAATAGAACTAAAATGTAATTCTGGACAGTTTTGACACCTTTCACCAAAATGGGCATAACTTTCTCATCCGAAAAGCAATGGAGGTGATTCAAAAAGTTTATGAAAGCTAAGACACAGGGCTAAAACTTTTATATTTTGTGTCTTTCGTAAATCAAGCTGCATCATGGACGAAAGCAGACTTGAAGTTGGGTCAAAGATGCTGTGAACAAAAATAGGAACCAAAACAACCACGTTCCTACTTGTTCTATGACTTATTCTATTTGGTTTGAGAAGTTGTAACTTTTAGAGGATATGTGGGGAGATATTGTGGGCTTGACACAACTAATTTTTGGTGTATAAAGGGGGTAGAAATCATGAGAAGAAACACACAACACAACTCTTCTTCTTCTTCTCCAACTTTTCTTTTGAAGTTTTGAAGAACATGTGCGGCTAAAAGTCTTGTTGGTTGAAGTGTACGAAAGCCTTGGAATCAATAAACTTGTGAGATCTAAATTTTTTCTATATGTTTGATTTTATACTTTGAATATTGAATTTTTTCTATGCCAACTTTCATGATTGTTTTTTTAATACTAGGAGGCCTACTAGTTTATTATTCATTTCGATCTACCGCTAAATTAGATATCAAATCCGTAATAGTTTGATGTTTCTAATTTGTGAAGCAACCAAGCTTTAATAAACTGCTTTGTTTTATTAGATCTTAGGAGAAAAATATTTGACAAAATTAAATGCAACCGCTTGCTCGTATTGTTTTGCTTTATCGATCTCTTTGTTCTTTAAGAAATTGCTATATTAAATATATAACGCTTGTCTTAGATTATTTAGTAAGTAAAGTTAATTAGGTCGCTTGTATCTGATTAACTAAGCCTAAGAGAGATAGGAAGATACTTCCAACGGTAAATATTCAAAGTATGATTTAATTTATGCTTGCATCAATGATCAAATTTTATGAATTCCAATGGTAAATGTTCACTGAGACCAATATTTGTTCCTTGATTGATTTTAATACTTTAATTGCTTTAGCTCTTCTTAAATTTTCTTTTCAAAACTCTCTCCCCCAATCCTTGTTCACGTAGAATAAAATTTATACTAATTACTCTCCTGGGATCGATCCTTACTCTCTCTACTACATATAATTTTAAGAGTAAGGTTTTATTTTTGGGTGCCTGCGACAGCACACCAAATTTTGGCGCCGTTGCCGGGAGTAATCTTAGTTAATTTTTGTGCTTTTTGTGATCTTTATTTTTTATAATTAATTATATTTTTATTCATTTACAAAAAAAAATCATTAGTTATCATTCTCATTTTTTTTGAATTGCTTGTCATATTGTTCTTTATTGTTTATGGTTGTGACTCGATCTTCTAATCAAGGTATTTTCAGACGATCCAGAAATAGAAAGAACTTTGCGCAGTTAAAGGAAGGAAACTCAAAGAGAATCTAACGAGAACAACCTCGCTCCGGATTTCGTATTCTCTTGTAATTCTAATCCTGAAGAAGGAGTCATGGCTGTAAATAGAACTTTAAAGAACTCGCTGCCCCGATTTGAATCAACACCCTTTATGCATAATGTTTCCTACTTTAGATGCTACTACTACTTTTGAATTAAAATCTGGACTTATACATTTATTGCCAACTTTTCATGGTCTTGTAGGTGAAGACCCTCACAAGCATCTAAAGGAGCTTCATGTGGTTTGCACAAGTATGAAGCCAACGGGGGTGACTGAAGAGCAAATTAAATTAAGAGCCTTTCCATTTTATTAAAGGATGCGGCTAAGGATTGGCTCTACTACCTACCCTCCGGAAGTATTGTCACATGGAATGAGATGAAAAGATTGTTCCTAGAAAAGTACTTTCCAGCTTCAAGGGCGGCCAATATCCGAAAAAAAATTTGTGGGATAAGACAACACAATACAGAATCTCTCCACGAGTACTGGGAACGTTTCAAAAAATTATGCAAGTTGTCCCCATCATCAAATTAGTGAGCAACTACTTATTCAATACTTCTATGAAGGCCTTCTATCAAATGATAGAAGCATGATAGATGTTGCTAGTGGAGGAGCTTTGGTAGATAAAACTCCTGAGACAGCAAGAAATTTAATTGCAAATATGGCGCCAATTCTCAACAATTTGGCACTAGGCTAGATCTTCCATCTAAACACGCCAACGAGGTAAATATTTCTTCCCTAGAACAACAAATTGCTAGTTTAACTTCTCTTGTTCGTCAAATGGCTGTAGGTAACATACAAACGGCGAAGGCTTGTGGGATATGTTCAATAACGGGGCATCCAACTGACATGTGCCCAACTCTTCAAGAGGAGCCCAATGAGCAAGTGAACGTGGTAGGTAGTTTTCCTGGACAACCACAAGGAAGTATGATCCCTACTCAAACACATACAATCCAGGATGGAGAGATCATCCCAATTTCAACTATGGGAATCCACAATCAAATCATCCCGTCAATCAAAATCGGCCAAGTTACCAACAGTACAAGCAACCATATCCCCATGAAAAACAATCGGGCCAAACTTCTAACTCTGGTATGTCTTTAGAAGATATTGTTAAGTCTCTTGCCACTAATAATTTACAATTTCAATAGAGATAAGGGCCAGTATTCAGGAGACAAGGGCCAGTATTCAAAGCTTGGACAATCAAATGAGCCAAATGGCTATAGCAATTAATAAGCTGGAGGCACGAAGTTCAGGGAAGCTACCATCTCAAACGATAATAAATCCGAAAGAAAATGCAAGTGCAATCGTTTTGAGAAGTGGTAAAGAGGTTGACATTCAAGTAAAAGAAGCACCTACATCGTCAAAATAAGAGGAAGAGAAAACAACCGTTGCAGACACGAACTTCCCCAACGATGATGAGGTACCCAATTGTAAGTTTCCACCTCTTTCTGATTATAAACCAGTACCTTATTTTCCTCAAGCTTTAGCAGAATCTAGAAAAATTGAACAAAATAATGAGTTATATGAGACTTTTCGTAAATGAGGTAAATATTCCTTTTAGATGTTATCAAACAAGTACCTCGTTATGCTAAATTTTTAAAAGAATTGTGTACAATAAAAAGGAAACAAAAACTTAAAGGATATGAAAAAGTGAAAGTAGGGGAGAGTGTTTCTGCAGTAATTCAAAGAAAACTCCCTACGAAATGCAAAGACCTAAGAATGTTTACTATCCCTTGTAAGATAGGTAACAATAAATATGAGAAAGCCATGTTAGATTTAGGAGCTTCTATCAACGTTATGCCATATTCTATATATGAATCTCTAAATCTTGGACCTCTGAATAAAACTTGTGTTGTAATTCAATTGGCTGATAGATCTAATGCCTATCCCAAGGGATTAATTGAGGATGTTCTTGTACAAATTGATAATTTGGTTTTTTCTGCTGATTTTTATGTGCTTGATATAAAATGGTGATCAAACTGCTCCTATTTTGTTAGGAAGACCATTTTTAAAGACATCCAAGACTAAGATAGATGTGCATAGTGGCATACTTACTTTGGAATTTGATGGTGAAATTATTAAATTTAATATTTATGATGCCATGAAATATCCTAATGATGATAATACTGTTTATTCTATTGATGTGGTTGATTCTTTAGCACAGGATGTTTTTGAACTTGATGGCAAAGATGAATTAGAAGTTGTGATTAGTGAGCATCTCGAAAAAGAGCATAAGGGGTTAGCTCTAGTACTAATTTACAGAAAACTATTGCATCATTGAATGATTGTCCAAAAGTACAACCGTCAGGTAACTTTCCTTCTATTTACTTATCAATTTCTAACAAGAGGCCTTCACCCTCTATTTTGCAGGCCCCTGTTCCAGACTTGAAGCCTCTTCTTAGTCACCTCAAATATGTTTTTCTGGATGGAGGAACATTACCAGTGTTCATCTCTAATAAACTTAGTACAACACAAGAAGAAAAGCTTGTACATGTCCTTAAGGAGCACAAGACGGCTATCGGTTGGACAATTGCTGATATAAAAGGAATTAGTCCTCTACATGCATGCATCGCATCTTACTTGAGGAAGGAGCAAAACCATCCCGATAACCGCAAAGACGATTAAACCCACCCATGATGGAGGTAGTAAAAAAAGAGATCCTAAAATTTTTGAAGTTGGAGTGATCTGTCCTATTTCAGATAGCCAGTGGGTTAGTCCGGTGCAAGTGGTTCCTAAAAAGACTGAATAACTTTCGTAAAGAATCAAAATGATGAACTAGTTCCCACTCGTGTCCAGAATTGGTGGCGGGTTTGTATAGATTATAGAAAATTAAATAATATCAGGACGACTAGCAGTTAAATAAAGTAGACTGCCTATCATACCTCGATACTTACATTGATCTACGGGTTTGCCGCTTTCATCTGGTTCTAGTTTAGTTGTAGTAGCCATTGGAGTGCTGATTGGTTTGACGTTGTCAAGGTCGAATTTCTTCAGCATGTCCTTTGTATACTTTGACTGACAGATGAAAGTTCCATTTGATATTTGTTTGACTTGCAGTCCAAGAAAGTAATTGAGCTCCCCCATGCTCATCTCAAACTCGGTCTGCATACACTTGGCAAAATCCTGACAGAGGGTTTCATCAGTAGAACCAAAAATAATATCATCTACGTAAATTTGTACTAAGAGAATAGTGTCTTTGAAAGATTTTATAAAAAGTGTAGTGTCAACTTTCCTTTTGAAAAACCTTTTTCAAGTAAGAAATTGCTTAGCCGTTCATACCAAGCTCTAGGGGCTTGTTTGAGGCCGTATAGCGCTTTCTTCAGCTTGAAAACATGGTCAGAAAATTTATGATTTTCAAAACTAGGGGATTTTTACAAAAACTTCCTCCTTAATAAATCCATTCAAGAAAGCACTTTTAACATCCATTTGAAATAATTTAAAATTTTGAAAATTAGCAAATGCACAAAGCATCCGAATGGATTCTAATCTTGCAACAGAGCGTACCTCTCATCGTAGTCGATACTTCCTCTTGGTTGTATCTTTGAGCTACTAGACGAGCTTTGTTGCGTGTAACTGAACCATCTTCATTTACTTTGTTTCTAAAAACCCATTTGGTACCAATAATCGAGTGATTTGCGGTCTAGGAACGAGTTCCCATACTTGGCTCCTCTCGAATTGGTTGAGTTCCTCTTGTATGGCAGAAATCCAAAATTCATCATTAAAAGCTTCTAAAATATTTTTGGCTTAATTTGTGAAATAAAGGCAGTACTAGCAATGGAGTCTGTTAATGATAATCTCGTAGTTACTCCGCGTGAAACCTCACCTATTACCAAATTTTCTGGATGTGACGGCTTGAAAGAGAATTTCTTTGGCAAGCCCTCCAGAGAATTGGTTTCGATAGTGGTATTCATTGGAGTAGAAGTTGATGGCTCAACATCATCATCAAGAGTAGCTGCTGCACTGTTATCTTCATCAAAAGTCACATTGGTAGACTCTTCCACAATTAATGAGCGTTTGTTAAATACTCTATATCCCTTGCTCTTGGCAGCATAGCCAAGAATATACCATCGTCAGCTTTGGCATCAAATTTGCCTAAGTTGTCTTTGGTGTTAAGAATAAAACATCTACAACCAAAAACTCTAAAATAAGAAACATTTGGGGTTCTTCCAAACCAAAGCTCATAGGGTATTTTCTTCGTAATAGGACGAATAAGCACTCTATTCAAAATATGGCATGCTGTGCTGACAGCTTCAGCCCAAAAGTATTTCGGAAGTGAAAACTTATTCAACATGACTCTAGCCATATCGCCAAGAGTCCTATTCTTCCGCTCCACAATACCATTTTGTGAGGAGTTCTTGGACAAGAAAACTCATGATCAAAACCATTAGAATCATAAAACTTTTCAAAATCAGTATTTTCGAATTCGCCTCCATGATCACTTCGGATTCGAGTAATCATGTAGCCTTTTTCGTTTTGAACTTTCTTAACAAAAATCTTGAAAACTGAAATAGCATCACTTTTAATGTAGGAAAGAAAACCCAAGTAAATCTAGAAAAGTCATCAACAATAACAAAGGCATAAAGTTTTCCACCAAGACTGGCTACTATACTAGGGCCAAATAAATCCATATGAAGTAATTGCAAAGGTCTAGTAGTACTTACAGAGTTTATGGAATGAAATGAGGACTTGGTTGCCTTATTCAATTCACATTCGGCACATACCGTGTCTTTTTGAATGTGATGTCGGGCAAGCCTCTAACTAGCTTCTTAGTCGATAGCCTGGATATAGTATCCATATTGGCATGACCATGATGCTGGTGCCACAGTAATCTTTCATCCTTGTGAGCATATAGACATCTACCTGCACTGTTAGTGTCTCTTGATAGATAGAAAATATAAATATTATCCTCTCTTATCCCTTCAAAAGCGATGTCTCCCGTTGACCTATCATAAATAAAGCATTTATCTTGTCCAAAGTTAATGTCATATCCATGGTCAGCAAGATGACTAATGCTGAGCAGGTTATGCTTTAACTCGGTCACTAGGTAGACATCCTTTATTACGGGAGAAGGAGGATGTCCAATAATACTATTACCTATAATATACCTTTTAGGTTGTCGCCGAAGGATACATATCCTTCTCTCTTCATCGATAGTGATGCAAAAAGATTTGCATTTTCCGTTATATGCCACGAGCATCCACTATCCAGAATCTATTACTCTTAGTTGAGGAGGAAAGATCTACCTACATCAAGAGTAGATGTGACCTTTGGTACCCAAGTTCTTGAGGGTCCTGAAAAGTTAGTTTTGGAAACCATGCATATATATTTCTATCTACTAATCTTCTAACTCTACATTGGTGAAATGTGTCCATGTAATCCACAATAAGTACAGATAGCATTCCTATTTATGCTAGGAGTATGTTGATGATGTCTATATGTAGAATGTGGAGTAGCATGGTGATGATATCTATATGTAGAGTGGTGTGGAGTAGCATGGTGATAATGTCTATATGTAGCATGGTAAGAGTGGTGTGGAGCATGATGATGACTATATGTGGCTGCAGGATTATGATTATATCTATTAGCAGTATGATGGTGATTTTATTTTGGTGCAACATAGTGATGATTGTATCTATGTGTAGCATGATGATTATGTGTCATATGAGAATTATTTCTACGTGCATGTGGTTTGTGTGCTTTATGAAAGTGAGTGTACATATAAGCATGATTACGTGCTGCAGGTGGATGGCGTGGTTGACTAGTATGAGTAGTGTTGCTTTGTGTGTGTCTCATGTGATTGGGTTTGAGGTTGAGCAACCTGTTTTCCCAATCTAGTCTCTAATTTCTTAGAGACAGCCTGCAGTTCATCAATCTTAGCATTCAAACCATATATCTTAGTAATAGAAATCTTGTGTCTACTCTTTTCTTCAGCAAGCTCCATGTTGAGTGTGGTAATTTCTTGTGTTTGTTGTTCAATACGTGCTTCGGCATCATGAAGGCTTAATTTAAGCTTAGACACCTCATTTGTGACTTCCGTGGGTGAAGTATCTCTAATGTTATCAAGCAATAAAGAGAGTCTTTGAATTTCGACTTCATGACTTTTGATATTTTCCTTGGCGTGTTTATATTTACCAATGACTTTCTTGTGGTCATCAAGTAAATCAGTGAAAGCATCGCCAAGTTCATCACAAGTGAAATCATCAAGAGTTTCGTTTGATACCTTGTCGGACATTGCCATTAGGCACACATTTGCAGTGTCTTGAGGAGAGTCTGTTTCTTTCTCGGAGTCACTAGCTTCGCTTTTATGCCAAATGCTTGTGTTGGCATATTTCTTTGAGGAAGCCTTCTTGTATGGTTTCTCATAACGGTTGCTCTTCTTTAAGAATGGACAGTCTTTTCGGACGTGTCCAGTCTTCTTGCAACTGTAGCATGTTGGCTCTTCTTCGTCATCTTCTTGTGGTTCCTTCTTTCTTCGATTGAAGCGAAGAAATTTCTTGAAGTTGCGGACAAGGAGAACTTGATCATCACCTTCCGAGTTGTCGTCATCCGTCTCTTCGGGGTCAGCCCTTCGTTGGTGAGCTTTAAGGGCGATCTCCTTAGCCTTAGGAGCAGGCTCTTCGAAGTCTTTGAGGTCAAGCTCATGAGTCATCAGATTTCCCATCAAAGTCTCCATGGACATAATTGTGAGATCATTTCCTTCTATGATGGCTGTCACCTTAGGGTTCCAAATCTTTGGTAGTCCCCTAAGTATCTTGCGGATCTTCTCGTGATTTGTATATTATTTGCCGAGAGAAGACAATGGGTTGATGATGTCGAGGAATCTTGTAATCATTTGTGTGATCATTTCATTGGCTTCATCTTGAAAGCCTCATATTATTAGTGAGACGACTTATTTTTGACTCCTTACTTGGGTGGTTCCTTCATGCGTCACTTCTAGAAGTCTCCATACTTCATGAGCGGTGGTGCATGTTGAGACCCTGTTGAACTCATTCCTGTCTATAGCACAGAATAAAGCATTAATAGCTCTCGCATCTAGACATGCCTGTTTCTTCTCCTCGTCAGAATATTTTTCATGTGGTTTCTCAACGAGATCACCATTGACAACTATCCTGGCGGGCTTTTTGTAACCATCGGTGACGATGGTCCACAGGTCGAAGTCTAACGACTTGAGATAAAAGCTCATCATTGTTTTCTAATAGGTGTAGTTCATTCCATCAAATAGGGGAGGCCTATGAGTGGACTGCCCTTCACCGTGATTGGAAATCATGGATTGTGTGGTTGCCATGATCAGCTCTAGGATGTTAGTCCTTGTAGAGAGAGAGCTCTGATACCAATTGAAGAACAGATGACAACTCTAGAGGGGGGGAGGTGAATAGAGTTTATAACAATAGTAGCCAATTAAAAATTAAAGTCTTTCACAAACTGAAAGTAATCAGAGTAAATGCGGAAATAAATAAGGAGCAAGAAAGCATACGCAAACACAGCCAATTTTTAACCTGGTTTCCCTCGTGGAGGACTAGTCTAGGCCTGAGAACTCTAGCTCAGGATTAAATCCACTATTTGTGAAATAGTAGTTACACCCCGTGCTTTTCTCAGAAGAGCACGTCAACTTCTTACAAAGATCGCAGTGGCGATGCTTGGAATTTTCCAAGCGACTTCTTGAACTCTTGCACAAACTCCTAACTGAAAAGTACTGAGCACTTGAGGCTTAGGGAGCTTGTGGCTAGTAGATGAAGAAGGTATGGCTTGTATAGAGCTTTAGAGAGAAGAGATAAAGATTGGATGATTGAAAATGAGAGAATTCATGGCCTATTTATAGGATATCAGGTAGGCTGAATTCGGCCAGAATTCTGGTTGGAATTTTCAAAAATTTGGCCGTTGGACAACTTGCAACCAGCCAACCCTAAAAATTAGGGTGCTGATTTTTAGGAAGCAGAGTTCGGCCCGAACTCTGTGTGGAGGCAGAGTTCGGCCCGAACTCTGTCTCCAGAGCACAGAATGGGTCAATGGATAATTGGCTTATTTTGATTTGTGTGGAGCTTTTGATTTTGAGGTATGGGCATAGATTAAGTCTCAGATGCTCAGCACAGCTCAGTTTATATAAGTCTATACTCAATAAAATTACAAAATACAGACTCAAAGATATGTTGCATTGCAGGAGCGAGCTGTCGTCTGGCTTGTACTGAATGTTGTCTTCATGTGTCGTATTGAATTATCACAAGTATCATATAGTCAATTTTATCAATATTTGGTTGACTGTGATTTTGTGCCAACACCCAGTCGAATATTAGGGGTTGAATTCATGTGGGTACATCGTCCAGAAAACGCATGTACCCTTAAGTGGCTTGAAGGGTACAACACATGACAGTGTGCTGGAAATGTGCCCTACTCGACGGCAGGCCACAGATCCCAAGCGCACCCAGGTAAGGATTGTCTGTAGCTGGGAAATCTCTTCATGACTACTGTATTATTCTAGCTATTAGCCTTAGTCCATTTCAGTAGGTACCCCTGACGTGGTACTCAGGGGTCCCATCCTAAGCATGATGCAAGACAAGACTAGTTTAATTGTACAAGCACATTCGTCCACGGTGTCCAGGTTATTTATACTTGTCCTGTCATGTCATGTTAGCCGTCGCAACAGCATATCAAGGTATATCATGTCAGATTTTCTTGTCAGGAGTGCGCCACGGCGGGCCACTTATCATGTCATGTTACTTGTCAAAAGTGCACCCCTACGGGTCACTATCATGTTCATGGTATAATTGTAGGGTAACATAGTACAAGCATTCTTTCAAGAGACCCAAGTTATACCGAGGGTCACAAGATATGAGCCTAACAATTAAATCATAAATAATAATAATTATATAACAAAGTCAAGGTACGGGGAGGAGCCATGCGGCTCAGAGAAATGAGTCCATGCGGCTGGATTGATGCAGGTTCATGCGGCCTAGAATTCGAACTCCTGCGGCTCAGATGAGAAGGCGCATGCGGCTCTGGGTCAACAACTTATACGACTGGAAATAAATAGGGCACATGCGGCTCAGAATTATCGAGTTCATGCGGCTGGGAGGAAGGAGGTCTTATGCGGCTGGAGAGGATGGGCCTTATACGGCTGGGGATGGAGGGGATCTTATGCGGCTGAAAGTAAATGGGTCTCATGCGGCTCGCGGGGAGTGGGGCATATGCGGCTGAGAAGGGCAGGAGTTTACGCGGCTGGAATCATATGCGGCAGGAAGTTCAAGCCCATGCGGCTTGGGGAATCAACGTTCCATGCGGCTGAATGGGAAAGGCTTATGCGGCCAGGAGTTCATCCAGTCATGCGGCTGAGGCCGAACAATAGTGCATACGGCTGGATTATCCAGGGCATATATGGCTCAGGTTTACAAGGCGTATGCGGCTGAGGTTCATGCGGTTCAAGGGTTCAAGGTCTCATGCAGCTGGGATTATCCATGCGGCTCGGGAGAACTCTAGCCGCATGAAATAGTCATGCAGTCCAGTCAAGTACTGTTCTTCTTCTCCAGATTTTCTGAGAAGAAGAACCATGAAGGCCATACTTCCAAGCTCCATAATTCCATCATCCAGAGCCCAAATCGAACTTCCATAGGTCCAATTGGGGCAGAATGGAATTCTCTACAACATAGAACCATCAGAACTTGATAATAACAAGATTAAGTAGATCAAACCCCAAGGAATCTGAAAATATAATAAACTTGGATCTACAAGAATTTAGCCATGGAAATTGAAAATGTCAAGCACTAAAGAGTCTTAGAATATTGCAAGGAAAAAAATGGAACAATAAATCTTGAGTTCCTCCATGAAGCAAGATGCACTTGCCTAAGCTCTCCCTCTCTCTCTCAGGTAGGTGAGGAGTTAATGGTGGAAAGAAGGAAAGTAAATGATGAGAAGAAAGGAGAATGGGTTAATAAATGGTAGTGGTGGTGGTAGGTAGGGGAGTAGGTTCACAATCGAACCAAGCCGAATTAATTCAAGCCAAACTGAACCAAGATGAACCATGGCCAAGCAAAGGAAAATACCCAATAAACCAAGCAAGAAGATGTGCAATACGATCAAAATACGTACACGTATACCTAGATACATAATTCGAACAACAGGTATTACAACTCTACCCACCTTAAAAGAATTCTGTCCTTGGAATTTAATTAATTGGCTAGAGGGGCAAGAACAAGCTATACTAATCACAAGCAAGCTATAACTAGGCAATCAATCATCATCATTCAAGCAAGGAACTTAGAGCATAAGGTATAAGAAAGACATTATACCTTATGAGTCAAACAGGTCATATCGCGATCGGATATCATTCTCACGCTCCACGTTGACTCACCTAAAGAGTGATGACCCCAAGCAACTCGACTAACTTAATAGTCTTGTTCTTGAGCATCTTCTCTCTCTGGTCCAATATAAATACGGGCCTCTCCTCATACGAAAGGTTGGTACCAACAACCAACTCCGAATGATCCAGGATATGGCTTGGGTCTGGGATAAACCGTTGCAATTGGGATACATGAAACACGTCATGAACCTCACGTAACGACGGCGGGAGAGTGAGACGATAGGATACATCACCAACTCGCTCCAGGATGTTGAACGGTCCTATATACCTAGGACTAAGCTTTCTCTGTATGCTGAAACGAATGATGCCACGGTTAGGCAAAATCCTTAGGAATACATGGTCGTCGACAGAAAACTCAAGAGGGGGCCGATGAGAATCGGCCCAATGACGCTAGCGATCTTGGGCAACTCGAAGATGATCCTGACTCTTCTGACCACTTCAACTGTCTGGGCAATCATTTCTGGACCGAGCATCCGCCTCTCTCCAACATCATCCCAGGCTAGCGGGGATCTGCACTTCCTACCACACAGTGCCTCGAACGGTACCATCTGGATACTGGCCTGGAAACTGTTGTTGTATGAGTACTCTACCAGGTGCAGGTGATCTTTCCACGAACCATCGAAGTCAAGTGTACAGGACCGTAACATATCTTCAAGAGTCTGGATTGTGCGCTCCGACTGACCATCTGTCTGCGGATGATATGCTGAGCTGAACTGGAGATGAGTTTCCAAACTCTCTTGCAGGCTACGCCAAAAGTGCAACGTAAATCTGGAATCTCTGTCCGAGGTGATACTGACTGGAACACCGTGAAGTCTGATGATCTGTCTGAGATACATCTCTGCTAGCTGAGCCGTCGACTGACCAACTCTGAACGGGAGGAAGGAGCCACCTTCATGAGACGGTCAACCATAACCCAAATAGCATCTCGACCAGCTGGGGATCTAGGTAATCCAGTCACGAAATCCATGGTTACATGCTTCCACTTCCATTCTGGAATCGGCAAGGACTGAAGAAGTCCAGCTGGCCTTTGATGTTCAGCTTTAACTTGTTTGCAAACTAAACACCGAGAGACAAACCGGGCTATCTCCCTCTTCATGTCATTCCACCAAAAGTGCTGACGAATATCACGGTACATCTTCGTACCACCAGGATGAATGGAATACTGAGAACTGTGAGCTTCTGCCATGATCTACCATCGGATATCTCCACTGGATACACAAAGACGATTACCATGTTAAGTATACCGTCTCCATGAATGCATAACTCTGGTCTTCATCCCGCCTCGCACTCTGCTCTAAGCCACTGAAGCTTAGAATCTGCTGACTGCGCCATCCGAATCCTCTCGACTATAGTGGACTGAACCTGCATACTGACCATCAATGCCACACTGGAAGGAAGAACAACTTCGATACCCATCTTCTGAAGGTCTGCTAACAGCTCTGGTTGCGCTATTAGGAAATAAACTCCGGCTCTTCTATTCAATGTATATGTGACAACGTTGGCCTTCCCAGATGATACTAGGTTGACATCATAATCCACAAGAAGCTCCAGCCATCTCCTCTGACGCATGTTAAGATCCTTCTGGGTGAAAACATACTTCAGGCTCTTATGGTCGGTAAAAATCTCTACCCTATCCCCGTACAAGTAGTACCTCCACAACTTAAGTGCAAACACTACTGCGGCCAGCTCCAAGTCATGGGTTGGGTAATTCCTCTTATGATCATGAAGTTGACGTGACGTATAAGCTATTACCCTCCCATGCTGCATCAGAATGCATCCTAGGCCTCAACCTGAAGCATCACAATATACTGAGAATCCTCCGGTCCCATCGGAAAGCATAAGAGTGGGAGCCGTCATCAAGCCTCGCTTCAACTTCTCAAAAAAATCCTGACATTCTACTGTCCAAGCAAACGGCACATCCTTGCGGTCAATTGGGTCAATGGCACTGAGATCCGAGAAAAGTTCGAAACAAATCGTCGGTAGTAGCCGACCAAACCAAGAAAACTGTGAACTTCTACAACTGTGCTGGGTACCGACCATGTCTCAATGGACATAATCTTCTGGGGATCCACTTCCACTCCTCCTCTGGTGATAATATGACCCAAGTACGAAATACGATCGAGCCAGAACTCGTATTTACTGAACTTGGCATATAACTGATGCTCTCTGAGAATCTGGAGGACAACTCTGAGATGCTGCTCATGCTCCGCTACACTCTTGCTGTAGACCAGGATGTCATCTAGGAACACAATCATGAACTGATCTAAGTAGAGCATGAATATACGATTCATGAGGTCCATGAATACAGCCGGCGTATTGGTTGCTCCAAATGGCATAACAAGGAACTCTCAATGCCCATATCTCGATCTAAAAGCTGTCTTCGGGATGTCCAGCTCTCTGACTCTGATCTGATGATATCCTGAGCGCAAGTCAATCTTCGAAAACATGCTGCCCCTTGAGTTGAACAAACAAGTCATCTATCCTCGGAAGAGGGTATCTATTCTTGATTGCCACTAAATTCAAGGTACGATAATCTACACATAACCTGGATGTACCATCCTTCTTTTTCACAAGAAGCATCGGGCTCCCCAAGGCTATCCACTAGCACGAATGAATCCTTTGGTTCTGAGTTCTTCAATCATCTTATACAATATCTCTAACTCTGACGGTGCCATCCTGTAGACTCTCTCTGATACTGGGGCTGTCCCGGGAATTAAGTCAATGGTGAACTCGATCTCCCGCTCTGGCGGCATCTCTGGAAGCTCTTCGAGAAAACATCTGGAAACTCCTCGACTATCCGGGGTAACTGCACTGCTGCGACTGCCCATCCGCAATACTGGAGGAGAAGGTTCAACTTTGCTTCAAAAAAAAGAAAACTCGGGCTCACCTGGAATGCTAAAAACAACCCTGCCAATATGGCAGTCTATTCTAGCATACTGGTTCCTCAACCAATCCATCCCTAAGACCATATCATAATTGGCCATCGGAAACTCGATCAATCTAGCGGGGAATTCTCTGCCGCTAACTACGATCCGACACGAGAAAAATACTCTATCTACTCCCACGAGTCTGTTACCAGTAAGTATATTGAGCCTTACTGATAATGACTCGGGCTCCAATCCTATTCGTGTCGCAAATCGTGCAGACATAAATGAATGCATACACCAGAATCAAATAAAACTGAAGCGGAAAGGAGTTGACGAGAATAGTACCTGCCACTACCTCTCTCTGGTGCCAATTCTTCCTCTACGATCATCACCATAGCCTGACCATGCCCTCGGGGTGCTGGTCCCCTCTGCTAAATCCTCGCTGCCTGTTATGACTCAGGGCTTGGGCTTATGCATACTGCTGGGGGTGTTGTTGCTGGAATGCCTAGGACTGAGGCGGCAAGTGCCTCTGAGGCTGATACTGCTGCTGCTGGACTGGTACTGGTCCTCTCACCGAAGGACAAGAAAGGTTGGACATAATGAGCTACCCCTATTCGGACAGGATCCAATTATGATCTGCTGCTCCACAAGCCAGGCACAATCCCTGCGCCCTGCGACATTCTGCTACCACATATCCTGGCTTCCCGCAGTGAGAACATCCCACTGCAGAAGAGTGCTTCTGCTTCTGCTGCGTCGGGCTGAATGCTGAACTGACGTTATTGAGGCCACCCGTCTCAGAGCTCCAATGGTCAAGGCCCTAACTGTCGGGGCTGGTGCTGAAGACTGATTCATCTGACCGTGAGATCTCTTCCGACCTCCGGCCCTATCCATAATCCTCTGGGAGGTATACTCATGCCTCCTAGCTGCTCTCAAGACTGCATTAAAAGTCTGATGCTCAAACTGCTCGACTGCCAATAAAATCTCTAGGTGAAGCCCCTGTTGGAATCGCTGGACTCTATCAAACTCGGTCGCCACGAAGGTGGAAGCAAATCGACTGAGTCTAGAAAACTCGACCGCATATCCGTCGACCGTCCTGTCTATCTGCTTCAGATTGGTGAACCTCGTCTGTAGATCGTACCGAGCTACAGCATCAAAATACTTGGTCTGGAATCTCTCTCTGAATACTGCCCAAGCGATAGGTGCCACTAATCTAACGACCTGCGCCGCCCACCAGCTGCGGGCAAGATCCAATAACTGCAAGTGCACCACGGCTACCTTCTCGGCTTCTGGAATCCTGGCTGCTTCTAGAATCACCTCTGTGTCCTGAAACCAAGCATCTGCGGCAATAGCATCTTCGCTACCATCGAAGAATGGAGGGTTCAAGCGCTTGAAGCTGTTGGCCGCGCTGTTACCCTGATGACCTCATCTGGTCAGAGCATCTGTCACTGTCTAGTGCAAGGCATCTCCTCGATGATCCTAGAAAGCTATCAAGGTCCTGATGAGACCCACCAAAATGCCATCATCCGACTCTGCAGGCTGAACTGGCTGGGTTTGGCTCTCCTTCAATAGGCACGACTCTGGAGGCTACTCCCGAATGCTGGGCTTGATCTCCAGGTTGCTGCTGGTCCGCAGGAGGTACTCTGTCTAGCTGATCGGCATCTAGGTACTATGCCGCTGAAGAAGATAACATAGAAAAATAAGGAAGGGCCAAGACAGATCAACGATACAAACATGTGATCAGGATAAGAATTTCAGGGATTTAGAGGATACGAACAGAGATCAATGACGAGTACTGATTGAGACTTCTATTAAACCCTCATATATCTTGAATCACAAGACCTGCATGGGCCACCAGTTAAACCATTTCACGCCCCAAACCAGAATACTGGAGAGCTGGGTAGACATAGCCAGCTACGTATATAGAAGTGCAACCCACCTCGCTATACGGTCACGGCTGTCTAGATACATGAGGGTTTAACTACAAGCCAACGGTCTCTTAAGGTCAAGAACAAGCCTAGTGTCTCAATCACAAGCAAGTATTAATAGTCACAAGATGTAAGATCACCAAATATACAATAGTAAGGCATCCCAAACATTACATATTCAGCTGATCATGAAGCTAGTCATTACAAAATGTCAGGACTAGCAAGAGTTCAGTCATACATGATCAACCCTAGGATGTGTCAATTGTGTTACAGCCCGTAGGCAGACAGTAAGTAAGGTATACAATACGAGCTAACAGGTGCTCGCCGGATAAACGCCTCAAAAGAATATTTTTATAATAAAGTAGGAGGGCCAAAAATAACCCACTCGTTGCCCTGGTTACGCCTGGTGGTCACCATCGGGCTGAAAGTCGGTAGATCCTCTGGAGCTGCTCCGAAATCTGGTCATATAAAACCAGCTGGGTCAGATCCCAGAAAGAGTAAGTGCCACAAAGGAAGCTTCACTTAGGAACTAAAAACCAGCAATCAACACAAGAATATAAATAAGTAGTAAGAACGGGAAATAAGGAAAAATATATCAGGATGATATACGACGAGATAACCATGGAACTATTCAGATAACCAGGTTACAACCCGTAAATGAAACAAGGACTGGAGTTGTAACCCTTCATCTGAACGGTGCTTGGTTTCCACCATTTATGACAAGATAATATAAGAAATCAGGTCATGTAACAAGCTTGTACAGGATCAATACAAGACTAGACTGATTATTTCCCATTCAACAATCACGGCCAAGCAATAAGTACGGCTTGATACTTTAACTAACTAGGGTTGTCACAGGCCTAGTTACTAACAAGATGCAGCGATATTGTTCTACATCCACAAGCCCTGCAGACCATCCAGGTTACCCAGGTCGAATATTAAAGTTGAATTCATGTAGGTACATCGTCCAGGAAACGCATGTACCCTTAAGTGGCTTGAAGGGTGCAACACATGACAGTATGCTGGAAATGTGCCCTACTCGACGGCAGGCTACAGATCTCAAGCGCGCCCAGGTAACGGGATTGTCTGTAGCTGGGAAATCTCTTCATGACTACTGTGTTATTCTAGTTATTAGCCTTAGTCCATTTCAGTATGTACCCCTGACCGTGGTACTCAGGAGTCCCATCCTAAGCATGATGCAAGACAAGACTGGTTTAATTGTACAAGCACATTCGCCCACGGTGTCCAGGTTATTTATACTTGTCCTGTCATGTCATGTTAGCATTCACAACAACATATCAAGGTATATCATGTCAGATTTTCTTGTCAGGAGTGCGCCACGGCGGCCACTTATCATGTCATGTTACTTGTCGAGAGTGCCCCTACGGGTCACTATCGTGTTCATGGTATAAGTACAGGATAACATAGTACAAGCATTCTATCAAGAGACCCAAGTTATACCGAGGGTCACAAAATATGAGCCTAACAATTAAATCATAATAATAATTATATAACAAAAGGCAAGGTACGGGGAGGAGCCATGCGGCTCAGAGAAATGAGTCCATGCGGCTTGATTGATGCAGGTTCATGCAGCCCAGAATTCTAACTCCTGCGGATCAGATGAGAGGCGCATGCGGCTCTAGGTCAACAACTCATGCGGCTGGAAATAAATAGGGCACATGCGGCTCAGAATTATCGAGTTCATGCGGCTGGGAGGAAGGAGGTCTTATGCGGCTAGAGAGGATGGGCCTTATGCGGCTGGGGATGGAGGGATCTTATGCGGCTGAAAGTAAATGAGTCTCATGCGGCTCACGGGGCGGGGCATATGCGCTGAGAAGGGCAGGAGCTTATGCGGTGGAAATCATATGCGGCAGGAAGTTCAAGAAGACATATACAATACGAGTCAAATACGTACATGTATACCTAGTTACGTAATACAAACAACAGGTATTACAGTAACTTATCCTGCCCCTCCCCTTTTGTACCTGCTATCAGTCTTCGAGACATATGCAGGACTCAAGTAACATAAGGGTGATATGTACTAATCAAAATTAAGACAATGATAACCCTAGTCCTGAATTCTATTGTTCTGAATCCAAGTTAACATCCCAAAGTCTAAATTCACCTCATCAATACTCGATTTCATCAAGCTGCCAAATCAATGAGACTTAATACTTAACTAAGTTTTCAGACATGATACATCAATCCCCAAACTTGAGGCTGATGCATCCACCTTCAGTTATAGTACAGGATAAGATAAAGGAAGAAATGGGTTTACTGAATAAGGAGATGACCAATCACAGGTTGCAAGTTTATTTCTTATAGTCTGAAATAGACTGCTAACTGTTAAAATGGAAATTCCATTCCAATCTCAGGGCTTCAAAGCATTAATTCCTGAATCAGGACTGTCATATGAGAATCAGTCCTTAGTAGGACTGGTACAGTTAGTCCCATTAGAGCTGATGTATGTCAGCTTCATAGGATTTACATGTATCAGTCCTTCCTCAGGACACATTATCAGTCTAATCCTAACACTGATACAACTACATGACAGTCCCCCATATTTCAACTACCACTCATCCTTCCAACATACCACCTTAACTTATTCCTAAGAATGGGTTATCATATAATCTCAAGACATCAATCATGTACTCATATGGTTGAGGTATTGAACTCAACCAATCTTCCTTCTTAATATCAGTCAGTAAAATACAGTTCAATACACCCCAGTCCTGAATCAGGACATAATCAGTCTTGATAAATACTGATGTCAATTCAGTCCCAGTGCTGATATACACAAATCTAAAACCATAACTTCTTAAACAATCAGTCCTGTTAGAACTGACATCGATCTCAGTCCTAAGGCTGATATCAATCTCAGTCTTAGGACTGATCTCACAGTTCAGTCTTCACTTAGGCATCTGAATCAATCCTAATTACTCATATCTATAACTTAACAATTGATCATAAACTTAACAACATTATCCTTCCAATATCCTTATGATAAATGCATAATCAAAACACTCAGTCGTATCAGTTCAATTTCTGATACTATGAGTGATATCAATTGGCCAGATGTAAGACACAATTCCCCATCTGATACATAATTTGACCCACCAGAAATGATAAAATCCTATGATCATTCGTCGAACTAACTAATTGAATCTATAATAATAAAAATCGAGAATTACCTGCTGTAATTTGTCCTGAGATCTCTTACAATTACACCACTACTTGACCAATATCATTTCAGTTCCTAAATCAGAAATTAAATAAGAACAACAAGCAGAGTGACATAAGGCAGGGTCAATTGATAAGCTGTTCAAATTGATCGAATGGTTTATACATCAATACTCACCCAAATTTGCTTCCAAGGATTGAAATGACAATTTAAAGGATTCGACAGTCCTATGGATCGATCTGTAGGATCAATTATATCAATGATCAAAAGCGATCGGCTCACAAAATAGATTTAACATTCTAAAGAAAAGAACAACATGAATCCAACATCAGCTTGGATGATCTCACCTCTTGTGTTGTTCGAAGAAGACAATTAGGTTGAATCGATCAAGATCTACCAGATCCTAGCTAATGTAGGAAGAAGATAATCCCCACAGCCAATTTAGTAGACATTAAGATTCTAAGATATAAAACAGTTCAAAATCAATCGATTTGATTTAGGAAGACAAAGGACCGATCGAAGGAGAATGAACCTACTCTGAACGTCGGGAAGCTCTGGTATGCTAATCTTGCTCCTCTGGAACAATGCCTCCGATGAACACTGACCTTCCACCGCCGTGTCTAAGGAATCAAGCACCACTCGACGACCCGCACAAAAGACTCCTTGAGTTTCTTGTGTTCGCTATGGCTGTCCTCCTCTAGATTAGGTTGGAAAGGATCAATTTGGAAGAGGAAGAGAAATTTAGATCTGAGAAGAATGGAAGAGAGTGAGGGTTGATACTGCTTAAATAGGTAGTTAGGATTTTTGAAATAGAAAAAGGAAATTGGAGGGAAAAATCATTTGGTTGGTTAGAGCCATGTGCTCTGTAGCTCAGAAGAATGGAGAGGAGACCTGCTCCTAACCGATTATATGGTTAAAATAATCTAATGGCTATGGCTTTGAAATGGGCCTAACTAATGGGCTAAATGAATGGCTAAACTTTAATAACTAACTAAATGCAATCCAATCATTTTTAAATAAACTGAGAAAGAAAGCCCACTCGAAGGAGTGAGGAAACTAATAATAAAAATTATATTCAAGGAAATGATTTAATACTATTGATTTTAAAATCTTATATAAAACTGAGTGGTGGAGTTACAGAGATCGACGCGACTCTTCGATAGTTGTCAAAGATAGTAGTGCATGCATCCATAGTAAGAGGAAGCTGTAAAAACCCCTAAATTTCTACTTTTTTATTATTAAATTAGTATTGAGTTAAAATTTTTGTATTGTACGTCACATAGTCGTATTATACGTCGTGCACGAAATTTTATTTTTCGAATTTGCTCGACGAGTGCGAATATGTGCGAGCATACATATTTTAGAAAAATATTTTGTTCTATTTTTTATGTAGTTTCAAATAATAGATATAATAATTAGTTTTGCTATCATTTCTAAGCTTGTTATTTTTACGTCATTTCTAAAAGTTATTAATAATAAATATATTTCTATATACTAGAAAAGCATAATTATGTAAAAAATATTTGTGCATACATATATTTCGTAATTATTTACTAGTTTATTTTAAATAAAAATATAATTTTCAAAATTATTATTATATATATTTTTAGAAAATATATTTTGATATTATTGAGGCAATTTAAATCTTTTATTAGATTTTATGGAATTGATTTTAAATAGTTTAAAATTTAGGATAGGATTTATATTAATTTGAGTTGGATTATCTAGATTTAAATTGAATTTTGATTTGGAATCAGATTTATTGAATTAATTTAAATTAATAGATTGAACTATCTAAATTGGGTTTAAATATCATAATCCTTATCTTAATGAAAATTCACACATCCTATAAATAGGCAGGTACTCATCCATAAATTGCTACAATTCACAAATTCCTCAAACTCCATAGCCAAGCGCCATCCCTCATGCGTGCACCGTGTCGTGTCCATATTCATTTCCATTGTTCTCTATTACATTTACAATTTCTCTTTCTCGTGTCCGACAACCTCGGACACGTCCACCCAATCCTGTGTCACGCAAGACTCGTAATTCCTAACTACCTAACCCAAACTCCCTGTCTTCCTCGGCCTATTGCCTTGACCTCGACTCAGCGTCTGTACCACCATCGCCGTCCCCTATCACGGCACCAATCACCGACCGTCCACGTCGGCCCGACCGACTCATCACCAATCTCAAACCACCATCACCACAACCATCCCATATCCATCACCACCACGACCCAAACTTCCATCGTCACCACCAGTACCCTCGTCAAGCCAACACCACCCTACCATAAACTCCGGCCAAACTACCGTCGAACCCCGGTCAACCTGCGGTCACAACCACCACCATCATCAAGAAGAGAAGAAATTTCTCAAAAACGTACCTCCTTTTCGCTGCCGTCGCCTGAACAGCGGTGTCGTCGCACGCAGGTCCCCCGTCCGGCCATCTAAGTCCGCCCTTGCCGACACTTCCCTCCGTCGTCCTCCGTGCGCTGACAACCCAGCGCCCGTGAGCTGCACCAGCCCCGGCGCTGTTGATACTCCACCAGAACGGTTAGGCACCTTATCCGTTAGGTATGAGTAATTTTGGTTTGGGTACTTGTATCTGACCGTGGCTTGGAACAATAACTTGTCGCAGATTAGTTCGTCACATCTTGTCTTTGTTTGGTTGTAGGTATGACTTACTACTTCGATGAGAAGGTATTAAACCTTGTTGGGGTCCGAATACCATATTGGATTCATAGCATGGAAAGATACGTCACCGTAAATTAGTTTACCATCTCCTATCCTTGTTTGGTTGGGGGGATGGTACGCTCGTTCAACAGGTGTGTATTGGACCATGTTATAATTTAATTGACTTATTTATTTGAGCAATATTTATTCAGTTTATATGGCATGATATTATGTGTCTTATTACGTCCCTCTGAGGACCTGGTTATCTCTCCAGGTGTGTGCTATTGTCTTTCGCAGGTGTTCTAGCTTTAGCCGTGATTATCGCTATTTCTTCGAGGATGATTGCACTTGGATCGTCTTCGCTTCGCCCGCCAAAAATTATTTCTTTTCTCATGTACTTTTCTTTACTTGTTGGTAGTGGATTTGTCTCTGTCCAACATATTGTGTCAAGACAGTTCATTATTATTATATGATATCTTTTATTCATTTAGTTTGGGTGGATGAGATTAGTTATGGTTCTACTGTATTTTACAGCTTATGTATTCATACGAGGTTTCTATATATTGGAGTGTACTTCGTATGTATACAGCTGGCATGTCTACGTTTCTAGTCCTACGTATTTGGGGACTGGGGCGTTACATATTTTTGTGGTGGCCCATGCAGGTCAAGATAAATTGTTTGGTTACTTTACCGTACCAAGCAAGCCTGCGTATAGGATTAGAAGTCTAGGATCTCATCCACATACTTGACCTCTTTTCTCGGTTCTATATTCGATCGACTCATCAATTGTATCTTGCTTGATCTCTTCTATCATTATTCTTATCTTCCTTTCGTGCTTGCTAGAGATTGACCCTACTAGTTAGATGTCCCAAACACCCTTAGCTTAATTCTTTAAGTTGGATAGAATACCCCACGACCTGACACACCCTTGACCATTAAGGAAATACAAATAGTATTATCTAGACCATAGAGACTAGAAGAATTTAACCTATTTGGTCAACTAAGCCTTGGTCAATAAAACCGTAAAATGATGGTATAGGAATAAACAAGACTTAGATCCTTATGACTCTTAGACCATAAATATTGGTTTTTATTTCATCTACCTCGTGCCTATGATTTACTATCTAGACTAATGATGCTAATATAGCCTAGTTTTTGTAAGCTTATTCCTTTATCGAGCGTGTTCAAGACATATGTTATTTGGGTCGACCCACTAACATATTGTCTAATCAGAACCGGTGCATGATGGTCTGATCAACCGAGTGCACTTTCGTTCGCCTTTTCAATCTATGTGGATGTGATATAGTTAAACTTACCCCTTGGAATCCCATCCACGACTGCCTTGACGATTCTTTGAAATCTATACGACCGCCTTTGAACCACGTATTCGTAATTGATAATTTCGTCATTGAACTCCTTAAATCGCTTTCGCCTTCACCGATTTTGGAAGGACGAAGGCACTTGTACTTAAAATTCCTCTAGCTGTCCTATCAAGTATGACCATTACCACTCGATGTTGCTATATCTTCATCAAAAACTTCTCTTCCTTCTTCTCGGCCCTACTATGACCCTCATTCACTACCCACGACCATATCCGTATTATTTTTCTATGATCTAGATCGCAACTTCTTACGACATGATTTTGTTGAGCCTTATAATTGATTGTTCCCCACCGATACCCCCTTCTTCTCACCCACCCTACTATTTTTTTATTTCGAGGACGAAATTCTTTTAAGTTGGGTAGGATGTAAAACCCCTAAATTTCTACTTTTTATTATTAAATTTAGTATTGATTTAAAAATTTTGTATTGTACGTCACATAGTCGTATTGTACGTCGTGCACGAAATTTTATTTTTTGAATTTTCTCGACGAGTGCGAATATGTGCGAGCGTACATATTTTAGAAAAATATTTTGTTCTATTTTTTTATGTAGTTTCAAATAATAGATATAATAATTAGTTTTGCTATCATTTCTAAGCTTGTTATTTTTACGTCATTTCTAAAAGTTATTAATAATAAATAATATTTCTGTATACTAAAAGCATAATTATGTAAAGAATATTTTTGCATACATATATTTATAATTATTTATTAGTTTATTTTAAATAAAAATGTAATTTTCAAAATTATTATTATATATATTTTTAGAAAATATATTTTGATATTATTGAGGCAATTTAAATCTTTTATTAGATTTTATGGAATTGATTTTAAATAGTTTAAAATTTAGGATAGGATTTATATTTAATTTGAGTTGGATTATATAGATTTAAATTGGATTTTGATTTGGATTCAGATTTATTGAATTAATTTAAATTAATAAATTGAATTATCTAAATTGGGTTTAAATATCCTAATCCTTATCTTAATGGGAATTCCCACATCCTATAAATAGGCAGGTACTCATCCATAAATTGCTACAATTCACAAATTCCTCAAACTCCATAGCCAAGCGCCATCCCTCATGCGTGCACCGTGTCGGTGTCCATATTCATTTCTATTATTCTCTATTACATTTACACTTTCTCTTTCTCGTGTCTGACAACCTCGGACATGTCCATCCCATCCTGTGTCACGCAGGATACGTAATTCCTAACTACCTAACCCAAACTCCCTGTCTTCCTCAGCCTGTTGCCTTGACCTCGATTCAGCGTCTGCACCACCATCGCCGTCCCCTATCACGACACCAATCACCGACCGTCCACGTCGGCCCGACCGACTCATCACCAATCTCAAACCGCCATCACCACAACCATCCCACATCCATCACCACCACGACCCAAACTTCCATCATCACCACCAGCACCCTCGCCAAGCCAACACCACCCTACCATAAACTCCGGCCAAACCACCGCCGAACCCCGGCTAACCCGCGGTCACAACCACCACCATCATCAAGAAGAGAAGAAATTTCTCAAAAACGTACCTCCTCTACGCTGTCGTCGCCCGAACAGCGGCGTCGCCGCGTGCAGGTCCCCCGTTCGGCCATTTAAGTCCGCCCTTGCCGACACTTCCCCCCGTCGTCCTCCGTGCGCTGACAACCCAGCGCCCGCGAGCTGCGCCAGCCCCGGCGTTGTTGATACTCCGCCAGCAGCGCCACCCGCGCTCCTCCAGACGTTTGTCGCATCCGCACCCTCGTCACAAGCCACGCCGCCACCGCTCATTTCCTCTCCGGCCAATCGACAGTCCCTGCACCGTCGTATACCTCCCGCACCGTCATCCGCCGCAGCCTCCAGCGCGCGCCCCTTTCTCTCCGACCCTCCGAAGCTACCGCACCTTCGACCTCCTCGTTCCTCTCCACTCCGACCCAGCCCGGCTGCGAAAACCCCCTCCGGCGACTCCGCCTTCCTTCCTCGACCTCTTCGCTTTGTCTCCGTGCCACCGCATGTCGCCAGCCCTAGCCGCCTCACTCCGACTCCCCAAACTCTCCTCTCGCCGGAAACCCTCCTCTCGCCGGAAACCCACCGATCCGCCGCGTCCAACCCATCAAACCGCGCACGAGACCCCTCTCTTCCGTGCTGACCTCTGCTCCTCCTCTCCGCCGGAGCAGCGCCCAGCGTCCGGCGACGCCGACAAGCCCGACCGAAACCCCCCTTTTTTTCTTTGCTTCTCTCTTCCCCTCCAGTCGCGTCGCCCTAGCCGCCGCACAGCCCATCGCCGGCCTCCCACTCCGCAGCCGCTCCTTTCTTCCTCTCAGCTACTCTCTCTCCTCTAACAAGAAATTTTTTTCTGATATTTTGTCACTAAACGAGAACTGAGTGGATCAGTGATCGACCCTTTATTATTATAATTATTATTTTATTATTATTTTTTTAAAATAGTATAAGATATTAATACTTTAAGTTATGATTACTGTATTGATTATTATTATTATTATTATTATTATTATTATTGTTAGTTCTAAAATCTAGGGTTACAAATTTTGTATAACTGTATAATAATTTGTGTATAGACTATTTATATCATTAGTATGAATAATGGTTGTAAATAATTTCATTAGTATTATTGTAGAAAGTTGCTGTATTTTTATTTTACTACTTCAACTATTATTATTATACTTTTGGTAACTAAGATTATGTTATTATTAGTTACTATAAATAACTGATTTTTGCGTAATTGGGTATAAAAATCTTTTCAAATTATTTTGTAAAATATAGGTATATAGTTATATAAATATTATATTTGGTTTGGCTTATATTTCAAAATATGGTTTTAAAATTTTAAATAAAATTCCTAGATTATTAATGTTCATTTAGAAATATTTTGACCCGTGAAAATATAGTTTTCCAATTACAAAACGATTTTTCTAATATTTTCAAAAGATTTGTCTAAATTATTTTACCAATAAAAATATAGTTTTCTGCCTATAATTTCAATTTTGACAACTTAGAGTTTTGTCGAAAACGATTTTTGACTTTATGCATTTCTTTTAGACTCAAACTAGTTTTCGATTATTATAAATAGTTTTCGAAACTCGTATATATATTGTTTATCAAGTTTTCTTTGATTATCCTCCTATTTCCTTTATCCTATTCCCTCACAAATTCTGCACAACCCCCTGTCCACCCTAACTAATTCGACCGTCCCGAACCCGATGGAACTGTCCGTGCCACCACCCGAGGCCACCTTGCATAAGTTGTTACACCGAAGTCATAATCCGTGCCATCTTGATCATTGCAGTACACCAGGCGCTCTACCAGGCAAGATACCTTGCCATTTGCTGTTTACTTATTTTAGCTCATGTTTCATATATTGTTCATTATTTTCTTTATGCAAAATAAACTGTGATACATGGCATAACCTGTTAGAACTTACTGTTCATTTATATTTTCTGCTATGTATTATTTTTCTTACACATTAAACCTAGATTTAAGGAACCACCTTGTGTGTTGCATTCATTGGCCTTGACACGTTGTAACACGAAGTTGTGTGTCGCATGTAGAACACGGACATGCGTGACTGGCTGGCCACCGGTGCGTATAAGCCGTGCGATAGGAATAACCGCTAATAGAGGTTGCATGCTTAGTTTGACTTAGCGGTTATAGAGATTTACTATTGTGGATACAACAGAGTAGGCATTGGGCGGGGAGGACAATTCCTTAGCGTATGGACTTTGATGCACTTTTCCTTTTGTAACCCGTGAGCTCCGCCGGAGATACGGGTCAGATTACCCATGATTACTGACGGCCACTGGCGATTCTGCGGAACGTCATGCTCTTACTGATGGGGCCTCTGGTGCCCAAGGGGGGACCATGCCGATCCTATTTAGCTAGGGCCCATGCGTAGGAAGGATTGTTCTTAACTATATTTCACTTAGAACGATTAGGCTACCTTATCCGTTAGGTATGAGTACTTTTGGTTTGGGTACTTATATCTGACCGTGGCTTGGAACAATAACTTGTCGCGGATTAGTTCGTCACATCTTGTCCTTATTTGGTTGTAGGTGTGACTTACTACTTCGATGAGAAGGTATTGAACCTTGTTGGGGTCCGGATACCATATTGGATTCATAGCATAGAAAGATACATCACCGTATTAGTTTACCATCTCCTGTCCTTGTTTGGTTGGGGGGATGGTACGCTCGTTCAACAGGTGTGTATTGGACCATGTTATAATTCAATTGACTTATTTATTTGAGCAATATTTATTCAGTTTATATGGCATGATATTATGTGTCTTGTTACGTCCCTCTGAGGACCTGGTTATCTTTTCAGGTGTGTGCTATTATCTTTCGCAGGTGTTCTAGCTTTAGCCGTGATTATCACTATTTCTTCGAGGATGATTGCACTTGGATCGTCTTCGCTTCGCCCGCCAAAAATTATTTCTTTTTTCATGTATTTTCCTTTACTTGTCGGTAGTGGATTTGTCTCCGCCCAACATATTGTGTCAAGACAGTTCATTATCATTATATGATATCTTTTATTCATTTATTTTGTGTGGATGAGATTAGTTATGGTTCTACTGCATTTTACAGCTTATGTTTTTATACGAGGTTTCTATATATTGGAGTGTACTTCGTATGTATACAGCTGGCATGTCTACGTTCCTAGCCCTACGTATTTTGGGACTGGGGCATTACAGAAGCCAGGTGGCAAAACGTGGCTTCGACTACGCAAAAAGCGTGCCTCGAATAGCTGCCGCCACACGATAACGTCTCCTTACAGGCTGTGTGAACATGCATCAACGTGACATTAGTTTCTTTAACCCATGCAAACATGAGTCAATTGACTCTACACGAAGTTTGTGCTTACAAGACAATGCTTCATGTGAGCGGTCTTTTTTCCAAAGGATAGTGCTTCCTGTGGAACTTTAGCAGTAACATTTTTTGAGACTATTTAGCTATAAATACTCTCGATTTTTGTGATAATATGGACAGAGGTAGAGGCACAAAGAGAAGACAACATTTAGCCACCTCGTATTTAGTAACCTAAGCTTTTTTTATTCCTTTTCTTTCAAGAATTCTCTACCCAACAATGCTTGTGTGTATCTAGAAGCTTCTGAAAGTACATCAGATCGTCAACGGAGTTGATAAACCACACGTCGGTTTGATCTCTATCGCTACCCTCTCTAGAATCTTAAAAGCTTGTACTTAGAATTTTTAAATTCCATATAATCAATTTTTTTGTAATAAATAAGTTTTAAAAGTTTTTCTTGAGAAGAATTGGTGCATTTTTTTCTGTAGGAAAACAAACCCCAAAGTGGCTCTTCCCGAAGAGCGAGACTGAAGCCTTAGGAGAGGATAAGGTCCCTGAGGACAAGACGGTTTTTCAAACGAGTCAGGAGAGCTTGTTATTGCTAACAATGGAGAATGAGAGATGAATGTAGCTTCTGTAAGAAAAGGGACAACCACAGGTAAAACAGAAAGTATATAAGATCGTCAACAGAGTAAATAAATTGCACGTCGGTTCGATCTTTATCACTACTCTCCAGAATCTCAAAAGCTTGTACTTAGAACTTTTGTATTGAGTGTAAGCAAATTCTTTGTACTAGACAAATTATAAAAAAGTTTCTTGAGAAAAATTGATGCATTCTTTTCTGTATGGTAACAACCCCAAAGTGTCACGTCCCAGTACCGAAATACGGGGACGAACATCGGCCAGCTACACCGTATAAGGTACGAATACGCTATACGACGATGACGGCTGTCAAGTCTTACTGGGTATCCTAGCATGCAAGTATCTATGGCCTAAATCCGATCTCATATACACAGGAAATAACAATGAAATACTAAGCAAGAGAGAGAATCATATGGAAAGCAGGAAATATACATATGATAATCGAAAAATCTACAATACAAGATAGTAATGTAGTTGGGTATACCTTCCCACAGTTTCTAGCATGGTCGGGAACTGAAGCACATCCTCCAAGTCGAGTCTGGAAGATCCACAGGGTTGGTCACAGGCAATCTGGGAACAATCAAGGGTTGGTCAGGCCAACCGTAGCAAGTACCAGAAAGGAAGGCTCAAGGACGGACGAAGAAAACCAGCATGATATGATATACAACAGGAATAACATGTATGAACAACAGTAATTAGGGTAAAGGATCGTACGGTACCAACGCACGATTACAGAATATAATGCAGCAATCCAACTACTAATACGTAAGTAACCAACAATCATCACAGTCATCCTAACATCCACTAATGCTTGTATTGCCAAATGAAACTCGTAGTCTGTCATCGGAACAGTAACTCACCCCTACATCAAACAAGAACAAGGGAATGAATTACCGCACCGGACAACGTTACGTGCCAGCCAGCTTAGCAAGCAACAAGCCATACAATTTAGAAGAATAAGCGTCCACTCAAAATGCATATGGCTCTCTATGTGGAGGTTGGGTTACCCCAACAATGCAATATAGGAATCCTCAGATCGTGTCATCCCAGCAGGGCTAGCGGGGCCAAGTATATCAAGACTAGATGAGCGTCGGTCCCTCGCAAGATCACCGGGCTCTGCATGTCACCACTGGTCCCTCGTAAGGCCACCGTACCGAGCATGCCATGTATATAATGTATGGTACATAAAGTAGCCGTATATTGCCATCCATTAGTATGAATGGTAACAATATCCGTGGCGGCCAGCCTACAGGTCATGACTAATGTCTGGGATAAGGCTGGTAATGCACGATCTCGGGATTCCGTTTCCCTCCAATGCTTCTACCAGTTTAAGTTACCTAGATTATCCATATAGTTATCCGGGATCACATGCCGTGGTCACATGATCACCCTCCTAGATGTCGTACCTCAGTACGGAAACGCTAAGTAAGAATCAACCTCGGCACATGTAGTCCCAGTTGTGATTCATCCTTAGTGTTATGTAACAAGCAAGCAAGCAATCCTGACCACGCTAAGACTAAAGGCCAACTACCAAGGTACCCGTACAGGTAATCATATAATATAGCTAGAATATTAAGATGGCATTGCAATGCCATATAATCATGGAAGTAGCACCTCAAAGTGCCCCATAGACAAGGGGCACTGCAGTGCAAGGTCAGGGCCAGTACCTCAAAGGGTAACTGGACTTATAGCACTGATACAAGTAGTCAGGTCTGGGACAAGGACAAATCTGTCGGTCACCAGAAGTCATCTACCTACATCGTGGCATGGATATCAGGTCAAGTACAAGATCAGAACCTCTACTATAATAACATCTCAAGCATATATGGGAGCCTAGAGCTCCAATCATCCAGTCGGTCTATCCACCAGATCATTCTATCAAGAGTCACCCCTCTACGATGGAATCAATATCATGTCAGGAAGGTCAATAACCAAATACCAAGCTAATCACTATAAGCAATGCTAGGCCCTCTGGCTCACAAGAATCCTCCAAGTCAATGATCACAAGCCACTAGAAAACGAGCTCCTCAACTACCAAGACATAGCAATCAAACCAGGTTTCCCAACTACCGGAATACACAAAGGTACCAGGTTTTGGACGCTTGGAAAGTCGAATAAAAAATCATATATCAAAATCCTCGGTATCTTTCTCGTTCCGCAAAACATTCGCACAATAATCCAACTCCAGGAATCCAATGAGTCTACCGATACATTATTCTAGATCAATCCTCAAATACTACTCAATCTAAATATTCCCAATGTCACAATTCCGATACATGAGACAACTGTCAGCCCTATCTGGCTATACTAGGGCAACTCCTAGAATGAATGGTCAGGGTACAAGTGTTTATTAATTAATGCCGTCGAAAAATACACTAAGTCTCAGCTACCAGCAGCACAACGATGCATACTGGAAACAAATCGATAGCCGAGAATACTAAGTCTCGGCCTCCAGCAGCACTACGATGCGTACTGGAAACCAATCGAACATGAGACCACTAAGTCCCGGCCTCCAACAGCACTACAATGCGTACTGGGCGCCAAACCAACACATATAACAAGAAATTGCCTCGCAGGGCGCATCACATCACATGTCCATAGTTCTAACCCAAGCACAATTACAGCCACAAGAATAGTTAGCCAGAGCCGTTACCCGATCGCGAGTCGGACACGGGACATATGGGGACAATCCGTACAAGTGAGTCGTGTTCGTATCCTCGGAGGTGTGGATGACCCATCCGAGTTGTCCGATACGGTCTATCCTGGTATCGGACCAAGGTATCCTAAGTTATCATCATGGCAGTTCTACTACTAGGCTACACTAATCATAGTTATACAATTTACAAGTAAAAATTAATTAAATGCAATAAAATCCAGGAGAGAGGGCAAGAGCCGTCGATGAGCAAGGGATACTTGCCTAGGGGGCTCGGCTAGGTAAGCAAGTCTTCGGCAATCACGATCCAAGCTTGCACGCCAATCGAGGTCCTCAGAACACACAGTAAACAATTATTAGAATTATATAATAAAATAATGACAAAATTACGAAGAATGGCACGAGGCTATATCGTGCGGGTCCCGTAAGTAGTACAAGGATCTGGCACGAAAACCGAGGCACGCGGATCGATATAGACACGCAAACCGAGACGTGCACGTATATCGAGACGCGCACGAAAATCGAGATGACTCGAGGATCGAGATGAACATGAGACAATGTGCACGTAGATCGAGACATATACGTAAATTAAGATGATCCAAAGTCCAAAGGGCACGCAAATCGATGCGATGCGGAGTCCAATGTGGCACACAAACCGAGGCAACACAAGATATAATGTGACACACAAATCGATACGGCACGCAAATCGGTACGTGCACATAAATCGAGGCGACACAGGTCACAAGGTAGGCACAAAGGTCGAGACAACATACAACTCAAGGTAGCATGGTGCCCGAGACAGCGCAGGGCTTGAGGCATCCCGCTGCCCAAGACAGCGTGCATATCGAGGCAGCACGAAAACAAAACTAACACGTACACCGAGGTGCACGCGTCCCGAAGACACAGAGAACGAGGGCACACTGCCCAAGAGCACGCAGGCCGAGGGGGCTCGCTGCTCGAGCGACGCAGGACCCAAGGGCGTCCCGCCGCTCGAGGCTGGCACCTTTTCCGAGCACGGCGACCGGAGGGAAAGGAAAACTAGGATGCGGAGGAGCCGAGGACCCGTCGGTGAGCTCGGACAGGAGGGTCGAGGGCTTCCGGCGGTGGAGGAAAAGACAGAGAGGGAGAGAGACGAGGGCGGGGAGGCCGTTGGCAGCGCTGGAGGTGGAGGAGACGACGGCGCTGGCGGTGAGGGTGGCTATAGTGGAGACGATGATGAGGGCGCTGACGATCGCCGTGGCGCCGACCGAGATGGAGGTGGCCGGAAGTGGTGGTGGGAGCAGTGGAGGCAGTGGTGTCGGTCGGCGGTCGAAGACGAGGGCAGGAAGGAGAAGGGGGCGAAGGCCATGGGGCTGGAGGCGATGACAATGGTGCTGGTGGCGGTGGTCGCGGCTGGAGGCGGGGCGACCACCACAGAAGTGGAGGCGGCGCTCGTGTGAGGGCGGCAGAGGCCGAGTGAGAGAGGGAGAGAAAGTGAAGAGAGTGAGGAAAGAGAGATGAGAGAGTGGGGCTGGGGGTGAGTATGTGGTCGGGAGAGAGAGAGAGAGTGAATAGAGAGAATGAGCTGGGGAGGGGGGTTGTTCTCCAGTGAGAAGAAAAAAATGAGGGGAGTTAGGTAGGGGGGAGGGTGAGAGTGAGGGAGAGTATGGGTTGGGGTTAGGGTTAGGTATAAGAATATAAAATTTAATAATAATGATGATAACAATAACAATAACAATAATAGGAAAAATCCTAAAATGAAAATAACAACTCCACCATAGCAAAAATCAAAAATCTAGAATTTAAATAAAAGTTTATGCAACAAGTACGAAATTTAAAAAAATTCTCCCGAAATACGAAATACAATCATATACCTATATTCAAAATAGGGATTTGACACAAAATGGCCCTTCCCCAGAGAGCGAGACTGAAGCCTCGGAGAGGATGAGGCCCGAGGACAGACAAATTTTCAAATGCGGAGTTAGGAGAGCTTGTATTGCTAACAATGGAGAACGAGAGATGGTTGCAGCTTCTAAAAGAAAAGGGACAACCACGAGGAAAACAGAAAGCTGGACAAAAAAGTGTTGGGTCTTCTCGGACATTTTTCGAGGTAGCTCCCGCTCTACAAAGGGACAACGACGATCTTATCAATTGTTTGTAATAGGGTCTAGTGAGAATGGTGTCTTGTGCTTCGAGAGATGGAAGGGATTGAACAGTTGAGTTCCATGAGCAATCATTACACTGTCTGAATAAATGTCTCATTCCAACCACTTGCGCTAGAGCAGGGCCGGCCCTGAGTTAGTGTGGGCCCTAGGCAAATTTTTAAAATAGGGCCCATATATAATATAAAAAAATTGAACTAAAACATGATACAGCCAAGGCTAGAACCTAGGATCTCTTATGTACAAGTATAACAAACTACCAATACACCACAAATGTTTTATGATAAAGGAGAATCATATTATATATTAGTTCTATTTTCAATATAAGATTACTAATATATATATATATTTAAATTAATTTTTTGGGCCCCCGAATTTTATGGGGCCCTGGGCGGTCGTCCTGACGGCCTTGGGCCAGGGCCGGCCCTGCGCTAGAGGATCTTAATAGTTTATATATATATATATATATATATATATATATGTCTGGTTCTGACAACTATGCTCAATACTGCCCGGCCACAACCAACGTTGTATTCGGAGTTTCACCCTCCAAATAGAGCAACCCAGTTTGACTTTCCATGCCAAGTAAAACGAACCGGCCGCTCAATTAAAAAATCTGAAAAAAGGAAGAAGACAAAACCGGTAAAAGCGGCTTTAGGTTTATCCACGTCTCTTCCTTCTCAATTGCCATCCAATCCACCATACAAAATCTTCATAAGTATCTCTCTCTCTCTCTCTCTCTTCCTAAAAATATCTTAGGGTTTCTGAAACCCTAGCTTCAGCTTCTAGGTACGATGTCTCTTCACTCTCCAAATTTGGCTTCCTGAGCTGATTCTAGATTTATGATTATGATTTGATTACTAGATTGTTGGAGCTATGTATATTTGATTTCTCAAATTCCAATTGTTTAATTTTAATGTAGTCGTAGATTCTACTATTGGTTTGAGGAGTGGACTTGCATCGTATCAACTAATTCATATTGGGAAAGTGGAATTCCAGTTTACAAATTAGTTCAATTTGTTGATTCCCAATTAAATTCACGAATATATACATAGAAAATAAACAATGGATATATACGTAAGAAATAAAACTATATGTTATACAGTTGTATGGTGCAGTCCAAATGTTATCATATTTTATTTCGTATTTAACTATATTTGTTTAAACTATCATAAATCAAAATGATTGTATTTTCATATAAATAACCTTTCATATGAATTAATATTCTAATAATAATTCAAGCCATGATATTTTAATGAAATCATGACCAAAATCTAAAACATAATCAATTGGAATCCTAATATTAATATATGTTACCATACTTGATCTAAATCCTAATATACATATATATCCATATATTTATATAGACCTAATCATAAGGGATTTTATATATATATATATATATATATATATATATATATATATATATATATATATATTGTTGTAATTGAAAAAGAAATTGTTGTAATTGATTGATGAGATGATTTCATTGATAGTCTCATAGTCTTTACATTATGGAATATCCAATGGAATATCCTGTGGCATATTCTGGCATCCCAAATATGTCCTCAGGATATTCCCATACTAAACATAACATATTTCCATACTAAATATAACATATTCCTATACTAAATATACCAACACTCCCCCTCAAGATGGGCGAAAAATATTCACCAAGTCCATCTTGTCATATCCTCTAATCATGCTCACAGAGCTAAGTCCCTTGGTCAGTCCGTCTGCTACCTGATGCTTGGTTGGAACGTGGTCTAGCTCCAGTAGTCCAGTAACCAACTTCTCCTTGATGAAGAACCTATCGATCTCGATGTGTTTGGTCCTGTCATGCTTTGGTCCTGTCATGCTGTATTGGATTGTTGGCAATACTAATAGCTGACTGGTTGTCACACCACAGCTTCATCTTGGCTCCATGATCCAGCTTCAGCTCCACCAACATATTCTTCAATCAAAGCAGCTCTGCAACTCCCAAGTACATAGTTCTGTACTCTGCTTAAGCTGTCGATCTGGCTACCACTGACTGCTTAGTCCTCCAAGAGACCAAGTTGCCTCCTAAAAATATGCAGTATCCCGAGGTAGACCTCCTGTCATCAGTACAACTAGTCCAGTCAGAATCGCAGTAGCTCTCGATGTCCATGTGATTATTCTTCCTGAACATCAGTTTCTTTCCGGGGGCACCCTTCAAGTATCTCAGAATCTGGTATACTGCGTCCATATGACCCTTCCGTGGGTCATGCATGTAGCGACTTACCACACTAACTGCAAAGCATATATTTGGACGTGTGTGACTCAAATAGATCAGCTTGCCCACCAGTCTCTGGTATCTATCCCGGTCAACTGGTTCTCCAACCTCAACGTTCAGCTTGAATCTCTAATCGATTGGCGTCGCTGCAGGTTTGTATCCCAACATCCCTGTCTCTGTGAGAAGGTCCAGTGCATACTTCCTCTGAGAGAGAACAATCCCCTCTGCGTCTCGAGTGATCTCAATCCCAAGGAAGTAGCGAAGAAGACCAAGATCCTTCACCTCAAATTCCTTGCCAAGCTTTCCTTTAAGTTGGGCGATTTCCTGCTCATCATCTCCCGTGATAATCATGTCGTCAACATACACCGCAAGTATGGTGATGTGGCCTCCAATCCTTCTGAAGAGTACAGTATGATCAACATTGATCTGCTGATATTTCATCCCTATCATCGCTCTCCTGAATCTGTCAAACCACGCTCGAGGAGACTGCTTCAGTCCATAGAGGGACTTCTTCAGTCTGCAGACTTGCCTGCTGTCTGATTTATGCCAAATCCTGGTGGTATCTCCATGTAAACCTCCTCCACTAGATCTCCGTAAAAAAATGCATTCTTCACGTCCAGTTGGTGTAGCTTCCATCCACCATTCGTTGCCAAAGAGATCAGGGTCCTGACAATGCTCATCTTTACAACTGGTGCAAAGGTCTCGTTATAGTCGATGCCGTATGTCTGACTGTATCCTTTCGCCACTAGTCGAGCTTTGTAGCGCTCAACCTGTCCATCTGGGTTCTGCTTCATGGTAAAGACCCACTTGCATCCGACTGCTCTCTTTCCCTCCGGCAGTCTCACCAGCTCCCAAGTGTGATTCTTCTCAAGAGCTCCTAACTCCTCATGCATTGCCGCTTTTCACTTTGGACTGTTCTTGACAACCTGCCAATTGTTAGGTACAGTAATACTATCTAAAGATGCTATAAATGCTCCATGAGAAGAAGAGATATGATCATAAGAAACAAACTGAGCAAGATCCCAATCTTATCTGTCCGGAGGATTTTTCGCATTGTTGCGAGTGGTCCTTCGTACAGATAGTGGTGTGGGAGGAGTAGGAGGAATGATATCACCTGAAGGGGATGGTGGTATAGGTGTCTCAGGAGTTAGGACGAACGCAGGGAAGGGACTTGGCACTGGCACTGTAGGTACTGGTCATGCAGTTTGCTTCTTCCTCCTGCTGTAGGTATAACTCCTCCTGAGTCGTAGGCCTAACACTTCTCATCTCCTCCCCCTGTTTTGCATCACCTTCGTGTTCCTCCTCAACTGTGTCTCCATGCAAAACTTCTAAATCAGTCACCACCAGGTTCTCCATCTCTCCCTCTCGTCTTATAATTAGGCGTGTTGTGTGAAGTTCCCTCCTTGCGGTAGTATGGCTCATGCTCCCGGAAGTGAACATCCATACAGACAAACTTCTTCTTCTCTACTGGACTCCAGCACACATACCCCTTCTGAGTTGCTGAGTAGCCCACGAAGATGCACTTGACCGCTCTGGGGTCAAGTTTTCCAACTGATGGTTTGTTGTCTTCACAAAACACACACACCCGAACACCTTCAGTGGAAGTATCCCATTATTATTGTCTTGTAATACTTCACATGAGGACTTCCATCCCAGGACTTTCGAAGGCATCCTGTTGATGAGTTGAGCTGCTGTTAACACTGCATTCCCCTACAGACTTTGTGGGATATTCATGTCGATCATCATACTTCTTGCGGCCTCCAGAAGGTGTCGGTTCTTCCTTTCTGCTACTCCATTTTGTGCTGGTGTGTATGCACATGTGGTCTGATGCTGGATCCCGTGTGCTGAAAAGTATTCTACAAGTGTCCTGTTGCTATATTCCGTTCCAATGTCAGACCTCAGTATCTTCACAACTGTGTTGTACTGAGTCTGGACATGCTTATGAGAATTTTAAAAACAAGCAGGTACATCACTCTTATTTTTTTATCAAATACAGCCAGGTGACACGAGAGGCACAATCAATAAAGGAAACAAAATACTTATATCCATTTATAGTGTTAATAATACATGGACCCCAAACATCGGAATGCACTACCTCAAAAGCAATAGAGCTCCTATGACCCGTACCAACATATGAGCTTCTAGTAAGTTTTCCTAACTCGCATGTATCACATACTAATTTCTTTTTATCCATTTTTGCATAAATCTCTGGATATAACTTAAAGTATCAAAGGAAGAATGTCCCATCCTCCTATTATGAAGTATCAAAGTCTCCTCAGTCCTCTGTTGCAGTCCTCCCATTCCAGCCTTCTATGCCGTAGATACCAGTGCTGAGTCCAGTTCTTCTCGATCTAGGTACCACAGTCCCTTATGCCAAGTGCCAGTCCCACGTCTTCGTCCCGTTCCTTTCTTCTGGAAGATCACCTTAGGAATATCAAAAGAAAATGCATTTAAGTTGGAGAATTATAGAACTAATAGACAAGAGACTGACTGAAAAGGATGGAGCATGTAAAATATTGGATAATCTTACTGAACCTGTACAATTAACATACCCTTACCAACTACTGGCTGGAAAGTGCCATCTGCTGTCTGAATGCTGTCTGCTGATGCTAGGTGAGTGTAAGAAAAAAACTCACTAGCATTTTCCGTCACATGTCGAGATGCTCCCGAGTCGATAATCCAGTCTGACGTTTTAAGGAAAGACATAGATGCAAGAGCAAGTGACTCGTTAATACCTTCTGATGTTTGGGTATACATAACGGCGTTGCCCCCAACGAAGAATGAGGTGGATGCCTCCTCTGTTCCACTCCTCCTGTCTTCCTCGGTTGACGCTCTCTGCTTCCTCTCCAACAGGTCCAGCAGTGCCTGATCCTCCAAAGTAAAAGTGCCAACAGCTCCTCCATTCCCTTATGCTACCAACAGATTTGCCCGATAACCTCCTCGGCCGCCTCGTCGACCCCCTCGACCATGACCACGTCCTCCAATATATCCTCGTCTATCGAACTGTCCACGTCCACCACCTGAGTCTCTCTCCCTTGGTGGTTTAGTATAAGCATACCGATGATGGCCCATCTCCCCGCAGTTGTAGCACGGCCGTTTGTGCTGCCAGGGTTCTCCCTTGGACCCTGTGTCGCCCGAGCTGTTAACCGCTAGTGCTAATTTTGCTTCGGAGGGACCACCTGTCCCCGCATGCAGTCTGATGCGTGTCTCCTCCTGGATCATGACCGAGATAGCCTCTTCAAGACTAGGGATCTCTGGTTGGGCGAGAAGTAAGGTCGTCCTCTGTGCGAATGCTGCAGTCAGCCCTTTGAGGAATTTTATCGTTCTCTCCTATAGACACATATATCTCTCCTTACACTTCGGGTCCCTGCAGCTTGTCCGTTTTGAGGAGTGATTATAATCCAACCACATACGCTCCAACTCCGTGGCATACTCCTGTACTGTCTTTTCTTCCTGTACGGTGTCGTCGATCTCCCCCCTTATCTGGAAGATCCATAAGTTGTTTCCTATACCATCGTAGGTCCTCCTCAACTTCTCCCACACATCCTTCACCATCTCAATGCTATCTATTGTGGTGGCAATAGACTGGACTAAGAAGTTGAGAAGCCATATGTAGATTACCATATGAGTGGACTTCCACTCGTCGCGTCCTGTCGAGCCCTTGTCCGGCTCTGTCTTCTCACCCGTCAGGACCCCTCCAGGTTCTTTCCTGCGAGGGTTCTTCTCATCTGCCGTGACCAACTCAAATAGGTGGCTAGTCCATCCAGCTTCAGATCGATGGAGGGAAGCTCCAACTTCGACGACGTTCGTGTCGTGCTCTCACCAGCCGACATCTTCATCAACATCACGACCTCTGCAGAATTCAGCTTCTTGATAATCTCCTCCATCGATGCTCCTCCTCTCTGATCACGTCACGTCCGCTCTACGACTCACGCTCGTCCTCGTCGTCCGTTCCTAGATCAGAACATGTCTGTTTTCATCAGATCTAGGCATCAGTGTCCTCTTTCGGAATGATCCGAACAATGGCAACAAAGGCACCGTTGTGTGCGACAAGAGGGTGGGACAGCATGCATGTGGGGGAGCGGTCGGCGCTCGTGCCACCGTGGCAGCAGCAGCAGTCGCCGCGCGGAAATGGGGGGACTGCTGCGACCGCGGGGGAAAGGGAGGGCTGTTTCGGGTTAGGGTTTTGGTGGCGGGGAGAGAGAGGGAGGTGGGAAAAGGTTAGGGTTTGGTGGCGGCTAGGATTTGTGGAAAGGTGGCTCTGATACCATGTTGTAATTGATTGATGAGATGATTTCCTTGATAGTCCCATAGGCTTTATATAGCCTTTACATCATGGAATATCCAATGGAATATCCTGTAGCATATTTTGTCATCCTAACTATGTCCTCAGGATATTCCCATACTAAACATAACATATTCCCATACTAAATATACCTATATATATACCAATTATACTAAATATACTAAATATACCAATTTTATATATATATATATATATATATATATATATATATATATATATATATATATATATATATATATATTTAGTATATTTAGTATAATTGGTATAATTGGTATATATATAGGTATATTTAGTATATATATTAAATATACCTATATATATATATATATATATATATATATATATATATATATATATATAAAATATATATATATATATATATATATATATATATATATATATATGGACTTTACAACCAATAATAATATACATACACATTTAATTATTAAAAATATTATAATTGACATAAATTCATATTAAATATAGTTAAATATAAGCTGGTTAGAGTAATGATCTTATATAAATAAAAAGAATATAAATACTTATTACATGTAAGTTATATATGTAATTTAAGAGAAAATATAATCAATTAAGAATAAAACTAAACATTAATCTTAAACTTAATACCGCTAAGTATATAAATTAACTAGTAAAAGAATGATCTTAATTATAATATATAACAATCACTAAACTATTTAACACATTCAGTAAGAATAAATTAAAATAAATGAACATGAGATCCTCACAACTAGTTAATTAAATACAACAATGCAAATCTTTAAGGCTATCAAAGTTCATATAGGTTTGGAATCATAGGTCTACTAACGGTTATACCAGCAATAACAAAAAAATAGACAATTAAATTCCAAAAATTGCCAAATTAAATCAGTAAATTTCTAAAATTAAAAACACGGTTTGAAATTTCATGGGTGTTGCAGGTAGGGTGCTCTCAACTCTTATTTAGGGTGAGGGTTAGGCTGGAGAAGGACGAAGGAGTTGGGAAGGCGTGGGTTAGGATTATCCTTGTCTGTTATGATGTATGGCGACAGGGAGCCGTTGGAGACTGTGGGTGACGGTTGGGTTTAGAGAGAAATTATTTTATGTGCCAATGGCTCTAATAAAGTTAAAGCGGTCATGATTTCATTTATTTGGCCCAAGGGGATATTTATAGAGGGTATGTTGCACGAGCACGGAAAAATGACGTGTCATGTCCGTATTCGTGTTCGTACTTGTATCTGTGTCATATTCATACAACATAGGTGTCTACATTATACCTATTTGAAAATGTCCGTGCCCCTATCGTGTCTTTACCGATATGTGTCCGCGTTCATGCAACATACCTATCGTGTCTTTACCGGTATGTGTCCGCGTTCATGCAACATAGATAGGAGGTCATCCATCATTTCTAGTGTTGGACGAAAACAACATAAAAGACAAGACTAGGAAAAGGTATACAAGAGTACACGGAAAAGGTATACAAGAGTACACTTGTTATGTTAACAGAAGTATCATTTACTGCATGTCAGATCTTTTATATCGTTGGCTAGATATATTATTACTTCCATCACATGTTTTGGCCTCTCTTGCCATTTGTTACAATTTATTTTTGCAAGCAATTAATGCATAGTTTGCAGTATCGGCCGATACCGATTCGATACATGCTCATATGTTTGATCTAGAACACAACAACAACAACGAAGTCTCTTATTCCAATTGGGGTCAGCTATTTGAGACCTTTCTTCCATTAAGTTATGTTAAACATCATGTCCTCTGTAACACTAATAAAAATCATATCCTTCTTTAAAACTTTAATCCTTGTTCGTTTAGGCATACCTCTAATCCCGACGGCTGCTGTAACTACTATTTTATCGTTCCTTATTTGGAGCGTTATTGGTTTGTGTTGCAGATGTCCAAACCACTTGAGACTATTTTCTCTCATATTGCCCTTAAGTGGTGCTTCCTCTAACTTCTCATGGAAACATTTATTTCTTTCCTTATCTTTTAATGTATCGTCACCCATCAGTCCTAGCATTCTTATTTCAACTACATTAATTTTTTGACATGTTTCTTAATTATCCAACACTCTAATACATAAAGCATACCTGGTCTTATACTCTTCTAGCAATATTATAAAAGTTCATGGTATCATGCTATAGGTACACAAGAAGTACTCCGTTTCGACCATCCCATTTTAATTATATGCATAACATCCTTCTCTCCATCATGGTGAATGATTAATCATAAATAGCCAAAACTATCATTTCTAGAATCTCTTGTCCATCAATATATATATTCCTCCCTTATTTCTCTTTGATTTCTTAAAATACCATGTTTTTTCCTACTAATTTTAAAATCCTTAGGTTTCAAAGTTTCTATCCACCTATTTTAGGATTTGACCCTTCTATACTCTTACTACCAACACTTTTATTTTAAGGTTTGACCCTTCTACACTCTTAATACCAACACAATATTGTCCGTAGACATCATAAACCAGGGAATCTCCACCTGGATATGCCTAGTAATTTCATCCACAGCTAGTGCAAAAAGGTTAGGACTTAATATTGATCCCTAGGAACTCGTTTCTTCTCTAAAGCCACTACATTATCTTCCTAGGAAATCTTATCATAAGTTCTCTAAGTCAATAATAACCATGTGTATAAATCCCTCTTTTCCTCTCTATTTTTTTTTTTATTAATCTTCTTGATAGATAAAACGGCTTCCAAGTACATCTCCCCTACATAAAAAACAGACTCAGAAATTCTAGTTTCTTTTAATCTTTTCTCAATAATTCACTTCCATAGTTTGATGATATTTGCTCATAAGCTTTCTTTGTCAATAGTTATTACAACTCTGCCTATCTCGCTTATTTTTGTATGTGGTTATTATAGTGCTACTTCTCCGTTCACCGGGCATCTTCTTTGTCAATTTATGTCAATTTTTAGGTCAGGCAGTAACCACACTATCTCACTACTGTTTTACCTCAATTTCTGCAGGTTCGAATTCTATCTATAGTGCTTTTCTCCATTTGTAGAAGGTATGGCTGGGTCTTTGGGTCAGTCAGCTACCCTTCCAACTGTAGTGAGTAGCAGCCACAGTCAGCTTAGAGGTGGGAAGCCTAAAAGGGGTACCCACATGATGTGTAGTGCACGAGTGCAGCCCCACAGATTGCGAGGGTTCACAGGCTTGAGGGGAACTAATAGTTTGGATTTTGCATCTAAATCTGGATATGATTTTCATGCTGCTGTAGCAGTTTCTCTCTCTGTCCCACGAGGAAAGGCAAGTCGGGGAGTGGCTGTTGCTATGTTTGAGCGCTTTACGGAGAAAGCTATTAAAGTTATCATGCTTGCGCAAGAAGAGGCCAGACGTCTAGGCCACAATTTTGTTGGAACAGAGCAGATTTTGCTGGGTCTTATTGGTGAAGGGACTGGAATTGCTGCAAAAGTACTCAAATCCATGGGCATAAATCTTAAAGATGCTCGTGTTGAAGTGGAAAAAATTATTGGACGGGGCAGTGGGTTTGTTGCAGTTGAGATACCATTCACACCACGTGCTAAGCGTGTTTTAGAACTATCACTGGAAGAAGCTCGTCAGCTAGGTATGTTCTTGAAACCTATACAAGAGAACTCGTGTTTCTTAAACTGAAGCAATTGGTATGGATTGATTTTTTTTTATTGTTTTTTGTCAGTATTTTTTTTTGGCTTAAAGAGAACATATTTTCTGATTTTACCTTCCTGCTTTTGAATGTGATTGAGATCTAATGAAGCCTATTATATATGGAACTTTTGAATGCATGTGCTGGAAAAGCTTGTTTACTGTTGAACTTGGAACGAACTTAAAAGTTATGTTAAAACTTGAAACCACTTTGTCTCATGGGCCCCTTCATCTGCATCAGTTTGAGGATTTGTGCACACGTCTGTGTATCCGTCAAAGTATTGAGTTATTGATTAGATACATGCCAATGTTCAGGTCATAACTATATAGGATCAGAACATTTGCTTCTTGGATTATTACGCGAGGGTGAAGGTGTGGCAGCCCGTGTGCTTGAGAGCCTTGGAGCTGACCCAAGCAACATTCGGGCACAGGCAAGTTATATAATGGTTATACACCGATGCTATCTTAGTATGATGCTCAAATGATTTTTTTTTTCCTTTTTCACTTGGGCAGGTCATTCGAATGGTTGGTGAAAGCACAGAAGCTGTCGGTGCTGGGGTTGGAGGAGGAAGCAGTGGCAGCAATAAGATGCCTACACTTGAGGAGTATGGAACTAACCTGACAAAATTAGCGGAAGAGGTCTCTTTTATCTTTACTTTCTCACGCTGCATGTTTAGATTGTCAACCTGAAGTAAAATATACTAATACTACCCATTGATTTTCAGGGTAAGCTTGATCCAGTTGTTGGGAGGCAGCCACAAATTGAGCGTGTTACACAAATATTAGGTAGGCGTACAAAGAATAACCCTTGCTTAATTGGAGAACCTGGCGTTGGGAAGACCGCCATTGCAGAAGGGCTTGCACAACTGATAGCAAATGGAGATGTTCCTGAAACAATTGAAGGGAAGAAGGTTAGTTGAGAATTTTTTTTCTATTTTTTATTGGACCCTTTGCCTTTTTGTATCATAGGCGCTTTTCCTTGGTTACTATATGAACATTTGTTCTTTTTCCTCTTTTTGTTACTGTCAACTACAATATGTTCTCATGTTTAAGTTGAGAGTACAACTAATATTATCATGTTTTCGGGACACTCAAATGTTGTAGGTGATTACCCTTGATATGGGACTCCTCGTTGCTGGTACCAAATACCGTGGAGAGTTCGAAGAAAGATTAAAGAAGCTGATGGAGGAAATAAAACAGAGTGATGAGATAATACTCTTCATTGACGAAGTGCATACACTAATTGGAGCGGGAGCTGCAGAGGGTGCGATTGATGCTGCTAATATTTTAAAGCCAGCTCTTGCAAGAGGTGAACTACAGGTAATTGAATTTTTAAATGCATTCCGGTTCCTCTTTTTTTTTTTTCTTTCTTTTTCATTCCATTCATTGATAAGTAATTTGTCCAGAATCTCATTTGAGCTGGCTGACCTTCAGTACATTCACACTGAATTTAACCTATTTGGTGCAGTGCATTGGAGCCACAACATTGGATGAATACAGAAAGCATATCGAGAAAGACCCAGCACTGGAAAGACGATTCCAACCAGTGAAGGTGCCAGAACCCACAGTAGATGAAACTATACAAATTCTGAAGGGGCTTCGTGAGCGATATGAGATTCACCACAAGCTCCGGTACACGGATGAAGCTTTAATTGCTGCTGCTCATTTGTCATATCAGTACATCAGGTTTGTGACATTTAAACAAGATTCTATGTATTCATCCTGTTGTAAGAATGATTTAGTAGAATTACTCAATACTCCCTATTTAAATTGTCATGGGACATATTGATCAGCATTTTGAAGAACTCTTTACATATCTGGTTTCATCTGTCCTAATATATACCAATCTTCATAACTGGTTGAGGATTTCATTACCTAATCACTTTGTTGCAATGAATTTTCTTTCAGTGATCGCTTTCTACCTGACAAGGCTATAGATTTGGTCGATGAAGCAGGTTCTCGTGTTAGGCTTCGCCATGCGCAGGTATGGAGATCTATATGCCCCAATTTTACTATTTTGTATCTTCATATCTACTGGTAGTTTAAGCTGGATGTCATTTCCTTGCAGCTTCCTGAGGACGCTAGAGAACTAGATAAAGAATTGAGGCAGATCACCAAAGAGAAAAATGAGGCAGTTCGTGGCCAGGATTTCGAGAAGGTATTCTCTTCATTGCCTCAATCCCACCCTATGTATGATGGTTTATATGCTTTATTGCTGTTACTTGCAAGGACGTGTTAGAAGGCTTCAAAATATGATGAGTTTGTAGCTTTTTTTAGTTAAGGATTGCAATAATTACCTTTGGTAAACAATTGGAAATGTAAAATGGGAGTTTAATTGAAAACTGTAAGCTTGTGGGACTCGTTTGAATCTCCACGAGTCAGTGTAGATTTTTTTCAAGATTTTGAGTTTTCAAGGACTGTGAAATTCATCAATTGATTAGTGGTTTCAATACACCTACGTCCTATAAGGTAAATGCCAAAAACATTGTGAACGTTTTATTAAATTCTATGCTGATGAATAAGAATTTTGTGGGGATGATCAAGTTCTTTCTGATGGTTTTAGTTCTCATATGTTGAATGATGGTGACGATCATACCAATTTCGAGTTATCAGATTTCTGTACTTTGATTCTTCTTATCATTCGCTTATTTTGCTTTTATTTGACTATTTTCTGTCCTTGTTACATACGTTACTAATACATTGGTCAGCAGTTTTCATGGTTTCTAAACAAAGAAAGGACATCCTCTTCACATTGGAGTATGTTATATTTTCGTTCTAATTTTCTGTGTTATCTTTTTCTGCTTTGTGACAGGCTGGGGAGCTTCGAGATCGTGAAATGGAGCTAAAGGCCCAGATCTCTGCCCTCATTGACAAGGGTAAAGAGCAGTCCCGAGCTGAGGCTGAGGCCAGTGACACTGGCCCACTGGTCACGGAAGTGGACATCCAACACATTGTCTCATCCTGGACTGGTATCCCAGTTGAGAAGGTATCTAGTGATGAATCCGACCGCCTCCTCAAGATGGAGGAGACCCTTCACAAGCGCATCATCGGCCAGGATGAGGCTGTCAAGGCCATCAGTCGTTCCCTCCGACGTGCCCGTGTAGGTCTGAAGAACCCAAATCGTCCAATTGCAAGCTTCATATTCTCAGGTCCCACTGGTGTTGGCAAGTCTGAGCTTGCCAAGGCTCTCGCTGCCTCTTACTTCGGGTCAGAGGAAGCCATGATCCGGCTAGATATGAGTGAATTCATGGAGCGCCACACAGTATCCAAGCTCATTGGGTCACCTCCAGGTTATGTCGGATATACTGAGGGTGGGCAGTTGACAGAGGCTGTTCGTCGCCGTCCATACGCTGTCGTCCTTTTTGACGAGATTGAGAAGGCCCATCCCGATGTCTTCAACATGATGCTCCAGATCCTAGAGGACGGAAGATTGACCGATAGCAAAGGAAGAACAGTGGATTTCAAGAACACACTTCTAATCATGACTTCCAATGTAGGGAGCAGTGTGATTGAGAAGGGAGGAAGAAAGATTGGGTTTGATCTGGACTATGATGAGAAGGATGGAAGCTATAACCGGATAAAGAGCCTGGTGACCGAAGAACTGAAGCAGTACTTCCGACCCGAGTTCTTGAATAGGTTAGACGAAATGATAGTTTTCCGACAGCTGACCAAGCTGGAGGTGAAGGAGATAGCCGATATAATGTTGAAGGAGGTGTTCGAGAGGCTTAAGGTGAAGGAGATTGAGCTTCAGGTGACGGAGAGGTTCAGGGATAGGGTTGTGGACGAAGGGTATAGCCCGAGTTATGGTGCGAGGCCTTTGAGGAGGGCTATAATGAGGCTTCTGGAGGATAGTCTGGCGGAGAAGATGCTTGCTGGAGAGATCAAAGAGGGAGATTCTGCTATTGTTGATGTCGACTCGGATGGGAATGTCACGGTTCTCAATGGAGGGAGCGGAGTGCCAGAACCATTGCCACCAGCAATTCCTGTGTAAATGTATGATGATTGTATAGCTAAATCAAATCTTGTACTTGTCTAGTGAAGATTTTTAGGCACACTCTGTATTGTCTGTAAAATACCCAGGTTGGCATGTTCAGAAATATAGTCGGAACAAATTATGTAACCAAACCTATTAGTAGAACTGGTTAATCTAACACTGAGAAAATATACAACACCAGCTTATACACAATGTTCTTGTAGTCTTGTTAACTCAGTTGAATGGTTGATGCCATGAAGGATGCAACTTACGGCTATTATCATCTGATATGTTTGTTTTTGCAGTTTTTGTTTCTGGTGATATAACTATATGAAAAGCTGAAGTTTTCTGTCTTAGTTTACTCAGCTCATTGATCTCAAGTTCATTGCTTGTGTTGATTACTGTTGGAATATTTAGTATGTCATATTTAGTAGATTGTATTAGCATAAAGAATATTGGAATATCCTGTGGATGTATTTAGAATATGCCACAAGATATTCCATTATTGTAATATTGACTGTAAGGCTATATAAAGCCAAGAGGACTATCAATAAAGTCAATTAATTACAACATGGTATCAGAGCCAAGTTTCCACAAATTCTAACCCTAGCTACCACCAACCGACCCACTCCTCCGCTATTCCTACCAAACCCTAACCCTAGCCGCTACCCCCCGTTTCCCACACGCGGTCAGAGCCCACGCGCGCGTGGCCAGAGCCCCCGCGCCCCCCACGTGCTCCGCGGCTGCTGTTGCGGCGGTGCTGTTGCACGCTCGCGGGGCGCCCCCCTCCCCCACGGTGCGCACAGCTCCTGCGGCTGTTGCCGACACTGACGCACGCGACGACACTCGCGTCAGCACTGTTCGGATCGTTCCGAAAGTTGACACTGAAGGCCTAGATCTAGTGAAAAATATGTTTGGATCTAGAAGCGGACGACGAGGGTGAGTCGTGTGACGGATGTGACGTGATCATCGAGGAGGAGGATCGATGGAGGAGATCATCAAGAAGCTGGATCCTACGGAGGTTGCGACGTTGATGAAGCTGATGAAGATGTCGGCTGGTGATAGCATGACACGAATGTCGACGAAGTTGGAGCTTCCCTCCATCGATCTGAAGTAGGATGGACCAGCTACCTATCTGAGTTGGTCAAGACGGGTGAGGCGAACCCTTGCAGGAAAGAACCTGGTGAGGTTCCTGTCGGGCGAAAAGACAAAGCCAGACGAGGACTCGGCAGGACACGACGAGTGGAAGTCCACTCATATGCTGATATACATCTGGCTTCTCAACTCCTTAGTCCGGTCTATTGCCACCAAAGTAGACAATATTGATATGGTGAAGGATGTTTGGGAGAAGTTGAGGCGGACCTATGATGGTGTGGGGAACAACTTATGGGTTTTCCAGATCAAGGGGGAGATCGACGACACCATACATGGAGAGAAGACGGTGCAGGAGTATGCCACAGAGTTGGAGCATCTGTGGCTGGATTACGATCACACCTCAGATCAGGCAAGCTGCGGGGACCCAAAGTCTAAAGAGAGACATGTATGTCTACATGAGAGGACGATAAAATTTCTCAAAGGGCTGACTGTAGCATTCGCTCAGAGGACGACCCTACTTCTCGCCCAATTAGACTTGTCAATTAGACCAGGCCGGCCCAGCCCGACACGAAAAATTGGCTCATGTGCCGGCCCGGCCCGGCTTCGTATGTTGGGTCGTGCCGGGCCATGTATATTGGCCCATAATATAGGCCCGGCCCGAAGCCCAAGCCCGGCCTGGCCCGGCACGATCCGAGGCTCGGCTCGAAGCCCGACCCTGTTACAACATCCCCTACACAATCTCTTTGATTTGTCTCAAATCCTACCAGCTAACAGTAGTATTGTCACTTTCACAAGGAAAAGAAAAGAAAAATATGTATACAACAAACACTCTGTGTAACTCCCCAGTCCCAAAATACGTAGGACTAGGAACGTAGACATGCCGGCTATATTCATACGAAGTACATAGGCTTCGTATGGATACATAAGCTGTAAAATGCAGTAGAACCATAACTAATCTCATCCACACAAAAATAAATGAATAAAAGAGATCATATAATCAACTAGGAATTGTCATTGGTACATGTAGTTGGGCGGAGACAAATCCACTACCAACTATGAAAAGAAATACATGATATACAAAGAATGATTTTGGCGAGCGAAGCGAAGACGATCAAAGTGCAATCATCCTCGAAGAGATATCGATGATCACGGCTAAAGCTAGAACACCTGCGAAAGACAAGAGCACACACCTGGAGAGATAACCAGGTCCTCAGAGGGACGTAACAAGACACATAATATCATGCCATATAAACTGAATAAATATTGCTCAAATAAATAAGTCAATTGAATAATAACATGGTCCAATACACACCTATTGAACGAGCGTACCATCCCCCCAACTAAACAAGGACAGGAGATGGTAAACTAATTCACGGTGACGTATCTTTCCATGCTATGAATCCAATATGGTATCCGGACCCCAACAAGGTTCAATACCTTCTCATCGAAGTAGTAAGTCACACCTACAACCAAACAAGGACAAGATGTGACAAACTAATCCGCGACAAGTTATTGTCCCAAGCTACGGTCAGATACAAGTACTCAAACCAAAAGCACTCATACCTAACGGATAAGGTATCCTAACCGTTCTAAGTAAAATGTAGTTAAGAACAATCCTTCCTACGCATGGGCCCTGGCTAAATATGATCGGCATAGTCCCCCCTTGGGGCACCAGAGGCCCCATCAGTAAGAGCATAACGTTCCGTAGAACGTCAGTGGCCATCAGTAATCATCAACCCCGTATCTCCAGCGGAGCTTCTGGGTCACAAGGGAAAGTGCATCGAAGCCCATACGCTAAGGAATTGTTCTCCCCGCCCAATGCCTACTATGTTGTATCTACAACAGTAAACCTCTATAACCGCTAAGTCAAACTAGCATGCAACCTCTATTAGCGGTTAATCCTATCGCACGGCTTGTACGTAATGGTGGCCAGCCAATCACGCACGTCCGTGTTCTACATGGGACACACAACTTCGTGGTACAACGTGTCAAGGCCATGAATGCAACACACAAAGGTGGTCTCTTAAATCTAGGTTTAATGTGTAAGAAAAATAATACATAGCAGGAAATATAACTGAACAGTAAGTTGTAACAGGTTATGCCATGTATCACAGTTTATTTTGCATAAAAAAATAAATAATGCATGAAATATGAGCTAAAATAAATAAACAGCAAATGACAATGTGTCTTGTCTGGTAGTACGCCTGGTGTGCTGCGATAATCACGGTGGTACGAACTGCAACGTCGGTGCAACCACTATGCAAAGTGACCTCTGATGGTGGCACGGATGGTTCCATTGGGTTCAGAAGGATCAAATTAGTTAGGTCGATAGGAGGAAGGATAGAATTGGCAGGAGGATAGGAATAATGGGCTTAGTCTTGGATATGAGAATAATCAAAGGAAATAAAATATATATAATTTTAGAAAACTATTTATAATCCTTGAAAACTATATTTTATTAGTAAAATATTATTTTAAAAGTCTAAAATTTTATTTAAAATCTTTTGGAAGCTATGTTTTATGGGTCAAAAGTATATGTATATATATATATATATATATTTTTTTTTTCTCCCATATATATATATATATATATATATATATATATATATATATATATATATATATATATATATATATATATATATATATATATATATAATACTAGAAAAATAAATTTAGGATCCACTCTAATTATATTAAATATACTCTTTTGGTTAAAACTATATTTTAAACCACTATATCATAATATATTTTGTAAAACTATACTTTAAACAATAATATATTGTAGAGATTTATACTAATAAAATTAAAATATTAAAAATAAGGATAATAATATATATGTATGTATCTACACATACAAATAGTCTCATATAATAAAGCAAATAATATAACAAATAATAAAAGAAAGCAAATCATAATATGAAAGTAATGGACATATACGACAACTGCTGCCTTATCTTTTCTAGAGAAAATATTACTAAATAATAATAATAATAATAATAATAATAATAATAATAATAATAATGATAAATAATAATAATAATAATGAGAATAGTAATAGTAATAAAAAATAATAGTAAAAATTTAGGGGTTTTACATCCTACCAAACTTAAAAGAATTTCGTCCTCGAAATTAAGAATTAGTAGGGGGTGAGAAGTCACAAGGGGTATCGATGAGGAACAATCAATAACAAAATCATGCCGTAAGAAATCGCGATCTAGATCATAGAAAAATAATACGGTATGGTCATAATCGATAGGAAGGTTAGGGGAAGTTCTAGTATAATATCTTTGTCCTTCTAAAATAGGTGAAGGCAAAAGCAATAAGGAGTTCAAAAGGCAATATTATCAAGTACGAATATGTGGTTCAATGACGACCGAAAAATTCAAAAAAAATTTTCAAGGCAGTCGTGGATGGGACTCTAGAAGACCAGTTTAGCTATGTTCCCATGCACGTAGAACGATAGATAAAAGCGAACCAAAGTGCACTCGGTTGATCAGACCATCATGCACCGGTTCTGAGTAGACAATACGTTAGTGGAGGCCTCCAATAACATACGTCATGAACAAGCTTGATAAAGAATTGAGCTTGCAAAAACTAGGCTATATTAGCATAATTAGTCTAGATAGTAAAAATATAGGCACGAGAGATTAAAATTGAAAAAAAAACAGAATGATTCTAAGTCATATCCTGTGTTGGTCTCTATACAGTCGTCCTATAGTCTTCTTATCCAAGTCCTTAGTTGGCTAAATGGGTTAGGGTCCTCTAAATTCTAGAATCTAAGTAAACTTGTGAATATAGGTCACAAGTACAAAGGGATTGCTAGGTCATAAGGCATTCTATCCAACTTAAAAATTAAACTAATAGTGTTTTGGGGGAAAGGAACATGTCTAACTAGTAGGGTCAATCTCTAGCAAGCACGAAGGGAAGATAAGGATACTGATAGAAGGAATCGAGCAAGATGCAATTGATGAGTCAAACGGTAGATCGAAAAAAGTGGTCAAGTAGGTGGATGAGATCCTAGACTCTAATCCTATATGTAGGCTTGCTTGGTACGGTAAAGTAACCAAATAATTTATCTTGACCTGCATAGGCCACCACAAAAATATGTAACATCCCAGTCCCAAAATACGTAGGACTAGGAACGTAGACATGCCAGCTGTACTCATACGAAGTACATAGGCCTCGTATGGATACATATATAAGCTATAAAATGCAGTAGAACCATAACTAATCTCATCCACACAAAATAAATGAATAAAAGAGATCATATAATCAACTAGGAATTGTCATTGGTACATGTAGTTGGGCGGAGATAAATCCACTACCAACTATGAAAAGAAATACATGATATACAAAGAATGATTTTGGCGAGCGAAGCGAAGACGATCAACGTGCAATCATCCTCGAAGAGATAGCGATGATCACGGCTAGAGCTAGAACACCTGCGAAAGACAAGAGCACACACCTGGAGAGATAACCAGGTCCTCAGAGGGACGTAACAAGACACATAATATCATGCCATATAAACTGAATAAATATTGCTCAAATAAATAAGTCAATTGAATTCACTACTAAAATAAGTCAAATTAGCGACGTCATGATACGTCGCTAATAATGACAATTACGTCGCTAATTGTAATTGGCGACGGCTTTAGCGACGTAAAGTGAAGGTCGCTTTTAAGCAAGTCGCAGATGGCAAATTCGTCGCCCTACGTCGCTGTTTGCGACGTCCCAGCCGTGTCGCTAGGTCGTCGCAAAGTTAGCGACATAGCGCGACGAAAACTTTACGTCGTAAACTTAGTGACGTAGTACGACTTCTTAGCGACGTTTAGTTCTATTGACGTGATGACGTAGCATGCCTGCCACGTCAGCAAGGTGGCGACGTACAGCGACGTAACATCGCTAATTAGCGACGTATAGCGACGTCCACTTTCTATCGCTATCCGTCGCAGACTACTGAAATTTTTTTTTAAAAAAATATAATGTATATTTTTGTTATGATGTGTGTTTGTTTTTACAGTGTGTGTGAAGTGCATTGTTCGAACCATCGACAGTTTCGCTTACTGTTCTATGTTTTATCTTGGATAGAAAGAGCAACAGTTCAGGGTGCACTTCTCAGAGCTTCCTCTTCACGTCCTTCACCTTCTCGGGATCCTGTACGACGTCCCGAGAGAGTGAAGGATGTGAAAATGAAGCTCTTAGAAGTACACCCTGAACAGTTGCTCTTTCTGTCCAAGATAAAACATACAATAGTAATCGAAACTATCGATGGTTTCGAACACTACATTTCACATATACTGTAAACACAGACACACATCATCACAAAAATACACATTATATATTTTTTTTAAATTTGGACATCACCTCCTTTGTATATCAGATCATCGCTTATAACCCAGCGTAGGTATATTTGTCATCCCCGTCACAGATATCATCATAATTAAGTCTCCCATCATAACAGTCTACAACTAATAGATGAATAACAGTCTCCCATCATAACAGTCTACAACTAAATATCATACATATACTCAATGAAAATACCAACAAATTAAATATCACAAACATACATGTCCAACAAATATACATGTCCAACAGAGTCAAAAAATAATGAAAATCAGTGTACAGAATGATCAATGGGCCCATAGGGCCAATACATACAAAGATGATAAAAAAATATACTGGATCACTGAGGACCCCTGCCGCGCATCTGGGATAGAATGTACTCATACTGCTCCTGGGTGAGCTGCACCGTAGGGGCAGTAGGAGGCAGTGCAATCTCTGGAGTCGGTACCGTCGATGGACCGGGAGAACGTATCTGCTCCAGCTCTCGTAGTCGCTCACCATGCGTAGCCATGGTACTCACCATCCTATGAGTACTCTCCTCAATCGAAGCCGATACCTGAGTGAGTGAGGCAGACATGGTCCTCTGCGATCCCTCCAGCTCGACCTGTCTACGCTCTGTACGCTGCGTAGACTCGATGAGCGTGTGCAAGCTGGCAGCTGTAGCCTGCTGCAGACTCATCATCTCCTGTATACTGCGCTCGACCGCATCAAATCGTCCGGTGATCATCGGAGGGTCGGATCGTCGCTCGACCGTATCAGAAATCTGCTGCTGCAACTTGTCGATCTGACGACGAATATCCTGAGCTCGTGACGACGCCTGCGAAACCGGAGACTGCACACTGACAGAGGGGCCCAGGATGACTCCGAAGCCAAATACGCGCCGTAGGATCCCGTACCGTAGTATGTATCCTTCTGAAGACCGCCAACGGCGGTCATCCAGAGGTCGTCCGGCGATGGAGTTGTAGGCGGCTGGGAGGAAGTACCAGCCCCTCCCTCTACTGGCGCACTAGCAGCAGCAGCCTCCTCCTCCAATAGCCAAACAAACTCGGCCTAGAACAACGTTTGCTAACGTGTAAGTGTTTGCTAAAGTCTATCTTGATATCTATTTTCCTGTTTTCTAAATTATAGTAAATTAATATAAAGAGTAGAACATACATATGCCTGCGTCGCCCTCTCGTCAATGAACTCCCCAGCCCTCCGATGGGTGACCAGGAAGACGGTCACCATGTTCGGGTCCTCACCCTTTTTTACCTGTTAAAATATATTATCTATTATTAGTATTAAACATTCTATCGAACTATATATAAATTAATGTTCGTCATAGGAAACGTACCAGACGACGAAAATGCTCCGTCATCGGAATGGAGCCACCACACCACTTACTGGCGCTCGACCGCGCCACCTTGGCCTTGTCAGACCGCTCCTGGTACCTAGCCTCGGCGAATCTAGCCTTCATCGCAGTCCACTGCTCTGGCGTGATCCAACCATAGATCGGCTTTCCGGAGCGATCACGAGACTTCTGATCGTGGATCGCATCACGGATGAGCTTGCCTGCGACGACAGAAAATTGGGCCTCGATCTTCGTCGCCCGGTGTGGTGGATAGAAATAGGTCCTCTACAAGAAGTAAAATAGAAAAGTTATATAATATACACAAATGATTATTAAAATTTAAAAATAAACAAATTTTTTGTCTTGAAGTGGGCCAACCAAAAGGCCTTCCTATCTGCGGGAGCATCTGAGTAGTTAATCCAAGGCCCACCATAGTTCTGCCTCATAAATAACCCCAGTTGTCTCTGTACTGCAGGAGGCCGATATCTATACAATAATAATTTTCATGAATATATATGTACATATAATCATTTGAGAAATCTATATTAACTAATTAACTTACTTCGTAGGCCCGTCCGTCCAAATCTCCATACGCGTCTCGCCTGGGGGAGCGCATGGAGGGTCGCTCTTACCTCCTGTCTGGGCAGGATCAGTCTGATCGTCGTCCTCCATATACTCGGCGTCGGCTCCCCCAATGGAGCCGTCGACAGGAGGAATGCTGGACGCGGGATCAGGAATACTGGACACGAGATCAGGAATGCTGGACGACGAGCCAACCTGCTGGAACTGCCCTGTTCCGATAATGGACTGGGAACAGAACGGTACAATGGCGTACTCGGAGATGAGAATGAGGGTACGAAATCTCCATCCCCAGCCCGAGGCTGACGGGACTGCCTAATATAAAATCTCCGCGTCGTCCAGATGGTCTAGTCATACCTGATAATAACATATGACAATAAAACAAAAATACATATTTATATGATAGACATCACAAATTTTTAAAAAATATCATAGTCACAAATAAAAGTGTCACTAAAGTGTCACAGATTTATATGATAAAAGTGTCACTAAAGTGTCAAATATGATGATAAAACAAACGTACAGATTTAATCCTCTTCTGAAAATTCATCTAGTTCGTTTAGCTCATCATCATCATCTTCTTCTTCTTCTTCTTCTTCTTCTACATCTTCACTTTCATCTGCATCTTCCTCTTTAGATAATTCTACTTCTTCTACACAATTAGATGTGTAATGAAGAACTTCCGTCGTGTCCACTTCTATAATATTTGTTACAAGAGGTAGTTCATCCTCTTGATAAGCTATATCATCAACCTCAAAGGTATTTCTAGCTTTTGTCACTTTACATTCTCAGAATACGTATTTTTAGAATGCATGTACTGTTTACATGTAAATATTTTATATTTATCATGTATTGCTCTGTATTTAAATCCCTTTAATTTTATGTTAATTAATTTCCTGTAGTTTTATTTTTGTACTTTACTTTCTGCTTTTATACTCTGCTTTAGCTTTGCTATGGGTTCGGCTCAGATTGGTTTAATTATGTTGGTTCATCATGAACCGAAATAAACCCCCACCTACCACCACCTTATTTAAAAGCCCATCCCCTTTCTCTCTCTTCATTACTTCACTATTACTCTTCTTCTTCCTCATAACTCTCCCACCAACCTAAGAGAGCAAGGCAAGTGCCAACTTGCTTCTTGATGGATCCCCATTTTTATTGTTCCATCATCTTTCTTATTTGATTCTAAGTCTTTTAGTACTTAGCATTTCCAATTTCCATGGCTTATTTGTTGTAGATCTAAGTTTGATACATTTTCAGCGCATGAGATTATTTATTTCCCAATCATTTTCCACAGCGCATGAGATTATCTATTTCCCAATCATTATTTCCCAATCATTATTTATTTTTCAATTTTTATTTTTTGAATTTGGTATTAATTTATATTGATTGTTATCTTGATTAATAATTGATCATGTGTTCCTAGATGGAACTAAGAGACTGGCTAGTCGTCTTATTGAATTAAATGAAATAAGACACGTTCATACTTGAAATCGATTGGCCAATCCTGAATATTGACATAGATACATGCAGGCTATAATTATTTATTTATTTTACGAAAGCAGCATGTGTACCCTATGGTCAAGGCATGATTATTCTGTGGTTAGTTTTAATTGTTGCATTACGCTATGTAAGACCTACAACCTAACCGCACGGGTATCGTTGTAGAGTTGAGCATATCGTACTTTGTACGGAAGTACTCATTCTGAAATGACCATGATCCACGACATGGGATTTCACTTAACATAGAGGCTACTAAGTTAAATAAAATAATGATTGCATGGAGGGAATGGATCTCCGAGTTCTACATGGCAGCCATCTTTGGGACTATTAGCGCCCAACAAGCCGGCTGGTTCCCACAGATACTGCAATTCTGCCACACGGGCAGGGAGCGGTATCTGCTTATATTATTGTATATTGTATATTGATGATGGGCGTCCCGCTGGGACTCGTCTAATTCATGATTGGCGCAATGGATTGATTGGATCGACTAGCCTTGCTTGTCCATAGTAAGAACTGAGAAATCCTTATTGTATAATTCCAGGATAACTTGGAACTCACATTAGTAAGCCGTAGGAGTTGGATGGCCGTTTAAGTTGATTTGTTTGTGTACTGTACCTACTCTATTACCTAACTGAGATGATCAGAGCATCAGGACATGACGGGCCAACTTCTGTCCTTGTTTGGTTGGGAGGTTGGTTCGAAGTGTCGTGATGTTACATGAATCCCAGTAGCAAGCAGAGATCTATTATTATATTCTCTTATTTACTGGTTTAATGCCTCATATCGTGCTTCCTTGCGGTACTTGCTATTAGAGGTCTAACCTCTCTGGTTTTGCATGGCCAGATTTAGAGCCGGTTCACGAGGACTCAGCTTACCTCTACCTCCAAGATGGTCAATACTAGAGGAATGATCGCAGGAGGACTCGAGTGGGTTCCTTACTTCCCCGCTCATTTTGTTAATTACTTTATATTTTGCCGTTTGGCACCGACATGTTAGTCGGATAGTCTTGCACTTACTTTTACATAATTGTAATTAAGTCAGATTGCAGCTGATAATAATTGTGTATATGTTGCTATATCATCTGGCTATGTTTTGTAAAGCCAGATCTCAAGAACATTTTGACTAAGCGTTTGGGACGCCTTATTGCTTATTCTTAAATGTTCTCTGTTATTGCTTCTTGTTTGAATGATTGAGACAATAGATGTGAAGTGACCATAGCGAGACTTTCATGTAGTATGCACCCCCTTGTCTTTTAGACAGCATTGATCGTATTATACGGTATTCATCTACCCGTAATACGTAGCTGGCTGAGTCATTCCCCTGCTCCCCAGTATTCTGGTTCTGGGGCGTGACAAGGTTTTAGTGGTGGCCCATACAGGTCTGGTTTCAGACTTGTGGGGTGTTTTGATTTTAGGATGTCTCAATCGCACATGTTTCTCCTTGATCTTATGATTCATTGTTCTCAATCCTAGCCTGACCTTTCCGTATCCTTTGGCTTCATTGATCCTTCATGTCCGGTCGTTTGATTGTTCTCTTGTTTCTTTTCTTAGGGGCACCTCGTCCGCATCTGTCAGGACTGGGCAACAACAACAAGGGCAACACGGACAACCTGACCATGTTGATCAGCAACAAGGGCCAGTACTACCTCAAGAGACTATCCAAGAAGAAGTGATAGTAGAACCAGCAGCTGGACCGCAGTATCCGGATGTTCCACCACCACCAACAGTTCCACCTACCCCTGTGGAAGTAGACACACCAGCCCTTTTGGAGATCATGAGAGGGATGATGGCTACTCAGCAACATCAGATGTTAGCCCAACAACGTATGCACGCTCAGTTACAAGAGCAGAACGTACTACTCAACCAAGGGTTGCAGACGGCATTGGAAAGAGGAGTGAGAACAGATTCAGGAGCATCAGCCAGGTTTTGCAAGTATAACCCCCGCCGTTTCAAAGGCACGGAGGATGCCATCTCAGCAGATGCATGGCTTAAGGATATTGAGGCTATCTTGATAGCCGCTAAGGTGCCGGCAGAAGAACGTGTGGATCAGGTGAAGTTGTTACTTCAGGATCTCGCACGTGATTGGTGGGAATCAGAGGAGGTAGGCATCAGACGTCCTGTGGCTTGGGACGATTTTACAGCAAGATTCAAGACAAAGTACTATGGAGTTGTGGCGCAGTTTGAGCTACAATAGAAGTTTATCAACCTCAAATAGGCTGGCAAGACTGTAGATGCTTATGCAGTAGAGTTCTGCAGATTGAGTAGGTTCGCCCCAGAGATGGTAGCCACAGAGAGCCAGAGGGCTATGAGGTTTCAGCAAGGGTTTCATCTTGAACTCTTGCAGTTGATAGAGGGGCACAATTATCAGACTTTCGATGAGATATTGACGGCCACTCGGAGGCATGAGATCACCACTCAGAGGATTACGGCAAGGACTGGAGGTCAGAAGAGATCCCATAGTCAGATTGAAGGAGGAGGGGGAGCAACTCCCCGAACAACAGCACCATCCCTTGGCATTCGCATTCACGATGTGGCAATGCGAGGGCCAGCACCACCACCCAGGCAGCAGCAGCAACAGAAGAAGAATCAGCAACCCCCAGCGGGCTGCACTTATTGTGGGAAGATAGGGCACACTAGAGATGTGTGTCGGACATTGAACGGGCAGTATTTGATATGTGGGAATCCAGATCATCGGGTTACCACATGCCCCATGAATTCGAGGTCAGGAGGACCAGTGTAGCAGTTTCCTGCTCTACCAGCACCAGGGACAGGGCAGTATCGAGGACCCGCAGTGGCAGTGAGACCATTGGCCCAGCGTCCGTTAATGCCACAGGCTCAGATATTTCGGCAGCAGGGACCGCCGATGCAGCAACACCAGCATAGACCACCCCAGCATCACCAAGGCAGGGGCCAGCGGTAGCACCAGGCTAGGCCGCAGCATGGGAACCAGCAAGGAGGTCGAGGACAGGCATTCACTCTGTCCTTGGAAGAGGCATTGGCATCGGAAGATGTTGTGGCAGGTAACATTCTCGTCGCCTCTTATCCCGCAGTAGCATTGTTTGATTCGGGAGCATCACACTCATTTATATCTGCACAATTTGCAACACGGCTAGGAATGGAGTTCGAGGCATTGCCAGGGAGGTTGAATATACTCACTGGAAATGGGCTCGTAGAAGTTAGTAGAGTTATTCTAGCGTGTAGCGTTGTAATTCGCGGGCATTCCTTACCCGTCCGGTTGATAGAATTTCCTGTTAGAAATTTCGACGTTATCTTAGGCATGGACTGGCTGAAAGACAGTCATGCAACAATAGATTGTCGTAGAGGGAGTGTATCTTTTGACATCCTAGGCATAAGGCGGTTTACCTTAGTCAGATCAGTAGTAACTCAACAAGAGCAGGGAGTAGTAACGGCAATGAAAGAAGTTCAAGTCCCGAAGGTAGTTGAAGAGTTTCTAGACGTATTTTCTGAAGAACTTTCAGGTCTACCACCGGTTAGAGATATTGAGTTCAGTATAGAATTGGCACCTAGAACTAAACCGATATCAGATCGAGTTTATAGAATGGCGGATTCCGAACAGGCCAAGGTATATCAGCACATAGAGGAACTGAAGGAGAAGAAGTTCATCCAAGCTAGCGTATCACCATGGGCAGCACCAGTGGTACTTGTGGGAAAGAAGGATGGGTCATCCAGATTGTGCATCGATTACAGGAAGCTTAACGCGGCAACAGTGAAGAACAAGTACCCACTACCCAGGATCGACGACTTATTTGATCAGTTGAGCAAAGCTAGAGTTTTTTCCAAGATAGATCTTCGTTCAGGGTATCATCAAGTGAGGGTTCGGAAGGAGGACATTTCCAAGACAACATTCAGGTCGAAGTATGGGCATTATGAATTCTTAGTAATGTCGATTGGTTTGACCAATGCTCCAGCAATTTTTATGGATTTAATGAATCGCATCTTTATGCCGTACTTGGATCAATTTGTCGTTGTGTTTCTCGACAACATTCTTGTATATTCAACTAGTGAAGAGGAGCATGAAGATCACCTCCGGAAGGTGTTACAGGTTCTGAGAGAGAACCAGTTGTATGCCAAGCTCAGCAAGTGTGAGTTTTGGTCGGATCACATTTCATTTTTGGGTCATATCATATCAGGAGCTGGAGTAGCAGTAGATCCCAAGAAGGTAGAAGCAGTAGAGAGTTGGCCAGTACCCAAGACCGTAGCTGATGTACGGAGTTTCTTGGGATTGGCAGGATACAGAAGGTTCGTATCAGACTTTGCAAAGCTTTCAGCACCTATGACCCGCTTGACACAGAAGGATGTACCATTCGTCTGGTCGGCAGAATGCTAGGCATCATTTGATTATCTGAAGCAGAAATTGATATCAGCGCCTATTCTTATATTGCCAGTTGGACCCGAAGGTTTTACAGTATATTGTGATGCGTCAGGAAAAGGACTTGGGTGCGTCCTAATGCAACATGGAAAGGTGATAGCATACGCATCTAGGCAACTTCGAGACCACGAGAAGAATTATCCAACTCATGACTTAGAGTTGGCAGCAGTAGTATTTGCTTTGAAGCTATGGAGGCATTACTTATATGGTGACCGAGTGGACATGTACACAGACCACAAAAGTCTGAAGTACATCTTTACCCAGAAGGAACTGAACATGAGGCAGAGAAGATGGTTGGAGTTGATCAAGGACTACGACGTGGAGCTTCAGTATCATCCAGGCAAGGCTAATGTGGTAGCAGATGCTCTCAGCAGGAGAGGCGGCACATTTATGTTAACAACACAGAGGCATATTTTAGAAGACCTTCAGGAGATGGGCATCGAGGTTATACTTCCTAGTGATGTAGGAGTTCTGGCGAGTCTACAAGTTCAATCCAACTTGGTAGATAGGATCAAGGCAGCTCAGGCACAGGACCCAAGGATTCAGAAGCTTAGGACAGAATGTGAGTCAGGACTCAGGAAGGAGATGAGAATTCATGACGATGGTACACTTAGGTTTGGGTCACGTCTATGTGTGCCTAGTAGAGATATCAGACAGGAGGTTATGACAGAAGCTCACAGTTCTCAGTATTCTATACACCCTGGAGGGACCAAGATGTACCAAGATATCAAGCATCACTTCTGGTGGAACGGAATGAAGAGGAAGATAGCTAGATTTGTTTCCCGTTGCTTGGTATGTCAGCAAGTGAAGACAGAACAGCAGAGGCCAGCTGGATTATTGCAACCGCTTCCTATCCCGGAATGGAAGTGGAAACATATCACAATGGACATTGTGACCGGTTTACCGAGATCACCAAGTGGTAAGGATGCTATTTGGGTAATCGTAGATCGGCTTACAAAGGTGGCATATTTTCTTCCTTTTAGAGTAGGTCAATCTACGGAGAAGTTGGCAGAATTGTATATGCAGCAGATAGTCAGACAGCATGGGGTCCCAGTCAGTATTGTGTCAGACAGAGATACCCATTTTACATCACATTTTTGGAAGAGTTTATATCATAGCTTGGGTACCAAGTTAAGATTTAGCACGGCATACCATCCACAGACGGACGGGCAATCAGAAAGAACAATTCAGACTTTAGAAGACATGTTGCGAGCTTACACCCTAGATTTTGGAGGATCTTGGGAGAGCCACCTACACTTGGTCGAGTTCTCATACAACAACAGTTATCAAGCCAGTATCCAGATGGCGCCATTTGAAGCACTATATGGTAAGAAGTGTAGGTCGCCACTAGCGTGGGACGATATTGGGGAGAGAAAGATGTTAGGCCCGGAGATGATTGTTCAGACAGTAGAAGTGATTAAAGGAATTAGAGAGCGACTTCGAGTTGCGCATGATCGGCATCGTCATTGGGTAGACCAGTATCGTAGGCCGCTAGAATTTTCTGTTGGGGACCACGTATTCTTGCGGATCTCACCTACCCGTAGGGTCATTAGATTTGGCATTCGCGGGAAGTTGAGTCCCCGATACGTGGGCCCGTTTATTATTCTTGATAGGATAGGCGATGTTGTCACGTCCCAGTTCCAAAATATGGAACCGAGCCACGTGGCAAGGCCAGCGAGTACCACTCCCAATGATTTATCCAATTTAATGGAACCATAAGAGTAGCACTTAAGCTGTAAAATACAGTAAGATAGAGTAATGCCCAGACAATCATAAGTACTAATCTCATCCACAAAATAGGATCAAGGAACACATAGTGAAAATATGAAATAAACCACAAGGTGCGGAAATAACATAGTCTGAATGTAGTCATAAAACAACCACTGAACAAAGAGTTTTGCAAAAATAATTCCGCTGGTACAATACTGAATGAAAATGAAATACAAGTAGATGACGACATGCTACTAGATAATGAAGCCAGAAATAAAGAAAGTGCTCTACCAATCGGCTACTCTGCTGGATCGATCTCGTCGTCAACTGCAAGTCCTGCTCCAAGCTCAACTCCGGATCCGTAGACCTCAGAATAATCGCCTAAATCTGGAGAGAAAACCAGGTCCTCAGAGGGACGCAACAAGGTACATAATATACATGCCAAAATTACGACAGTAAAAGGTGATATGATAAAATAAATAAGACAAGAATAAAGTGGGTGAACTACCGTAACCAACTAGTATGAAATGCTATTTAAGAAACATCACTCGAACACGCGGGCTGTCACGGTGTAATCCGGAGTTCTGATACGGAACTCTGGTAACTATGAGAATCCGCAGTTCCGATAAGGAACTGCAGTAACTATGAAAATCCGCAGCTCTGGTAATGAGACAGCGGTAACTCTGTGGGAAAGTAGCCCAAGCGCACGGTGTATGTTTCTCCCCGCCCATGTGACTTCACGAATCGTATCTGCGAGTCGCTCGGTCAGACCTCTAGCTAGTACAACGAGTCATAAATAGAATAGTAACAATGCACGCAATATCAATGCCATCGTCCTAGAATCAACTCGAATTTTCGTACATCAAGATGTAAACAAGTACAAAAATCCATCAATAATGTAGTGTCACATGAATATATCCTAGGGTCAGAGTGTAACCCGCAACGAATTGTCGCGGTATCGCAAATGTAAATGTCTAGGTTCGATACCCGATGACGCTAACGGCCATCGGCACCCGAATGTGATTCGGACGCAAAGTATCGAATGTGGCCCTATGTGTTGCACTAATATACTCATAAATAAAAATTTAAGAATTTTAAATAATGTAACTGAAGTACAAAAATGGCAAGGTACACTTGCCTGTCTCTGGTCACTGAAGATGAATAGTTGGTCCAAAGTCCAAGTTTGAAGAGTCCAAAGAGTCTGAAGAGCCTATAGAATAATTTATGAATTAATTTATTTAATAGCTAAAAGTATTACTTACTTATAACAATTCTCATGGCATAATGGCTAAAAGTTGTATTAGGGTTTGTTGGTCCAAAAAAATTTAAGCCATAACAAATTACCTTAAGTTTATGTATTACAATGCAATAAAAATAAAGTGATAAAGAAAATCCAAAGGAAAACTTCACAGTACACTATAACATAGGCTTCTTAGCAAAAAAAAAATATAAAAAAAAAATTTTGCTACAAGAAAAAAAAAACTAAATTAATCTCCATTACCACCCATTCCTAGCTTTAGCTTTGATCCCAGGACCTCTCATGTATATATCCACCCCCACAACCAATGGGCTACTAATGATCATAATGCTCATATATTGGTAGCAGCCAATATTATCTTGTTGATACATATAGGTAACCTTGTAAGGCAAGGGACATAATAAAAAAATAAAAACTCTTCCACCCCTTACAAGATTCGAACCTGGGATCATTCCCACACTTGCCATTCGCCCAACCAGTTGAGCTAAGGCTCACAAGTGCTTAAATATGGGTTCTAATTAATTTGGCTATTGCAACCTATGGTTTAAGTACCAAGGCAAAAAGAAAAAGGATAAATAATAATAAATCCCCTTAGATCACAAACCCAGAATTGAACCTGGGACTTCACCTATAATAGCCCACGCACTCAACCAAGTGGGCTATTGCCCTTTGGTGAATGAATAAGGGCAGCACTCAACCTTATAGGTAATTTGATGTTTGGAATATGTCACAAACTAAGAAAGGGCAATAAAAAAAAACAATAAAATAAAAAAAAATTACTATCGCGCAACTTGTTCCAAGGATCGAACTGGAGACCTTCAGTTTACAAGACTAAAGTGTTAACAGTACACCACAACAACTCTTTTAACCAAATGAACCACCTAATTTCTAAGTTGTTACACACACACGAAAATACTACACAATACAAAAAATAAAAAAATAAAAAAAATGAATGAATAACCTCTACACATAACAACACGTACTAACCCTTTGCATGCACAGGGACCATAGACAATATAAAGTACTGGAAATTGCTGAGAAACCCAATTTCGGAGTGGGCTTTTATGAAATGCCCACCCGCTGGATAAATTTTATGAAATATCCAGAATTAAGTATTTTCACGTTAAATATTCCAAGATTTCCTTTTAGATGCCACCCGCTAGAAACTGCTATTTTTATAATACCGAAACTACCCCTCCGCGCGAATTGGTCATCTATATGTATTTGAATTCAAAAAACTCAGATCTGGATTGCGATTTTCGTCTTCTTCTTCTTCACGGAAAATCTGAATTCCATTGCTCTCATATTCAGCAGAGATCGCAAAGATCGTTCGTAGTTCGGTGTGTTTTTCTTCAGTCGAACTCAGATCATCGCTCGTCATCATCATCACCATCATCATCATCTTCATCGTGGAGACATTTGAACTCAGATCTTCAATTGTGGAGAGAAGATCTTTCTTCTTCTTTTCCATAAGAATTATCATCGCTTTGAAAGAAGAACGAAACTCTTTATTCCTGAAAAAACTAAATTACACGTTTTAACACTGGAAATGACCATTCTCCGTCTTAATTAGGATTCTCCGTCTTAATTAGGACGGAGAATGTCATTCTCCGTCCTAATTAACACGGAGAATGACATTCTCCGTTTCCGTCTTAATTATGACCGAGAATGTCATTCTCCGTCTTAATTAGGACGGAGAATGGCATTCTCTGTTTTATTTAAGACGGAGAATGGCATTCTCCGTCCTAATTAACACGGAGAATGGCATTCTTCGTGTTTCTAACACGGAGAATGGTCATTCTCCTGCGTTTTAACACTAGAATGACCATTCTCCGTGATAAATTACACGGAGAATGGCATTCTCCGTCCTAATTAAGACGGAGAATGGTCATTCTCCGTTTAATTTAGCACGGAGAATGGCCATTCTCCGTCTTAATTAGGACGGAGAATGCCATTCTCCGTTTTATTTAACACGGAGAATGACATTCTCCGTTTCATTTAACACGGAGAATGGCATTCTCCGTGTTTTTAACACTGGAATGACCATTCTCCGTGTAAATTAAGACGGAGAATGTCATTCTCCGTCCTAATTAAGACGGAGAATGTCATTCTCCGTCCTAATTAAGACGGAGAATGCCATTATCCTGCATTTTATGGTTAGCTGAAACTTTGGAGGGCCATAACTTTTGACTGGGAGGTCGAAACGAGGTCCCGTTTGTCGCAAAATGAGCGTATCGTCGAGGAGACTGAAAGTAACAGCTTCATAGTTAGACGGCCTTCCGAAATTTTAGATTCGCAAAAAAATGATGTTTGGACCTCCGTTTTAGCACTTTTGTCGTTCGTCCCGGTCTTTCGGAAATTTTTCGACGAGTTTTTGAAGATTTTTGAGGAGAAAACCTAGATTCGAAAGTGAGCAGCGTATGGAAGAAGATGGAGTATTGAAACATTTTTTAAGAGCAGTTTTGTGGGTGTTTCCAATAAATTAAAAGGAAGGGCAAAAGGGTCATTTGGAACCCGCTTTGGATAAGTTTCTCTAATTCTGGGCACGCAATGAAAGTTTTTTTAGCGGTGGGTTTTACATAAAACTTTTTTAGTTTTTGGACATTTCATAAATCTTCCCTATAAAGTATTCACATAAAAGTTGTTTGGACCTACCTCTTACTAGTACACTAGAGTTTGGTTATAGCCTTCTTATTCTGATATTTGATAAAAAAAAATAAAAACACCACTCCTCTACGTTGGGTTCTGTTTGCTCATCTACTTCATCCAGGTTACAAAACTCACAGCACAGACTCCTACTAATACACCTCTCTCTCCAAAGTTTACTAAGTTAGAACCATTACGTAATGATATTGAACCCTACATTTAAAATGATTTAATGGGAGGAAAGAACGTTCAAGGTTCGTAAGGGAGAATGTACCAGGCAGGGTGGGATCATCCGGCAGCCGAAGTGGCGACAGCGTTCGTCGTGCGTCCGGAAATCAACCGTTGCTGCGGAAAGTTGAATGTCGGCGAAAGGAAGAAGCCGGCCTCGCTTGCGCTCCTGATCTGGCCGTGCGGAGGATTGGCTAGTTCACTCCGGGCCGGAGCGCTCTGTCGTCGGCGCCGGGGAACACACGTGGAAAAGAAGGAAGAGAAGGGTGTGGGAATGGTTGGCGGCTATGTTGTGATCCTGGGAGGAGAGAATGAAAAGTGGGGTATAAATATAATAGAAGTTAGGGTTTTAGAAAGATTTCAAAGGAGGGGTCGGCCTGTATGCGTGAGCTAAGTCTGGCTTGGTGAAAATGCTAAAAAAGTAACACTTTAGTCCAGCCCACCACCAAGCAAAATAGTTACACAATATAATAATTATATATTAGTAACACCAAACATCCTAAGCCTTATAATAAATAATAGTAATACTAAAGTATACTAATGCATATTATAATCCTGGTAGGGTCAATGATTAAATGAGCTTATAACTAAAAACATATTAATTGTGAATAAATTTATATAATTTAAATTAGTAAAAAAAAATTAAAAATAATAATAGCTTAAAAATGGGTAATAGCTTAAAAATGGGGGCTCACATTCTCTCCCCCTTAGAGAATTTCGTCCCCGAAATTAAAAATGGCACGATTAGGAAAACAAATCCTAAGAAATATTACAGTATTGAAATGTGGTACGTAAATTCATACCTCCATCCTCAAACAAGTGAGGAAAACGCTCCCGAATGGAGTCCTCGCGCTCCCAAGTTGACTCGACCGGAGAATGATGCTTCCAAGCGACTCGGACGAGTCGAATCGTCTGCCCTCTCAAAACTTTCTCACTGCGATCGAGAATCGCGACAGGCTGCTCCACGTATAACAAGCTCGGCCCAACTGTAATCTCTGAATGGTCCAGCATGTGACTAGGATCTGCCACGTATCTTCTCAACTGCGATACATGAAAAACGTCGTGCACTCCCTCAAGTGACGGGGGTAATGCTAGACGATAAGCCACCTCACCAACTCTCTCCAGAATATCAAAGGGCCCGATGTACCTCGGACTCAACTTGCCTCTACTGCCAAATCTGATAGTCCCCCGAGTCGGTGATATCCTCAAAAACACGTGATCGCCCTCCTTAAACTCCAAGGGTCGACGATGCGCATCAGCCCAGTGCTTCTGTCTATCCTGTGCCGCTCTGAGGTGACTCTGAATCTGCTTCACCTTTTCCACTGTCTGCGTCACCAACTCTAGACCAAGTATCTGACGTTCTCCGACGTCACTCCAACAAACTGGAGACCTGCACTTCCTGCCGTAAAGTGCCTCGAAGGGTGCCATCTGTATGCTCGCCTGGTAACTGTTATTGTAGGAGAATTCAACCAAATGTAGGTGATCCTCCCAAGATCCTCCAAAGTCTAACATGCATGCTCTCAGCATATCCTCGAGTATCTGGATCGTACGCTCTGATTGTCCGTCAGTCTGTGGATGATAAGCGGTGCTAAATTTGAGGCGAGTCCCCAAACTATCCTGCATGCTCCTCCAAAAATGTGAAGTGAATCTGGAATCTCGATCCGATCCGATACTCACTGGTACTCCGTGTAAACGCACTATCTGTCGCATGTACAAATCGGCAAGGATCTCCGTCGATTGTCCAACTCTGAAGGGCAAGAAATGTGCCGACTTGATGAGTCGATCCACGATGACCCAAACTGCGTCCTTCCCGCTGGGGCTCCTCGGGAATCCAGTGACGAAGACCATCGTGATGTGTTCCCACTTCCACTCAGGAATGGGAAGCGACTGCAATAGTCCTGCAGTCCTCTGGTGCTCGGCCTTGACCTGTTGACAGACCAAGCATCTCGCTACAAATCGAGCAATCTCCCTCTTTATTCTATGCCACCAGTAATGCTGACGTAAATCACTGTACATCTTCGTACCTCCAGGGTGAATAGAATATATCGAGTTATGCGCCTCTGCCATCAACTCCTGGCGTAGCTCTCCACTCGGAACGCATAGGCGATCTCCACACCTTAACGTTCCGTCCTCGTGAATCCGCAGTCCTGTCTGCTCGCCGGCCTCGGTCCTCTCCCGGAGTCTCCTGAATCTCGCATCTGTAGGTAGTGCGACCTTGATCCTCTCAACCAAAGATGATTGTACTCCAAGTGTAGATAACTGTCCATCTATACCTGGCAATACGACCTCAATCCCCAACTCCTGGAGATCCTCCAATAAGTGACGCTGAGTCGTCAAAAAGTATGTTGTAGGTTTTCTGCTCAAAGCATCCGCCACGACATTCGCCTTTCCCGGATGATACTGCAACTCGATCTCAAAGTCTTTCATCAGCTCTAGCCAACGTCTTTGCCTCATGTTCAACTCCTTCTGCGTGAAGACGTACTTCAGGCTCTTGTGATCAGTAAATATCTCTACCCGCTCTCCATAAAGGTAGTGCCTCCATAGTTTTAGTGCAAAAATCACTACAGCTAGCTCCAAATCGTGTGTCGGATAGTTCTTCTCGTGGATCCTCAACTGTCTCGATGCGTAGGCCACAACCTTTCCATGCTGCATTAGTACACATCCCAATCCGCTTCCAGATGCATCACTGTACACCACAAATCCTCTAGATCCTGAGGGCAATGTCAAGATAGGTGCTGATGTCAGACGCTTCTTCAGCTCATCAAATGCCGTCTGACACTCCTCTGTCCAGATGAACTCCTGATCCTTACGCGTCAAATGCGTCATAGGCTCAGCAATTCTTGAAAAGTTTTCTATGAACCTCCGATAATACCCGGCAAGTCCAAGAAAACTCCTGACCTCTGTGGCTGATGTCGGTGCTGGCCAAGTCTTCACTGCTTCAATCTTTTCTGGATCCACCGCTAGTCCATCTTCTTTAATGATATGCCCAAGGAAGGATACCTCGCTCATACAGAACTCACACTTACTGAGCTTGGCATATAGTCTTTCTTTCCTCAAGGTCTCTAACACGATCCTGAGATGCTTCTTATGCTCCTCGTGGCTCTTGGAGTACACCAAAATGTCGTCGATGAACACCACCACGAACTTATCCAAGTACTGGTGGAATACCTTGTTCATCAGACTCATGAACACTGCTGGCGCATTGGTTAAACCAAACGGCATCACAAGGTACTCATAGTGTCCATGCTTCGTCCGAAAGGCCGTCTTCGGAATGTCCTCCTTCCGCACTTTGATCTGGTGATAACCTGACCTGAGGTCGATCTTCGAAAACACACAAGCACCGCTCAACTGGTCAAATAAATCATCGATACGAGGCAGGGGATACTTGTTCTTCACCGTCACAGCATTTAACTCCCGGTAGTCTATGCATAGACGTACTGTCCCATCCTTCTTCGGTACAAGCAAAACTGGTGCTCCCCATGGAGAAACACTAGGCCGTATAAAACCCAAGCCCAAAAGCTCATCAATCTGGGCCTTCAACATATTTGACTCCTTCGGTGCTAGTCGGTACACATGGGAAGCAATAGGTGGTGAACCTGGTACTAGCTCAATGGAGAACTCTACCTCCCTGTCTGGTGGTAGTCCTGGAAGCTCCTCGGGAAATACATCCTCAAACTCCGTGACGATCGCTGGGCGTGTTGGTTCCTCCAATGCAATACGTGCCGCAAGGGTGGGGTGATCATCCATCTCTACGGCTCCCCGAGAGAACTCAAACTCTGGGTGACCTGGGGGTCGAAATATGACGCATCCACGTCGGCAGTCTAGCGTCGCATGGTACTGGCTCAACCAATCCATGTCTAGAACAACATCATAGTCTGGCATAGAGAAGACTAGAAATCGGGCACGTATCTCACGCTCGCAAACAACTACTGAACAAGATCTACATGTATCACTAACAGGTACTATTTCGCCTTCCGTAAGAATTCTCATGGTCTTCGAAAGGGGTGCAGTAGCTACTCTATGGGTGGCCGCAAAACTAGCAGCTATAAATGAATGTGTGGCACCAGAATCAAATAATGCTACTGCAGGTAATGAAGCAACTAAAATAGTACCTGCGATAACTTCTCCAGCTGTCTCTGCCTCTTTAACTGTCATAGCAAAGGCCTTTCCACGCCCATGTGCTCTAGCCTGCTGTCTGGCCTGCTAAAATTGGGCTGCCTGCAGTGCCAAGGGTGGTCTCCCCTGGTATCCTCTCGGTGCTGCTGGCCGTATCGCCCTAACTCCTGTGGGGGGCACCCTCGGACCCTGGAATGGTGGCCTCGGTGCTGGTAGTGCCGGATATGCATGGCAGTGTACCATTGGTGCCGCTCCTCGACGCTCTGTACAATCCCTGGCCTGGTGCTGACCAGATCCACAAACCAGGCATAATCCGAGCCTGTGCCGACAATCCTGCACAGAATGACCTACCTTGCCACAAAAATGACAGGTAGGGGTCCCTGGTACTGTCGAAGGCGCTGCTCTCTGTGGATGATGAATCTGAGGACGCTTTGCCGTCCTCCCTGTGGTGCCCGAGCTGCTGGTGCTGATGAGTGAGAGCGCTTCATGCTGGCCTCCCTATGGTTGATGCGCTCCTGACGTCGTGCTGCTGTCAGAATCTCCGAGTATGAAGTAGGAGCGATTGATCCTACCAATCTCTGTAGTTCGAAACGCAGGCCGTCATAGAACTTCTCGGCCTTCTTCTCCTCAGTGTCGATCAGGTACGGGGCAAAACGGCTGAGACGGAGGAACTCCGTGTTGTACTCCTCGACCGTCATATTGCCCTGGACAAGATGCATGAACTTGTCCCGAAGCTCCGCACGCGCTGTAGCCGGAATGAACATCTCCTTGAATAGTCTGGTGAACTCCTCCCAAGTGACCCGGTTGGGTCCCAGCCGATGCTCCTCGGCCAACCACCAATGGTGTGCGTTGCCTGTCAGCTGCATCCTGACAGCCTTCATCCATTTGTCCCTCGGTAGCTCTGCAGCCTCCAACTGGTGCTCAATACTAGTAAGCCATGCATGAACCTCTGTAGGCTCCTCTGTGCCCGAAAATGGAAGGGGCACCATGTGACGAAAATCTTTGATAGATCCCGTCGATGGCCGCCGCTCCGGTGGTGTCACATTCTCCAGTGCAGTGACGATACTCTCCCTCAGAGTATCCGCCTGCTGTTGTTGAGCCTGTTGTTGAGCCTGATACTGAACCTGCTGCTGAGCCTGCATCATGGCATAGAACATCTGAAACATATGTTGTCCGTCCACCTGCTGTCCCAGTGGCAGAATTGGAATATATGGCATCTGCGGGGGAGGCGAAGGTGGTGGCTGCTGCTGCTGTTGCTGCTCTGTCCTTTGGGGCTGCTGTTGCCCCGGTTGTGCTTGTTGTCGCTGATCTCCTGGTGGGCCCTCAGCCTGCTGAGGAATCTGACCCTGGGGAGCCGGTGTTAACCTGAGGACCTGCCTCGAAGTTTGTCCCTCATTCGGTCCGGAGTCCCGGGGGACACCGTCCTGCTGCGCCACTCGTCCACTTCGGAGATTCATACTCTGAAAGTAGATAAGCAAAATTTTAACGGTTCGAAGTCAAACATGATGTATTGATAAATGAAATCGATGAGAAGATGTCATAGGAAGGTATTCAAGCAAGTGGATGAGATCTTAAATCTCTAAATCCTAATTTACAGGCTCGCTTGGCACAATTAGGTAACCAAGACGATTTAAATCTGGACCTGCATGGGCCACCACAAAAATTATGTCACGCCCCAGTTCCAAAATACGGAACCGAGCCACGTGGCAAGGCCAGCGAGTACCACTCCCAATGATTTATCCAATTTAATGGAACCATAAGAGTAGCACTTAAGCTGTAAAGTGCAGTAAGATAGAGTAATGCCCAGACAATCATAAGTACTAATCTCATCCACAAAATAGGATCAAGGAACACATAGTGAAAATATGAAATAAACCACAAGGTACGAAAATAACATAGTCTGAATGTAGTCATAAAACAACCACTGAACAAAGAGTTTTACGAAAATAATTCCGCTGGTACAATACCGAATGAAAATAAAATACAAGTAGATGACGACATGCTACTAGATAATGAAGCCAGAAATAAAGAAAGTGCTCTACCAATCGGCTACTCTGCTGGATCGATCTCGTCGTCAACTGCAAGTCCTGCTCCAAGCTCAACTCCGGATCCGTAAACCTCAGAATAATCACCTAAATCTGGAGAGAAAACCAGGTCCTCAGAGGGACACAACAAGGTACATAATATACATGCCAAAAGTACGACAGTAAAAGGTGATATGATAAAATAAATAAGACAGAAATAAAGTGGGTGAACTGTCACTTCCCATTCCCAGAATACGTATTTTTAGAATGCATGTACTGTTTAAATATAAATATTTTATATTTATCATGTATTGCTCTGTATTTAAATTCCTTTAATTTTATATTAATTAATTTCCTGTAATTTTATTTCTGCACTTTACTTTCTGCTTTTATACTCTGCTTTAGCTTTGCTATGGGTTCAGCTCAGATTGGTTTAATTATGTTGGTTCATCATGAACCGAAATAAACCCCCCCACCTACCACCACTCCTTCATTTAAAAGCCCCAAACCCTTTCTCTCTCTTCATTACTTCTTCTCATTTATCTTCTTCTTCCTCATAACTCTCCCACCAACCTAGGAGAGCAAGGCAAGTGCCAACTTGCTTCTTGATGGATCCCCATTATTATTGTTCCATCATCCTCCTTACTTGATTCTAAGCCTCTTTAGTACTTAGCATTTTCAATTTCCATAGCTGATTTGTTGTAGATCTAAGTTTGTTATATTTTCGGATTTCTTAGGTTTTGATCTAGTAAACTTTGTTATCTTCAAGTTTTGATAGTTCCATGTTGTAGAGAATTTTGTTCTACCCAATTTTGACCTATGAAAGTCCATATTTGGGCTTGGAATGAAGGATTTATGGAGCTTGGAAGCAATGGCTTCAATGGTTCTCTTCCATGGTTCTGTTCTCAGAAATTTGGAGAAGAAGAACAGTCCCAGCCGCATTCCCACAGCGCATGAGTTTATTTATTTCCCAATCTCATTCCTCAGGCGCATGGATTATTTATTTCCCAATCTCATTCCTCAGGCGCATGGATTATTTATTTCCCAATCTCATCTCACAGCCGCATTCCCACAGCGCATGAGTTTATTTATTTCCCAATCTCATTCCTCAGGCGTATGGATTATTTATTTCCCAATCTCATCTCACAGCCGCATAAGAATCTCATTCCTCAGGCGCATGAGATTATTTATTTCCTCCCAATCTTATTCCTCAGCGCATGATATTATTTATTTCCATCTCATCTCACAGCCGCATTCCCACAGCGCATGATATTATTTATTTCCCAATCTCATTCCTCAGGCGCATGGATTATTTATTTTCCAATCTCATCTCACAGCCGCATTCCCACAGCGCATGAGTTTATTTATTTCCCAATCTCATTCCTCAGGCGCATGGATTATTTATTGCATAGATTATTTATTTCTCAATCTCATCTCACAGCCGAGTCGCATGAGATTATTTATTTCCTTCCAATCTTATTCCTCAGCGCATGATATTATTTATTTCCCCGCGTATGATATTATTTATTTTCCAATCTTATTCCTCAGCGCATGATATTATTTATTTTCCAATCATTTCCCTCAGGCGCATGATATTATTTATTTTCCAATCTTATTCCTCAGCGCATGATATTATTTATTTCTCAATCATTTCCCTCAGGCGCATGATATTATTTATTTCCCAATCATTTCCCTCAGGCGCATGATATTATTTATTTCCCAACCTTTCCCACAGCGCATGATATTATTTATTTCCCAACCTTTCCCACAGCGCATGATATTATTTATTTCCCAATCATTCCTCAGGCGCATGAGATTCTTTATTTCCCAAACATTCCCCACAGCGCATGAGATTTATTTATTCCCCAATCATTTCCCACAGCGCATGAGATTATTTATTTCTCAATCATTATTTATTTCCTAATGTTTATTTTCCGAATTTGGTATTAATTAACATTGATTGTTATCTTGATTAATTATTGATCATGCGTTCCTAGATGGAACTAAGAGACTGGCTAGTCGTCTTATTGAATTAAATGGAATAAGTCACGTTCATATTTGAAATCGATTGGCCAATCCCGAATATTGACATACAGGCACACATGCAGGCTTCAATTTATTTATTTATTTATTTTACTATAAAAGAAGCATGTGTACTTTATGGTCAAGGCATGATTGTTCCGTGGCTAGTTTGGATTGTTGCATTACGCTATGTAAGACCTACAACCTAACCGCACGGGCATCGTTGTAGAGTTGTGCATATCGTACCCCGTACGAAAGTACTCATTCCGAATGACCATGATCCACGGCATGAGATTTCACTCAGCGTAGAGACTATTAAGTTAAATAAAAATAATGATTGTATGGAGAGAATAGATTCCCGAGTTCTTACATGGCAGCCCTCTTGGGACTAGTAGTGCCCGACAGGCCGGCTGATCCCCACAGATACTGCAAACCTGCCACACGGGTATGGAGCGGTATCTGGTTATAATATTTATTGTATATTGTATATTGATGACGGGCGTCCTGGTGGGACTCGTCTAATTCATGATTGGCGCAATTGATTGATTGGATCGACTAGCCTTGCTTGTCCATAGTAAGAACTGAGAAATCTTTATTGCAAAATTCCAGGATAACTTGGAACTCACAGTAGTAAGCCGTAGGAGTTGGATGGCCGTTTAAGTTGATTTGTTTGTGTATTGTACCTACTCTGTTACCTAACTGAGATGATCAGAGCATCAGGACATGACGGGCCAACTTCTGTCCTTGTTTGGTTGGGAGGTTGGTTCGAAGTGTCGTGATGTTATGTGAATCCCAGTAGCAAGCAGAGATCTATTATTATATTCTATTAATTACTGGTTTAATGTCTCATATCGTGCTTCCTTGCGGTACTTGCTATTAGAGGTCTAATCTCTCTGGTTTTGTATGGCCAGATTTAGAGCCGGTTCCCGAGGACTCAGCTTACCTCTACCTCCAAGATGGTCAATACTAGAGGGATGATCGCAGGAGAACTCGAGTGGGTTCCTTACCTCCCCGCTCGTTTTGTTATTTACTTTATACTTTGTCGTTTGGCACCGACATGTTAGTCGGATTGTCTTGCACTTACTTTTACATAATTGTAATTAAGTCAGACTGCAGCTGATAACAATTGTGTATACTTTGCTACATCATCTGACTATGTTTTGTAAAGCCAGATATCAAGAACATTTTGACTGAGCGTTTGGGACGCCTTACTGCTTTATCTTACATGTTCTCTATTTCTGTTTCTTGTTTGAATGATTGAGACAATAGATGTGAAGTGACCATAGCGAGACTTTCATGTAGTATGCACCCCCTTGTCTTTTAGACAGCATTGATCGTATTATACGGTATTCATCTACCCGTAATACGTAGCTGGCTGAGTCATTCTTCCGCTCTCCAGTATTCTGGTTCTGGGGCGTGACATGAACTACCGTAACCAACTAGTATGGAATGCAATTTAAGAAACATCACTCGAACACGCGGGCTGTCACGGTGTAATCCGGAGTTCTAATACGGAACTCTGGTAACTATGAGAATCCACAGTTCCGTATCGGAACTGCAGTAACTATGAAAATCCGCAGCTCTGGTAATGAGACAGCGGTAACTCTGTGGGAAAGTAGCCCAAGCGCACGGTGTATGTTTCTCCCAGCCCATGTGACTTCATGAATCGTATCTGCGAGTCGCTCGGTCAGACCTCTAGCTAGTACAACGAGTCATAAATAGAATAGTAACAGTGCATGCAATATCAATGCCATCGTCCTAGAATCAACTCGAATTTTCGTACATCAAGATGTAAACAAGTACAAAAATCCATCAATAATGTAGTGTCACATGAATATATCCTAGGGTCAGAGTGTAACCCGTAACGAATTGTCGCGGTATCGCAAATGTAAATGTCTAGGTTCGATACCCGATGACGCTAACGGCCATCGGCACCCGAATGTGATTCGGACGTGAAGTATCGAATGCGGCCCTATGTGTTGCACTAATATACTCATAAATAAAAATTTAAGAATTTTAAATAATGTAACTGAAGTACAAAAATGGCAAGGTACACTTGCCTGTCTCTGGTCACAGAAGAGAAATAGTTGGTCCAAAGTCCAAGTTCGAAGAGTCCAAAGAGTCTGAAGAGCCTATAGAATAATTTATGAATTAATTTATTTAATAGCTAAAAGTATTACTTACTTATAACAATTCTCATGGCATAATGGCTAAAAGTTGTATTAGGGTTTGTTGGTCCAAAAAAATTTAAGCCATAACAATTTACCTTAAGTTTATGTATTACAATGCAATAAAAATAAAGTGATAAAGAAAATCCAAAGGAAAACTTCACAGTACACTATAACATAGGCTTCTTAGCCAAAAAAAAATATAAAAAAAAATTTTGCTACAAGAAAAAAAAAACTAAAAATTAATCTCCATCACCACCCATTCCTAAGCTTTAGCTTTGATCCCAGGACCTCTCATGTATATATCCACCCCCACAACCAATGGGCTACTAATGATCACAATGCTCATATATTGGTAGCAGCCAATATTATCTTGTTGATACATATAGGTAACCTTGTAAGGCAAGGGACATAATAAAAAAAATAAAAACTCTTCCACCCCTTACAGGATTCGAACCTGGGATCATTCCCACACTTGCCATTCGCCCAACCAGTTGAGCTAAGGCTCACAAGTGCTTAAATACGGGTTCTAATTAATTTGGCTATTGCAACCTATGGTTTAAGTACCAAGGCAAAAGAAAAAGGATAAATAATAATAAATCCCCTTAGAACACAAACCCAGAATTGAACCTGGAGACTTCACCTATAATAGCCCACGCACTCAACCAAGTGGGCTATTGCCCTTTGGTGAATGAATAAGGGCAGCACTCAACCTTATAGGTAATTTGATGTTTGGAATATGTCACAAACTAAGAAAGGGCAATAAAAAAAAACAATAAAATAAAAAAAAATTACTATCGCGCAACTTGTTCCAAGGATCGAACTGGAGACCTTCAGTTTACAAGACTAAAGTGTTAACAGTACACCACAACAACTCTTTTAACCAAATGAACCACCTAATTTCTAAGTTGTTACACACACACGAAAATACTACACAATACAAAAAAATAAAAAAATAAAAAAAATGAATGAATAACCTCTACACATAACAACACGTACTAACCCTTTGCATGCACAGGGACCATAGACAATATAAAGTATTCACATAAAAGTTGTTTGGACCTACCTCTTACTAGTACACTAGAGTTTGGTTATAGCCTTCTTATTCTGATATTTGATAAAAAAAATAAAAACACCACTCCTCTACGTTGGGTTCTGTTTGCTCATCTACTTCATCCAGGTTACAAAACTCACAGCACAGACTCCTACTAATACACCTCTCTCTCCAAAGTTTACTAAGTTAGAACCATTACGTAATGATATTGAACCCTACATTTAAAATGATTTAATGGGAGGAAAGAAAGTTCAAGGTTCGTAAGGGAGAATGTACCAGGCAGGGTGGGATCATCCGGCAGCCGAAGTGGCGACAGCGTTCGTCGTGCGTCCGGAAATCAACCTTGCTGCGGAAAGTTGAATGTCGGCGAAAGGAAGAAGCCGGCCTCGCTTGCGCTCCTGATCTGGCCGTGCGGAGGATTGGCGAGTTCACTCCGGGCCGGAGCGCTCTGTCGTCGGCGCCGGGGAACACACGTGGAAAAGAAGGAAGAGAAGGGTGTGGGAATGGTTGGCGGCTATGTTGTGATCCTGGGAGGAGAGAATGAAAAGTGGGGTATAAATATAATAGAAGTTAGGGTTTTAGAAAGATTTCAAAGGAGGGGTCGGCCTGTATGCGTGAGCTAAGTCTGGCTTGGTGAAAATGCTAAAAAAGTAACACTTTAGTCCAGCCCACCACCAAGCAAAATAGTTACACAATATAATAATTATATATTAGTAACAACAAACATCCTAAGCCTTATAATAAATAATAGTAATACTAAAGTATACTAATGCATATTATAATCCTGGTAGGGTCAATGATTAAATGAGCTTATAACTAAAAACATATTAATTGTGAATAAATTTATATAATTTAAATTAGTAAAAATAAAAATAAAAATAATAATAGCTTAAAAATGGGTAATAGCTTAAAAATGGGGGCTCACAGATGTTGCTTATCGTTTATCCCTTCCACCTTCGTTACGAGAGGTGCATGACGTGTTTCATGTATCTCAGTTGCGAAGGTATGTATCAGACCCAAGCCATATCCTTGATCATTCTGAGCTGGTTGTTGGTACCAACCTGTCTTACGAGGAACAGTCTGTGTCAATTTTGGACCGAAGAGAGAAGATACTCAAGAACCGAACAATTAACCTTGTCCGGGTTGCTTGGGGTCATCACTCTTTAGGAGAGTCAACGTGGGAACGTGAGGATGATATCCGATCACGGTATCCGCACCTGTTTGACTCACAAGGTATATTTCATTCTGTATACCTTGATTGTCTTAACTCCTCATGCTTGTCACCTTATGAGTAGAATTACTTAATGTTGTAGATTGTTAGATGTAGATACATATTACTTGTTATTATCATTGTAGAATGATTGCTTACTCAATTGTTTATAATTAGATTAGTTTAGCTTCGATATTTCTATCATGCTTGGATATGAAATTCCAAGGACGAAATTTTTCTAAGGAGGGTAGAGATGTCACTTCCCATTCCCAGAATACGTATTTTTAGAATGCATATACTGTTTCCATGTAAATATTTTATATTTATCATGTATTGCTCTGTATTTAAATTCCTTTAATTTTATGTTAATTAATTTTCTGCAATTTTATTTCTGCACTTTACTTTCTGCTTTTATACTCTGCTTCAGCTTTGCTATGGGTTCGGCTCAGATTGGTTTGATTATGTTGGTTCATCATGAACCGAAATAAACCCCCACCTACCACCACCTTATTTAAAAGCCCATCCCCTTTCTCTCTCTTCATTACTTCACTATTACTCTTCTTCTTCCTCATAACTCTCCCACCAACCTAAGAGAGCAAGGCAAGTGCCAACTTGCTTCTTGATGGATCTCCATTTTTATTGTTCCATCATCTTTCTTATTTGATTCTAAGTCTTTTAGTACTTTGCATTTTCAATTTCCATGGCTTATTTGTTGTAGATCTAAGTTTGATGTATTTTCGGATTTCTTAGGTTTTGATCTAGTAAACTTTGTTATCTTCAAGTTTTGATGGTTCCATGTTGTAGAGAATTTTGTTCTACCCAATTTTGACCTATGGAAGTTCATATTTGGACTTGGGATGAAGGATTTATGGAGCTTGGAAGCAATGGCTTCCATGGTTCTGTTCTCAGAAATTCGGAGAGGAAGCACAGCCACAGCTTCATTCCTCAGCCGCATGAATCTTCCTTTCCCACAGCGCATGATATTATTTATTTTCCACAACGCATGATATTCATTTCCCAATTATTTCCCACAGCGCATGAGATTTATTTCCCACAACGCATGATATTCATTTCCCAATTATTTTCCACAGCGCATGATATTCATTTCCCACAGCGCATGATATTCATTTCCCACAGCCGCATGAATCTTTCTTCCTCAAGCGCATGATATTATTTATTTCCCAATCGTTTCCCTCAGGCGCATGATATTATTTATTTTCCAATCCTTTCCACAGCGCATGATATTATTTATTTCCCAATCGTTTCCCTCAGGCGCATGATATTATTTATTTTTCAATCATTTCCACAGCGCATGAGATTATTTATTTTCTAATCATTTTCTACAGTGCATGAGATTATTTATTTCCCAATCGTTTCCCTCAGGCGCATGATATTATTTATTTTTCAATCCTTTCCACAGCGCATGATATTATTTATTTCCCAATCCTTCCCACAGCGCATGAGATTATTTATTTCCCGATCATTTCCCTCAGGCGCATGATATTATTTATTTTCCAAATTCTTTCCATAGCGCATGAGATTATTTATTTTCCAATCATTTTCCACAGCGCATGAGATTATTTATTTTCCGATCATTTCCTTCAGGCGCATGATATTATTTATTTCCCAATCATTTCCCACAGCGCATGAGATTATTTATTTCCCAATCATTTCCCACAGCACATGAGATTATTTATTTCCCAATCATTTCCCTCAGGCGCATGATATTATTTATTTTCCAATCATTTCCCACAGCGCATGAGATTATTTATTTCCCAATCATTTTCCACAGCGCATGAGATTATTTATTTCCCAATCATTATTTTCCAATCATTATTTATTTCCCAATTTTTATTTCTCGAATTTGGTATTAATTTACATTGATTGTTATCTTGATTAATAATTGATCATGCGTTCCTAGATGGAACTAAAAGACTGGCTAGTCGTCTTATTTAATTAAATGGAATAAGACACGTTCATACTTGCAATCGATTGGCCAATTCCGAATATTGACATATAGATACATGCAGGCTATAATTATTTATTTATTTTACGAAAGCAGCATGTGTACCCTATGGTCAAGGCATAATTATTCCGTGGTTAGTTTTAATTGTTGCATTACGCTATGTAAGACCTACAACCTAACCGCACGAGTATCGTTGTAGAGTTGAGCATATCGTACTTTGTACGAAAGTACTCATTCTGAAATGACCATGATCCACGGCATGGGATTTCACTTAACATAGAGGCTACTAAGTTAAATAAAATAATGATTGCATGGAGGGATGGATCTTCGAGTTCTTATATGGCAGCCCTCTTTGGGACTATTAGCGCCCAACAGGCCGGCTGGTTCCCACAGATACTACAATTCTGCCACACGGACAGGGAGCGGTATCTGCTTATATTATTGTATATTGTATATTGATGACGGGCGTCCCGCTGGGGCTCGTCTAATTCATGATTGGCGCAATAGATTGATTGGATCGACTAGCCTTGCTTGTCCATAGTAAGAACTGAGAAATCCTTATTACATAATTCCAGGATAACTTGGGGCTCACAGTAGTAAGCCGTAGGAGTTGGATGGCCGTTTAAGTTGATTTGTTTGTGTACTGTACCTACTCTGTTACCTAACTGAGAGGATCAGAGCATCGGGACATGACGGGCCAACTTCTGTCCTTGTTTGGTTGGGAGGTTGGTTCGAAGTGTCGTGATGTTACGTGAATCCCAGTAGCAAGTAGAGATCTATTATTATATTCTCTTATTTACTGGTTTAATGCCTCATATTGTGCTTCCTTACGGTACTTACTGTTAGAGGTCTAACCTCTCTGGTTTTGCATGGCCAGATTTAGAGCCGGTTCACGAGGACTCAGCTTACCTCTACCTCCAAGATGGTCAATACTAGAGGAATGATCGCAGGAGGACTCGAGTGGGTTCTTTACTTCCCCGTTCATTTTGTTAATTACTTTATATTTTGTCGTTTGGCACCGACATGTTCGTCGAATAGTCTTGCACTTACTTTTACATAATTGTAATTAAGTCAGACTGCAGCTGATAATAATTGTGTATATGTTGCTATATCATCTGGCTATATTTTGTAAAACCAGATCTCAAGAACATTTTGACTAAGCGTTTGGGACGCCTTATTGCTTATTCTTAAATGTTCTCTGTTATTGCTTCTTGTTTGAATGATTGAGACAATAGATGTGAAGTGACCATAGCGAGACTTTTATGTAGTATGCACCCCGTTGTCTTTTAGACAGCATTGATCGTATTATACGGTATTCATCTACCCGTAATACGTAGCTGGCTGAGTCATTCCCCTGCTCTCCAGTATTCTGGTTCTGGGGCGTGACAGCTTTGGTCTTGCATACTGCCCACCAGTCCGACCTTGTTGTTTCCCGTTTAGGATAACTTGTGAAGTACACGAGCTGAGCCTGACTTGATAGGATAAATGGTTCATAGGCTTGATATCACGCCGATAGTTTATATCAACAAGACCGTGCTTGTCTACTTTCCAACCTTGACCTTCAATCGGATCGAACCAATCACACCTGAATAACACAATCTTAGCAGGCTCTATTCCATAACTATATGTCAGCTCCACGATCTCCCGTAGCATGCCATAGAAATCGTTGCCCGTATCAACATCTTTGTAGTTCGAAGATCTGATACACAAACAGCTATTTTTTGGTGGAGTCGAGATCCACAAAGTTGTCTCTGATCGGGCAAGTTGTTGACTTGAACCTAAACCCATTAATACAGTAGCTTGGCCATATTTTTGCAGCATAAATTGGTCCCTTGGCTAGCGTTCTAATAGACTCATTCTCAAGTCTTGCGTATGGACGATCGACCTAAATACTATGAAAGAAGAAATTAAGCTCATTCTCAATCAAGTGCATATACAGAAAGGTAATTGCAGAGTTCTCATGTCTTACATATGCACTCAACCATGATGGAAAATAATGCCTCATTTCTTGTTCTAGTTCTTTTTCTGTTATGTGTGGCCTCCCTGATCTCACATCATCATTAAATATGCTGAAAACAACATCGTTCAATTAATATAATAGTATAATAATCAACACTATTAAAATAATGTAGACGTATTAATTACTTACCCCTCCAGTTTCTCTACTTCCTCCTCGTCGCAGTTGAGTAATACATACACCTGAGCAGCCCTTAGCTCATCATCGTTCAGATATCTCTTCTTTATTTTACCCGATGGCTTTCCTGGAGCATTGAATACCTTCAGTATTGTATCATTACTTTCATGATCTCCGTCGTCGTTTCTGGAAGCTCTCGTTCTATTAGTTGCAACATGAGGCTTGAAATACATCGAACAAAAGTTTGTAATCTCTTCGAGAACATAGGCTTCACAAATAGAACCCTCGACCCGTACCTTATTTTTTACCTTTCTTTTTAGGTGATTCAAATGTCGCTCGAACGGGTACATCCATCGATATTCGACGGGTCCACTAACACGTGCCTCATAGGATAGATGAATTGGCAAAATCCAGGAGGAAACACCCTCTCTAGCTTGTACAGTGTTACCGCAATGTCCTTCTCTTGCTTTTCTAGACGATCAACGAGCAATTTCTTAGAACAAAGATCCCTGAAGAATATGCTAAGCTCCGTCAATGGATCCCAAACTGCCTGCGGTAAGAATTCCCGAAATGCAATCGGAATTAACCTCTCCATGAATACGTGACAGTCGTGGCTCTTCATACCTGTCAATTTGTTTTCCTTCGGATCGACACATTTTCTCAGATTTGACACATCCATCTGGAAATTTTAGGCCCTGGATCCACCGATAAAGTCTCACTTTATCCTCCTTGTCTAGCGAGAAAATTGACTTCGGCAGGAACTGTTTTCCATTCTGCTCTATCAAATGCAACGCATGGCATTTGCATATTTTTCTAAGTCCAACCTGGCCTTGGGATTGTCTTTCGTTTTTCCCTTTACGTCCATCACAGTATTAATTATGTTATCAAACACATTCTTCTTAATATGCATGACATCAAGATTATGTCTGATCAAATTGGTACTCCAGTATGGCAGATCCCAGAATATGTTCCTCTTTGTCCAGTTATGATCTCTACCAAATCCATTGCACTTGTACCCAGTTGTAGGATCTTCGATAGCACTTGGAAAATCTCTAACCTCCTCCCATATCGTGCTTCCGCACCACCTTGGCGGTGGATCACCCTTCTCTACAATGCCGGCACGGAATGCATTCCTGTTCCTTCTGAACGGATGATCTTTTGGCAGAAATTGCCGATGACAATCAAAGAAGCACGGTTTTCCTCCGTGTTTCAAGCGAAAAGCCTTACTACGGTCCATGCAATACGGACATGAGAGACGGCCATGAGTGCTCCATCCAGATAACATTCCATAAGCTGGAAAGTCGTTGATGGTCCACATAAGGGTTGCCTTCATCTGAAAATTCTGCTTTCTGGAAACATCGTACGTGTTAGTGCCTACTTCCCATAACTGATTCAACTCATCTATCAAAGGCTGTAAGTACACATCAATGGCGGTAGGTTATACGGAGTGACAATCACAGGCCAACACGAATACTGGGATCCTGAAAGACCAAAAGGAGTAAAACCGTCAGAAGATAGCCCCAAACTGACATTACGCGAATCTGAAGCAAAATCAGGATACACTCGATAAAAGTGCTTCCACGCTTCTCCATCGGATGGGTGATCCAACACTCCTTCAATCTGTTCTCGTATGTGCCAGCTCATATTTTTGGCCGTCTCTTTCATCATAAATAATCTTTGCAACTGCAGCGTTAAAGGCAAGTAGTGCATTGAATCGGTTGGTCTTTTTGCACCGATAGACCTTCTTGTACTAGTTGTCTTATAGCGATCAACACTACAAAATCTGCACACATCTGCGTCCTTATCGTCTTTGTAGTACAATATGCACCCATTGCGACAAGAATCGACTTTCTCGTATCCCATCCAGAGCGATCTTATCATCCTCTTAGACCGGTAGAAGTCTTTAGGCAACTTAGCACCCTCAGGCAATATTTTTATAAGCAACTCCATAAGACGGTTGTAGCAATCTTGCGACATGTTAAAATCGGAGTTGATGCTCAACAATCTTGTAACCACCTCCAACGGTGAATGATCCTCACAACCAGGATATAATGGAGTCCTTGCATTCTCCAGCAACTCTATGAACTGCGCAACATCGGCGTTCGGTGCCTCCTCAGGTGCATCATGATCGTCCGGATCGAAACTAGGCCCCGCCGCGTCAAACCCATCGTCGTAAGCAGCGTTGTTATGGACATCCACATAAGACTCATACTCTGATGCTAAAGACACAAGTTCTCCGTGCACGCTCCACTAATAGTAATTCGGCGTAAAATCCTTCGAGTATAAATGATACGTGACTTCCACTTCTGGATGATATTTCAAGTTGCGATATCTCACACACGGACACTTAATTTTGGTACCGTCCATGTACTGAAGTGTCACACCCCAGAACCAAAATACTGGAGAGCGGGGGCAGACATAGCCAGCTACGTATATTGAAGTGCAACCCACCTCGCTATACGGTCATGGCTGTCTAGGATACATGAGGGTTTATCTACAAGCCAGCAGTCTCTTAAGGTCATGAACAACCTATTGTCTCAATCACAAGCAAGTAAGTAAAAGTTACAAGATGTATGATCATTAAATATACAATAATAAGGCTCCCAAATATCACATATTCAGCTGATCATGAAGCTATTCGTTACAAAATGTTAGGACTAGCAAGAGTTTAGTCATACATGATCAACCCTAGGATCTGTCAATCATGTTATATCCCGTAGGCAGACAGTAAGTAAGTGCAATCGAGCTAAACAGGTGCTCGTCGGCTAAACGCCTCAAAAGAATAATTTTTACAATAGAGTGGAAGAGCCAAAAATAACCCACTCGTTGCCAAGATTCCTTCTAGTGTTTACCATCTGGCAGGAAGGTTGGTAGATCCTCGGTAGCTGCTCCAAAATCTGGCCATACAAAACCAGCTGGGTCAGACCCCAGAAAGAGCAAGTGCCACAAAGGAAGCTTCACTTAAGAACTAAAACCAGCAATCAGCACAAGATATAAATAGAGTAAGAACTGGAAATAAAGAAAATACACCAGGATGATATACGATGAGATAACCATGGAACTATTCAGATAACCAGGTTACAACCCGTAAACCAAACAAGGACCGGGTTGTAACCCTTCGTCTGAACAGAACTTGGAATTCTCACCATTTATCGGTAAAATAAATACAAGCATTCTGGTCATTCAATAATCTGGAACAGGATCAGGGCAAGACTAGACTGGTTAGACTCCGTCCAATCACTTCACGGCCATGCAAGAATTACGGCTTGATACTTTAACTAACTAGGGTTGTCACAAGCCTAATTACTAACAAGATACAGTGAGACTATTCCACAGCCACAAGCCCTGCAGACCATCCAGGCTACCCGGGTTAAAAGATTAGAGTTGAATTCAGGTGGGTACATCGTCCAGGAAACGAATGTACCCTTAGGTAGCTTGAAGGGTGCAACACATGACAGTGTGCTGGAAATGTGCCCTACTCGACGGCAGGCTACAGATCCCAAGGCGTGCCCAGGTAACGGGATTGCTTGTAGCTGGAAAATCTCTTCATGACTAATGTATTAATCTAGTTATTAGCCCTTAGTTTATTTTAATAGGTACTCCTGACCGTGGTACTCAGGAGTCCCATCCTAGACATGATGCAAGACATGACTGGTTTATTTATACAAGCACAATCGCCCACGGTGTCCAGATTAATTATACAGGTTATGTCATGTCAGGTAGCCGTTTCAACAGCTATTCGAGATAATCATGTCAGGTTATCATGCCAAGTGTACTTGTCAGGAGTACGCCACGACGGGCCACTATCGGGTCATGTCAGGTTATTATGTCAGGAGTGCACCACTACGGGTCACTATCAGGTCATGCTCAATTATCAATTCCAAACATATCAAATAAATTCGCAATTATCAAGTTCAGGACAAAAGGCGTAAGGATATAAAATGGGCGTAAAATATCTAATAAAATATCAATATACAGGGCTATAGAAGAGCCAAGCTTAAGGAAAATAAAACCAAATCTGACATGCTGACATAAGACCAAGTCAGCCAAAGGCCATACGCTCAGTGCAAGAGTCATACGCTCAGGTCAGGCTACGCTCAAGACAGGCTACGCTCAGGTCAAGCTACGCTCGGGTCAGGCTACGCTCAGGTCAGCGTACGCCAAGTCATACGCTTCCAAAAGGCAGCGTATGTACTCAATACGACTCCTCGTCAAGCAAGCGAGCGTATGCGAGTCATACGCCTCCAAAAGGCAGCGTATGGGGTCCATACGACTCCTCGTCAAGCAAGCAAGCGTATGCGAGTCATACGCCTCCAAAAGGCAGCGTATGTACTCCATACGACTCCTTGTCAAGCAAGCGAGCGTATGCGAGTCATACGCCTCCAAAAGGCAGCATATGTATCCATACGACTCCTTGTCAAGCAAGCGAGCGTATGCGAGTCATACGCCTCCAAAAGGCAGCGTATGTATCCATACGACTCCTTGTCAAGCAAGCGAGCATATACGAGTCATACGCCTCCAAAAGGCAGCGTATGTACTCCATACTGTGCTGCGCTAAAGAGAACGCACAGCTCAGTGACGCAAGCTAAAAAGCTCGCGCACTGCTCACTGTCTTCTCCAAACAGCAAGAACTCCATGGTTGAACCCAAAGCTTCAAAAGTCCATAACTTGGTCAAAATAAGTCCAAATCCAACTTTTCAAAGGTCAAAATTGGGTAGAATAAAATTTTCTACAACATGGAACCATCAAAATTTGAAAACAAAGATGTTTGATAGATCAAAACCACAAAAATTCGAAAATAACTAATTTCTAGATCTACAAAAATTAAAGCTTCAAAATGGAAAATGACAAGTTCTAAAGTGTCTTAGAAACATAGGAAGAAGCTAATGGAACAATAAAAACGAGCTGTCTTGTGGAAGCAAGTTGCACTTGCCTAAAGGGTGTTCTTGGTTGGTAGTAGGTTTAATGGAGAAGGAGAAGAGATTAATGAAGAGAGAGAAGAAGAATAGGCAATAAATATAAGTGGTGGTGGTGGTAGGTAGGGGGTTCACCCCTTGGTTCATGATGAACCAAGAGCAATCCCAAACCGAACCAAGCCAACCCAATCAAGAATAAACCAAGCCCAGGGAGAAAATTAAGCAAGGAAATCATGCAATACAAGAATAAATATGTACACGTATTCCAGAAATACGTAATATGAACCACAGGCATTACATGAAGGAATGCCTTGGCAAACTGCAGAAACTGTTGTACACCCTCTATGAATTCATCTCGTACATCGCACATGTCATCAGGATGACGGTTGTACATCCACGAACGATTACGTAAGTAGTAATTCATATCCATATCTAATTGAGGATAATTCTGTAAGATAGATACATGCACATTGCAGTCAGTGAATGAATGTTAAGACAGTTTAGATATGGGTGCGCAAAATAAACTATTCATTCATTCCACATATTACAAACAAAGAATTTAAAGGAAGAAACAAAAACAACTGTGTTGGGACTAAAACAACTATCTTGTGTCAAAGTGTCATATCCGATAGACCGATACTAATTCGATACGGTCGATACTAATCCGATACTGATTCTGATACTCATCCCAACTTTCCAATATCGACCCTTAGGGTCTACAAGAGTTACTTCATCCAGTTTGTCAAGAAAGGTAAAACTTTTTAAATTAATATCCAATATCGACCCTTTGGCCTGTGCTTGAGCAGTATCCTAACTCAAACTATCTATCCTAACTAATAAATTAATATCCTACTTTAACATCTACTAACTCTCATATTCCTTTTAACATAAACTAATATCCTAATCTAAACTAACCCTTTAACTGAAACTAATATCTAAACATTGCTAATCATGAACTAACACCCTAATCTAGAAGTCCACACTGCTCAAGCACAGGCCAAAGGCCAAGTTATAAGGCAAAATACAAGCAACTGCCTGTAGCTACAAGATAAAACCAAATGTTGACGGTATATATACCGCCAACATTTAAAAAGTCTACTTGTCTTGACAAAATGAGTGAAGTAACTCTTATAGACCGAAAGGATACTCTATACACTCTATGTAATACGATATACCAATCATACCTACACTTCTAGGATACTATATACACTGTAGTAATGAATTGCCCTTACTAATGATGCTCTTAGGTAGCATATTTAACAGATGAGATTTTCATGTTGCACTTACGCATTTGTAGCTATAAACTGCTTGAGCAACAACATATAGGTATGGGAATCGGTATCGGACTATTCCTATGAGTATTGGTATCGACGATATCAGTAGTAGACTTACTAGCTAGGGTTTTGGTCAAACTCTAGTCCACAAGTTCAATTAGCCTATTGGGTTCATTTCTAGGTAATCCTATAGATATATCAGGGTATAGGCTAAGGTATACTAGGTCAAGCACATATGTATACCATATATATACAATAACATATATATATATATATATATATATATATATATATATATTATATATATATATATATATATATATATATATATATATATATATATATATATATACAAAATATATATATATATATATATATATATATATATATACAAAATATATATATATATATATATATATTTTATATATATATATATATATATATATATATATATATATATATATATATATATATATATATATATATATATATAGAATAAGGGAGGTAGGGTGCCACCTCACGGGAGGGTGTCTACTTGTCACCCCCCCCATGCTATCATCAAGCACATGGGTGCATGATGATAGCATGTGGGGGGTGACAAGTAGACACCCTCCATAGGGTGGCACCTCACCTCCCTCATCCTATATATATATATATATATATATATATATATATATATATATATATATATATATCCTCTCAAATCTAAATATAGCAAGCCCCTATATATGTTTGTGTGAATACAAATGTGTTTGTGTGCATACAAATGTGTCCAAGGGGTCGTATATGTTTGTGTGCATACAAATGTGTTTGTGTCAAGAGGGGTCATATATCCTCTCAAATCCAAATATAGCAAGCCCCACAACCTAAATAAAACCCAAAACATGTCAAGAGGGGTCGTATGTATTTGTGTGCATACAAATGTGTCCAAGGGTCGTGTCAGTGTCCAAACAACTGCACAGACAGTGGGTGTGTACGGGGTGGAGGAGGAAGAGGAGGAGGAGGAGGGAGAGGAGTTAATTAGGTTAGGGTTTACCTGAGCTCGAGGAGGAGGAGCTCGACGGAGGGGGGGTGGGGGTCGCCGGAGGGGTAGGGGTCGCCGGAGGGGGAGGGAGTTGCCGGAGGGGGGGAGGAAGTCGCCGGGGGGGGGGGGGGGGGGTGGAGGGGAGCTCGAGCGAAAATTAGAATTTTTGAGTGAGGGAAAAAAAATAAAATGCTGTGCCCTAAGTAAAAATGTTAGCGACGTCAAGAGAGGCCGTCGCTAACCGTCGCAAAATTTTAATAGATGGTGACATATTTTAATAATATGTCGCTGAACGTCGCTACCAGCGACGTAATTTAACTCCTGTCGCTGAACGACGTAAGTCAGCAACGTTTTGCGATGTTTATATAAAGGAGTCGCTATATTCCATAGTTAGCGACGATATTTTATACCGTCGCTAAATTACGTCACTAATAGATCATATTTTAGTAGTGATTATAACATGGTCCAATACACACCTTTTGAACGAGCGTACCATCCCCCCAACCAAACAAGGACAGAAGATGGTAAACTAATTCACGGTGACGTATCTTTCCATGCTATGAATCCAATATGGTATTCGGACCCCAACAAGGTTCAATACCTTCTCATCGAAGTAGTAAGTCACACCTATAACCAAACAAGGACAAGATGTGACAAACAAATCCGCGACAAGTTATTGTCCCAAGCCACGGTCAGATACAAGTACTCAAACCAAAAGCACTCATACCTAACGGATAAGGCAGCCTAACCGTTCTAAGTGAAATGTAGTTAAGAACAATCCTTCCTACGCATGGGCCCTGGCTAAATAGGATCGGCATAGTCCCCCATTGGGGCACCAGAGGCCCCATCAGTAAGAGCATAACGTTCCACAAAACGTTAGTGGCCATCAGTAATCATGGATCATCAACCCCGTATCTCCAGTGGAGCTTCCGGGTCACAAGAAAAAGTACATCGAAGCCCATACGCTAAGAAATTGTCCTCCCCGCCCAATGCCTACTATATTGTATCCACAACAGTAAACCTCTATAACCGCTAAGTCAAACTAGCATGCAACCTCTATTAGCGGTTAATCCTATCGCACGGCTTGTACGTAATGGTGGCCAGCCAATCACGCACGTCCGTGTTCTAAATGGGACACACAACTTCGTGGTACAACGTGTCAAGGCCATGAATGCAACACACAAAGGTGGTCTCTTAAATCTAGGTTTAATGTGTAAGAAAATTAATACATAGCAGGCAATATAACTGAACAGTAAGTTCTAACAGGTTATGCCATGTATCACAGTTTATTTTGCATAAAATAAATAAATAATGCATGAAATATGAGCTAAAATAAATAAACAACAAATGGCAATGTGTCTTGCCTGGTAGTACGTCTGGTGTGCTGCGATAATCACGGTGGCACGAACTGCGACGTTGGTACAACCACTATGCAAAGTGACCTCTGATGGTGGCACGGATGGTTCCATTGGGTTCAGAAGGGTCAAATTAGTTAGGTCGATAGGAGGAAGGATAGAATTGGCAAGAGGATAGGAATAATGGGCTTAGTCTTGGATATGAGGATAATCAAAGGAAATAAAATATATATAATTTTAGAAAACTATTTATAATCCTTGAAAACTATATTTTATTAGTAAAACATTATTTTAAAAGTCTAAAATTTTATTTAAAATCTTTTGGAAGCTATGTTTTATAGGTCAAAAGTATATGTATATATATATATATATATCTCTCTCTCTAATACTAGAAAAATAAATTTAGGATCCACTCTAATTATATGAAATATACTCTTTTGGTTAAAACTATATTTTAATCCACTATATCATAATATACTGTGTAAAACTATACTTTAAACAATAATATATTGCAGAGATTTATACTAATAAAATTAAAATATTAAAAATAAGGATAATAATATATATGTATGTATCTACACATACAAATAGTCTCAAATAATAAAGCAAATAATAAAAGAAAGCAAATCATAATATGAAAGTAATGGACATATACGACAACTGCTGCCTTATCTTTTCTAGAGAAAATATTACTAAATAATAATAACAATAATAATAATAGTAATAATAATAATAATAATAATAATAATAATAATAATAATGATAAATAATAATAATTTCTAAAAGAAGAAAAAATAATTAAAAATTAAACCAAACAAAAAAAATAAAATAATCAGCAACAAGCAAATAATAAAAACCCAATGCAGCAGTCAATGGACTGCTGCTATTCTTCGAATTAAGAAAAGAGAAGGGAGGGAGAAAGAGGAAGGAGCTCGGGGAGAGCGGAGGCTGTGCGGAGGAGGACGGTCGGTCGAGAGGGGTTTCGGTCGGGCGGAGGGGCTCGAGAAGAGGGCGGCGGAGCGCGGAGGAGAGAGGGTTAGTCAGAGTGAAAGGGGGTTCGACGATCCGGCGGCTCACGGAGGCTGGCGCCGGAGAGGTTCGGCCGGCGGCTTGGTCGCGGTGCACGGGAATCAGCGCCGGGCGGCGGAGGAAGGGGGTATGGGTCGACGGACGACTTGGCGCGGGCGGAGGAGTGCGGAGGGGACCGAGGCGGAGGTGGGTTGGACCGGTCGGGCGGCTGGAAAAGGAGCCAGAGTCGCCGGCGACGGAGGGAGCTCGGCCGGGGTGGCTCTGTGCGGACGCGTCGAGTGGCGGGTTTAGGGATCGTTCAGGCGGCTAGGGCACGACGGATCCGGCCGGCGGCGCGCTGGGCTCGCGATGGACAGTAGGAAGAGGTGGTGGAGCACGGCCGTCGCTGATGGCCGCGCGGGGGTATCGTCGACGGATGGCCGGGAGTGCCAGATCTGGTGCCTACACGGAGCGGCGGAGATGGTGCACGCTCGGCGGCTGATCGGGACAGGGGCGGTCGCCGGAACATGGCCGGGGTCAGGTGACGGTCTGGGTTTAATGTCTTTAATTTTTTTGGGGTTTTTCTTGGTGGTGGTGCCGGTGGCAGTTTTGATGGTGGCGGGTGGCCGCGGTCTGGATGGTGGTGTCAGTCGATGCTGAGGGTGGTGGCTGGTGGTGGAGTGGTGTAGGCCGACGTTGGATTTTTCGGTGGTGATGATGGTGCGTGGGTCGAATTTGGTTGCCGGGGGTGCCCTGGTAGTGGTGGTGGTAGTTTGTTATGCGGGCTATGGCGGGTGTGTGGAGTTTGGGTCGCTGCTCTGGAGGGTGGCAGTTCGTCGGATTGGCAGGGATCGGATGGGGGTCGAACGGTGGCCGGGCTGTGGCAAGGCTAGTTGCTGCGGGAAGAGATGGCGGAATCCGGTGAGGGCTTCGGCCAAAATTAGGGTTAGGGTTAGGATTAGGGCTAGGGTTTGTATTATGTCGGAGTGTCCGACACGGGCTGGATTTGTGTCCTACATGACGCGGGTGGAGTCGAAGTCTTGTCGGGGATGTGTCCGACACGAGGAATTGATGTAATTGTAAAAAATAAAGCGCATGCAGAGCTTTTGGGCACATGGCTGTGGAAGCGCATACAAATTTTTGGGTGCATAGCTGTGGAGGCGCATGCAAGTGATCGGTCGGCCACGTGGTAAGGACAGCTGTCGCCGACAAAATGTAATAATGAAGATGACGTTGGTAGCTCTTCGTTTTCTATAAAAAGCAGTTATCTGTTCAGTCTTGGGAAAGCGTGCTGTCGACTCTGTCACATAGCATTAAATGCTTGATGGGTGATGAGTTGAAGTGGGTGCATCAGTTTGTGCCCTACTAGGCGCATGGGTCTATGTCCCATTGGACACATCGGTGTAGAGTGCATGGTGCTGGCGGTGCATCCTTATTGGCCCGTCTGTTGAGTTCTTTGAGGCATTAATGTTTATTTTGACTTGATTGAATACGAAGAGGCAGATTCAGTGGCATTAATGTAAATTTATTGCACAGGATATGAGGAGATTGCCACTTGGCGCCTGGGCGAGAGTTGCCCCGGCCTATAAATAGCTTTTGTGAAGAGTTTTGTTTCTCATTTCATTTAGCTTTCCTTCATGGAGACGAACTCGATCGGTCCCCTGCCTTGGCGAGTTGACGATGAACTCCTTCCGAAGATGAAGATGTGTCGAGTTGGTTTTTTTCACCATCGGCCCTGTGAAAGTGCCTGTTGCATCCAAATATTAGGATCGTCTTATCCCAACACAGGCTGAAGGTGCCTGTTCCATCCAAAGATTGGGGCGGTCGTGCCCCAATTTTTGTTATGCTGGAAGATCCGCAGGTCGAGGCTATCGTGCCCCGATTTGATTAGGCTAGAAGAGCCACTCCTCCTACTAGAGTGCCCGCATGCTGACGAGGAGGTGATTTGCTCTGACTATGTACGGGAATGCGCCTACGCTGAGATGCTGGAATGATGGGCCTAGCTGTTACAGTTGAGTGATGTGCCTGGCTGTACGTTGAAGTGATGCGCCTGGCTGTAGCACTGCGCCTGACTGTAGCTTCTAGGATTTTCTTTCTCTTTTGTAAAAGAATTCTCCTTTGTAAAAGACATGTAATAGACTTTCATATGAAATAAAAGCCCCATTTATATGTCTATACTTTTTTGCTGTTTTCTGCTGGGCCAAGTATTCTGTTCCTGGTGCATGTTAATTTCTACCGCATGAGAGTTAGGGCGCATAGGAGTTCCGGCCTTAGATGCGCCTGAAATTCCATGCTTCTACAAGCCTGAACCTATAATCCCGCCCCGGCCCTGGGTTACGTCGGTTTAGGGTTGGGTTCGAGCTAGAACGAATTTTCCAAAAAAAATGTGAAAGAAAAATTAGAAAAAATAATATTATGTAATTTAAGGATGCAATAACGTTATCTAACACAAAATATTGAGAATAAAAAAGTTGACAAATTTTTATTAATGTCAAATATAATTTAATTACAAGTTTTCTTTCTCTCCATAAAATTTGTAATAAAATGTATAAGTTGCAAATTGATATTCTATTTTCATAAAATTTGTAAAAAAAATGTACAATATTTTTTTTTCGTCGTCCAACTTTCATCTTTTATCCATGTTTATTGTTCAGCTCCTCCTTCAATAATGTCCTCCAAAGTAAGAGACTGAAAGTCCAGCTCACTGATGTCGGCCCTTTCATCTCTTAGTTTTGAGTTTATTTTTTCGCACGAACCTTATCTTGAACGCAGACGCAAGCTTACAAAATATTTGGCAGTATCCTGCTCCTCTTATTGCTTAACATACTTGAACTTGTACTAAAATAAGATTCCGATGCTACCTTGGACACCAGGAGCATTAGCATATCACGTGTTATAGAAGAAAGTATAGAATATGTTTTTTCGTGTCTTTTCCACCATTCTAAAATGGAAAAATAAGATGAAATTTTTTATCTTCTTCATAAGAATTTAAATATAACGACAATTCCTGAGTTGGTAGGGAAGATTATTTTTGTTTCTTCTCTTAGCATATGATAATTTAGACATAAAACCAGAGCTACTACTACCAACTTGAACAGTTGTACCGGGTCGGGCCGGTACAATTCTTTCTTCATGCAAAGTAATTGAAGAATCTAAAAAATCTCTAATTTCTACTTTTAAGTTACTTATATCAACATTCATATTGTCATTAAAATCGTCTAACAATATAAATACGCCATCTAATTTAATCTTCGGATCAAAAACTAAAGCCAAACAATATAGAAGAGATATTTCACCCCAATATTTTCAACATTTTGTTTACATTTTGGAAACAACATAATCAAACCCAGGAACAATTTTATATTTAAAACATAAATGAGACATGTTAATAGTTTCTGTTAACGCCAGAGGAGAAGTTGGATAATAAATTCCAGATAAAATACATGTAGCATTGTAAAAATAATTCTAAAAAGTCAAAAAATAGAATTAGCAATTAACCAATCATTTTTAGTAAATCAAAACTTGGATTAACATTACATTAATGGGTAATAACATCTTTAAATCTAATAGAAGATTTCAACATTAAATAAGTATAATTTCATCTATGTGGCTCATCCTTAACAAATCTCCTAAATATTATACAATATTGTGCACATAAAATTTTAAAAGCTTATTGCCTACTTGCAGAAGTGTTCAAACTTTGTAAACATAATCTAAGCTTTTCTAGATTTGTTTGAAAGAGTTGAAGACATTCTTGTACAACTATATTAGTAATATGACAAACACATATAACATGAAAAAGTCGTCTTTCTACTATGGGCAAAAATTGTGTACTTAAAATATTAATACAAGAAGTGTTAATACTAGCATTATAAAAAAAATTGATTTTTTATTGTGAATATCATATTCACATAAAAATTGCATGATAACGCCACAAATTACAGAGTAGGTATGTGAAAATTTTAAAAGTCATAAACAAATAATACGTTTTTGCAGCATTCGCTTTGGATCTATATAGTGCGCCATGATACAAATATAAGCATAATTTGTTTATTAGTCCATATATTAGAAGTTACAACAAATTTACTAACATTTACAAAACTTTATTTTAAAACTGTCATTTCTTTTTGAAATATTTTGATAGCCTCTGCTCCAGTAGTAGATCTAGAAACTTTAGTAAAAATAAGGATTAAAAGTACTACTTGCATAATTATATTATCAATCACTCTCACCGAATGCAAAATATTGTTCATCACAAATAATATATTTTGTTAACTAAGTTTTGTTACGAACATTAGAATAAGTAAAGTTACATATAGAAGATCCTTGAGGACCGATAATTATCTGTGTTTGTCTCGCATGCAGTGTGTCCTTACCATAACAAGTTTTCTAGTGTCTTCTTAAAGTGCCTGTGCCCTCATTTTTTTCCATTTAAAAATTTTCTATATTTTTTTACAGTGTGCACCATTAGCTATTGGTTTTTAATTTTTTGGATCTAAAATCGGTGCGCCCTCATTATTAGTGACATATATTTTTTCAAATTATTGCCATAAAAATGTTTTTTCTTCTATTTACAACATTAGTAACCATACTTCTAACTTCAGTAGGTGACATTTGTGTCGGTTACACAGAATCATGAATATGATTATTTTTAAATAAATCAACATAATAAGCAAAATTTTGTTTTGAATTATCTCCATAAAGGTGGTTAGAACCAGTAGCATCCATATTTCAAATTAATTTTTTAAAAAAAGAGAGGAGGAATTCATTATCTAGCAACAAAAGAGAGAGAGAGAGAGAGAGAGAGGAGAGAGAGAGTGGAGAGAGAGAGAGAGAGAGAGGAATAAAAATCCAAATGAGATTTTTTTGTAATATACTTGGAACATCAACTTGAAGCCTCTAAGAAATTTTGTACAAGTTGAAGCCTCAAGAACACTGCAGTTTGACCTCTAGAAAGTTACACTTTAAAATCCAGAAAGTTGTTACTTCAATCTTAAGAAATTGCTTAGCTTGTATATTCTATAAGAGAGGAAAGAAATGTTTGTGCATAACTTTTATGAATTTTAGCCTATTTATAGATTATTTTGGTGCAAAATGACCTACACCCTCAAAATATTGTTGTTATAAGGATATTTTTTTGTCATTTTCAGCAAAATGACCAAAATAACCGTAAAACGGTCAAAAATAGCCCTCAAAATGAGGGCATTTTGGTCACCCCCCTAAACGGTCACTAGAAAAAAATGTCCAGGCCGGGCCAGGATCGGGCCATTGACCGGGCCGGTCTGAGCCGAACCGACCAGTTTTATCGGGTTTAACTGGACCGGTCCCGAAGACAAACCGAGCCAGGCCGGTCCGGGCTTCCGGGTCAAAAACTTGACCCTAGTTCGTACCCGCATAGGACTCGGGTAGAGCCGGTCTGGGTCGTTGTCCAGGCTTTGGTCGGCCCAGATCGAGATCGACTTTGACTGGGACGTGCCCGGGCCAAAAATCGAGCCGATCGGCCCATCTAACACCTTGACCCCTAGCACTTCGCTGCTGCTCCCCTCCAGCTATAGTCGTCTTCGCTGTTGTCGATGAGAGAGGTGTCACGCTTCGATTCCGTAGAATCGATAGTCGTCCCCCGGACGTGATGCCGTACGAACCTAAGTTGCGATCGCACAAGGCATAGTCATAAGGTTATCCGAAACACAACATCAAGTTAAAGTACGCAGAGATAATTGATTGACACATTTGAAATAGAAGTAAACTTTTTATTGATAATAAAACTTCATTTATATTGACTCCATTACAATCATTGCCGCGCGGGCTACAACATGACTCGACTTACAAAATAAACGCTGATGAGATAGTTGTTCCATACATTACATCCCCTTTTTACAAGCAAAATAGTTACACTTTCCACCTACGATCGAGGGAAGCCGAGTCGCCATTTGTCTTCTTTTGTACTGAGTGCGGAGTCTTCAAAAGGAATTCAGAAACAAGCCTTTACACGGACGAGGCTTTAAAAGTGTCCATGTCGCCTTGAGATTTAAGAGGCATGTCCTTCGTGGTTCGGGGTACCTATGTGATATTGCACTTTGTACTGGTGCGCGGCTATTTAAGTTCGAAGCTCTCATTTGGTTGAAGAGTTTATATGACTTAATGTATGAATGTTTCTAACAATCCTAATGAATTTCAACAAGCATATGATAAGCATAATAAAATTTATGTTGAAGCCTACCCGCGGCGGACCGCGCCGCGCCTTATGAAACTTATCATGTTTTTCCCTGTCAATTGTTATCATTTTCATACCAAGTGCAATATCACGTGTGATTGGTCACTGACATAACAAGTCATCCTGGACGTATAGCTTCGTTAATCGGGGTCCTTCCAATGCGGATAGCGAGCCCCATTTGCAAGTTCCCGCTTAACCCATGCTATCATCGAGCACAACTATACCCTGTTTCCTCCTAGGCCGAAATGGTCCTGTGGCCCCGGATTGCCGCTCGAGGAAACTATCACCTTGTCGACATGTTGTCCTTGACCGTGCAACAGCAGATTTAGTTATTAAGGTATAGCCTACATTCTCTTTGAAAATTATTTTACCGTGTCCGTGCCCTTACATTTATTCTTTCATTCGCAACAACACTATCGATTTTGCCTAAGAAGGGGGTCGAGAAGAGAAGGGTCAGCCACTCACCTTGAGTTTACTTCAGGCGAAAGAACTTGTTAGTCGCTCTAGACGTCGCCTACGCAGTTACCTGAAATCGCACAAGCAATCGATTAGAACACTGCATTATTCAAGAAGTCCGATAGAAAATGCGAGTTCGAAATTCAAGCCATGAAAACCATCGAAAACATTCACGAAAATGCATTCAGAAAAGAAAGCCAAAACCAACACAAGCGGCGTGAAAAATAGAGCAACGAGAGGTCTCTCCAGACCCAACCGCAGAGCCAATCCTTGAGGCACAACCCGTTGAATATGGGACTTGTTTCCGAAGAAGCCATTCCATAACGGAGAATGGATCTTAATTCAACCGTTCCCGTTCGATCGATCCCGACCTATCGGTCCCGACCGAGTCGATAGCGACAGTGTTCCTTTCTCGTACACCCCATGGACAGAGAACGGGGCACGATGTAGGGACGGGGCACTACACCATAACCAACTAAGAAAAAGTTTCGTCATCGGAACTTAAAATAGAACCTACCTCTACGAGAACAATGAAAGAAATTTTTCTTTCATTTCTGACTCAAGCTCCCACGTCAACTCCTCGACCGAATGGTTTCTTCAGAGGACGCGAACGAGAAGAATAGCACGGTTATGGAGAAGTTTATTCTTGTGCTCCAAGATTTACACCGACTCTTCGACATATGATAAGTCTGCCTTCAAATCCAGCTTACCCAAATCTACCACATGGCTCGGATCGTGTACGTACTTTCACAATTGTGAGACGTAAAAGACGTCATATACTTCCGACAATGCAGGTGGCAAGGTGATTTGGTAAGCTACCAGGGCGACTTGCTTCAATATTTCGAATGGACCAACAAATCTTGGGCTCAATTTCTCTTTCGCACCGAACCTGGAAACTCCACGCATGGGCATCACTTTCAGGAATATATGGTCGCCTTCCGAGAACTCGAGGGGGGCGCCGGTTCATGTCGGCATAGCTCTTCTGCCGGCTTTGTGCTATCTTCAATATCTTTCGTATTAACTTGACCTTCTGTACGGTCTGCTCTACCAGCTCCGGACCAAGTATCTGCCGTTCCCCGACTTTATCCCAGTAAATGGGCGATCTGTACTTCCAGCCCTACAAAGCTTCATACGGCGCCATTTGGATGCTGGACTGATAGCTATTGTTGTATGCAAATTTGGCCAATGGTAGATGGACGTCCCAACTTGACTTCAAGTCAATCGCACAGAGTCGTAACATATCTTCGAGGATCTCGTTCACCCGCTCTGTTTGGCCATCAGTTTGAGGATGATAAGCTGAGCCAAACTTCAACTTGGTCCCCAACGCTGAATGAAGACTACTCCAGAAGCGTGCCACGAACCGTCCATCCCGATCAGAGACGATAGAAACTGGTATCCCGTGCAGCCGAACTATTTCGTCAAGGTATATCTGAGCAAGGCGGTCGATGCTCCAAGTAACTTTGATGGCGATGAAGTGCGTTGACTTTGTTAGTCGATCGACGATGAACCAGATGGCATCGTTTTCCCGCGGCGTCCTCGGCAAGCCAACAACGAAGTCCATAGTGACATGATCCCATTTCCACTCTGGATTGGCAAGGTTCTGCATCTCCCCGCCCGGTCGCTGGTGCCCGACTTTGACTTGCTGACAGGCCATACACTTTGACACAAAGAGCGCTACGTCCCTCTTCATGCCATGCCACCAAAAGACAACGTAGAGATCCTTATACATCTTGGTGCTACCAGGATGCAAATAATATTTTGTCTAATGCGCCTCCGACATTATCTCATTTCTATGTTCTGCGTCATCCGGAACGCATAGTCGTCCCTTCACTCGCATCACTCCCGACTCGTCCTCTGCAAAGTCGGACGCTTTCCCTGTCGATATCAGCTTCCACATCTTCTCCAGGTATGGGTCGTCCTTCTGTGCAGACTTGATCCTCTCCAGTAGGCTCGGTTCCACCCGCAGTTGTGCCAGTTTTACTTCTCTAAAACGAACTCGGAGTTCAATGCCCATTCCTTCCAAGTCACACGACAGTCGATCGTTGATACATAACGAAGCTAAGTACTTCCAGCTCAGCACATCTGCTATAATATTTTGCTTGCCCGGCGTGTAGTCGATTGATAAGTCATAGTCGTTGATCAGTTCGAGCCATCACCTCTGCCGTAAATTTAGTTCTTTCTGGGTGAAAAGATACTTGAGGATTTTGTGGTCTGTATAAATGCTGCACGCCATGCCATAGAGATAGTGATGCCACAGCTTTAACGCAAACACAATCGCCGCTAGTTTTAGGTCAGCGTGGGGTAGTTCTTCTCGTGCGGCTTCAACTGTCGGAAAGCAAAAGATATCACCTTATCCCTCTGCATGAGCACACACCCCAAGCCCTGGCCAGAAGCATCGCTGAAGATTTGAAATCCCTCCGTCCCTTCAGGAAGAGCAAGTATCGGAGCCGAAACGAGCCGTTGTTTGAGCTCCTGGAAGAAAGCTTCACAGTCGTCTGACCACTTGAATGCGACTCCTTTCTGGGTGAGGCGAGTCAATGGCGATGCAATCTTCGCGATGTCCTTCACGAAGCGTCGGTAGTATCCCGCCAAACCTAGGAAGCTTCAAATTTTGCTAACTGATGTAGGCCATTTCCAATCAGTAACTGCCTCGACTTTCTTCGGATCGACTGCGATGCCCGCGGCGGAGGTGATGTGCCCAAGAAATGAGACGCTATTCAGCCAGAATTTGCACTTTCTCAACTTCGCATACAACTGATTCTCTCGAAGGGTTTGGAGTACCGTCCGCAGGTGCTCTGCATGTTGTGCTCGATCCTTCGAGTAGACGAGGATGTCGTCGATGAAGACTACTACGAATTTGTAAACAAACGGATGGAACACCCGATTCATTAGATCCATGAAGACGGCAGGGGCGTTTGTCAGACCGAACGACATTACCAAGAACTCGTAGTGGCCATAATGAGTGCGGAAGGGAAACTTTAGCATGTCATCTGGCTTGACTTTGAGTTGGTGATAACCCGATCGCAGATCAATCTTCGAAAATACCGTTGCACCTTAGAGCCGGTCGAACAAGTCGTCGATGCGGGACAAGGGGTATTTGTTCTGGACGGTGGCTTTATTCAATTCCCGATAGTCGATGCAGAGCTGCATCGATCCATTCTTTTTCTTCACAAATAGCACGGGCGTACCCCACGGTGAGACACTCGGACGAATGAACCCATTGTCAAGTAATTCCTGTAGTTATGTCTTTAGTTCTTTCAATTCTGCAGGGGCCATTCTGTACGGAGCTTTCGAGATCGGATGGATGTCAGGGAATGTGTCGATGGTGAACTCTATCTCTCGAACGGGCAGCATGCCAGGTAGCTCGTCCGGGAACACGTCTAGAAATTCTGCCATAACGTCGGTCTGACCCGCATTTGCACCATCCTGTCCTATGTCACGAATGAATGCCAAGTAGCCTTCGCATCCGGAATGAAGTAGCTTCCGAGAAGCAATTGTCAAGATCACCATGCAGGTCGGCGATGCTTCTCTACACGAATAGCAGAATTCGGGCACTCCAGGTATGCGGAAGGAGACCCTCTTTCCTGTGCAGTCGATTTTGGCGTTGCAAGGACCGAGCCAATCCATGCCCATTATGATGTCGAAGTCCTTCATATCTAGAACTATCGCATCAAGACCGATCTTTTGACCCCCAATACATATGGTTCCTCCCCCGCAGGCTAAATTTGTAAGTAGTGGCATGCCCAAAGGCATACTTATGCTCAGATCAAGGTCTAACGACATTACAGGAAATTTGTGCTCGGCGCGAAGTTCGTCGATATGAAAGTATGCGAAGCACCTAAATCAAATAACACACGAGCAGGTACATTATTGAAACTTAATATACCTATCACGACAGTGTCGGAAGCGAACGCCTCGTCTCGGGTTAGAGCAAAGACACGCCCCTAAACATTAGGGCATCGGTCTTGGTTGTTGGGTCGAGTGGGCTGAGGAGGTCGGGGCGCCTGTCCTCAATTTTCTTGAAGGTTTTGTTGTAGCGGGAGGTTGCGTTGTTGTCTTTTTGCCATGCAGTTTCGAGCTCGGTGGCCCCTTTCTCCGTAAAAGTAACATCCTCCTTCGCCGATGAAGCACATGTCGGTGGTGTGTCCAATGGAACTGCACTTGGCAAAGCGGGGTCGTGGGTTATTTCCTTGGTAGCCGCCATGATTTAAACGCTTTGATATGTAGTTGTTGCCTCCCGTATAGCTAGGACGTTTGTGATTGGAATTACGTACAAAGTCTGAAGTAACAGGACGGTACTGGCTCTCAAGGCGAAGGGCATGGTTTAGAGCATCGCCCGTGGTCTTGTACTCTGGGACTCCGACATGGGCACCGATAGAGCGTCGCAGACCCACTTCGAACCGTCTCACACGGTACTCCTCTGTAGGCAGAAACGTACTAGCAGACAACTTTTTGAATTCTACGACGTACTGTTCTACTATCCGGTTCTCCTGCCTCAACTGTATGAATTCATTCTCCTTCTCTTGATAGACGGCGGATGGAAGGTACTCGACTTCAAAGGCTTTACGAAATATGGCCCAAAAGATCGGCGCTGAGTTGTCGTCGCGTCGGATCGCTCGCTTGTACACGGCCTACCAGTCGTACGCGTTCAACCATAGTTGAAGTTGTGCGCAGGCAACTTGCTTTGATTCTTCAATGCCGAAGAGCTCGAAGTGATCTTCCAGCTCTTCCAACCAATCGATTGTCATAGAAGGGCCTTTGGTGCCGCTGGAGTAAGGGCGACACGCTTTCTTAAATTCAGACACTTCAAAGTTGTACTTTTTCGGTGTCGTCGGTTGATGCTCGGGCTCCTCCGTGTCGACTTCAATGGGTTGGACCGTCGGGACGGTGGCAGTAGGTGCGGTGACGGTAGGCACTGTCGCAGAATTTTCGTTGACCACAATCGTCTGGATCATCTGCTGCAGAGTATCTAGCTGCTTTTGTTGCAGCTTAGCTTGTGCGTCGAAGCGAGCTTCGAACTGGGCCTGTCGTGCCTCTGTCTGCTGATGTCGAGTCTCAGATTGGTTCTGCTGTGCCTCCATCATGCACAGCATCCTTTCGATGGTACTGTTAGAAGGTCCGGCCCGCGAATGACGTGAACTACTAGAGCCGCTAGAAGCGCTTTGCTCTTGCTCAGCCGTGGGTTCCGGCACTTCTGCAATACGAAGGCAAACGCATAAGTCTCAAATTATTATAGACTCATTGTATGGAACAACTTATCTCATCGATGCAAGGTCAAAGGTTTGGAACTCTAGACGCGAGACCAAAGGATGTAAAGCCGTGCTCTGATACCATTATGTCACGCCCCGATTCCGTAGAATCGATAGTCATCCCCTGGGCGTGATGTCGTACGAACCTAAGTTACGATTGCACAAGGCATAGTCATAAGGTTATCCGAAACACAACATCAAGTTAGAGTACGCAGAGATAATTGATTGACACATTTGAAATAGAAGTAAACTTTTCATTGATAATAAAACTTAATTTACATTGACTCCATTACAATCATTAACGCGCAAGCTACAACATGACTCGACTTACAAAATAAATGCTGATGAGATAGTCGTTCCATACATTACATCCCTTTTTTGCAAGCAAAATAGTGACACTTTCCACCTGCGATTGAGGGAAGCCGAGTCGCCATTTGTCTTCTTTTGTATTGAGTGCGGTGTCTTCAAAAGGAATTCAGAAACAAGCCTTTGCACGGACGAGGCTTTAAAAGTTTCCACGCCGCCTTGAGATTTAAGCGGCATGCCCTTCGTGGTTCGGGGTACCTGCGTGGAGAGCGAGGATCAGTACATTACACTTTGTACTGGTACGTAGATATTTAAGTTCCAAGCTCTCATTTGGTTGAAGAGTTTATATGACTTAATGTATGAATGTTTCTAACCATCCTAATGAATTTCAACAAGCATATGACAAGCATAATAAAATTTACATTGAAGCTTACCCGCGGCGGACCGCGCCGTGCCTTATGAAGCTTACCATGTTCTTCCCTGTCAATTGTTATCATTTTCATACCAAGTGCAATATCACATGTGATTGGTCACTGACATAACAAGTCATCCTGGACGTATAGCTTCGTCAATCGGGGTCCTTCCAATACGGGTAGCGAGCCCTATTTGCAAGTCCCCGCTTAACCCGTGCTATCATTCAGCACAACTATACCCTGTTTGCTCCTAGGTCGAAATGGTCCCGTGGCTCCGAGTTGCCGTTCGAAGAAACTATCACCTTGTCGACAAGTTGTCCTTGACCGTGCAACATCAGATTTAGTTATTAAGGTATACCCTACATTCTCTTTGAAAATCATTTTACCATGTACGTGCCCTTACATTTATTCTTTCATTCGCAACAACACTATCGATTTTTCCTAAGAAGGGGGTCGTGAAGAGAAGGATCAGCCACTCACTTTGAGTTTACTTCAGGCGATAGAACTTGTTGGTCGAGCTAGACGTCGCCTACACGATTACCTGAAATCGCACAAGCAACCGATTAGAACACTGCATTATTTAAGAAGTTCGATAGGAAATGCGAGTTCGAAATAGAAGCCATAAAAACCATCGAAAATATTTATGAAAACGCATTCAGAAAACAAAGCCAAAACCAACGCAAGCAGCGTAAAAAACAGAGCAACGGGAGGTCTCTTCCGACCCAGCCGCAAAGCCAATCCTTGAGGCGCAACCCGCTGAATATGGGACTTGGTTCCGAAGAAGCCATTCCATAACGGGGAATGGATCTTAATTCAACTGTTCCCGTTCGATCGATTCGATTGATCTCGACCTATCGGTCCTGACCGAGTCGATAGCGACAGTGTTCCTTTCTCGCGTACCCCGTGGACAGAGAACGGGGCACGATGTAGGAACGGGGCACTACAAGAGGGAAGGGGAAAAGAATGTAAGTATTTTGGTCTTTTAACACTGGTAGGGTATTAATTTGCACAATTATAGTTGAGATATCAAGTTGTATAGTTTTAAAGTTTAGGGTATCAAGTTGAAAAACTAGAATAGTTGAGGGTATCAAAGTTTAAATTAAGCCAAAATTTTGTTATATCTATATTACATCAATATTGCATCACATGGACTTTCCAAAATACACTAAAATACACCGCCAAGTTAAAACCATTTGGGTTGTTTAATTTTAGGGTCTCGTATAATATTGATAATTTATGCTTAGGTCTTTATATTGTCCAGAAGATGATTTGGATATAGTCATACAGTTGACTCGACCGTCCAAAATGGAAACATAAACATAAAATTATAATATTATAAGAGATCCTATAACTAAACGAAAATATGTGAGGGTTTGTGACTTGGATTATTTATTTTTTTCATGACCAATCGAGATCGAAAATTATGATATTGTTGTTTACTTCTATACTGATTTCAACCACACAACCTTCCGGGGCTCCTGAGCCGAAAGCATTCAACAATACGATCGGAACGAAAAATATCTGATGATGCACGATGTCCATGAAGTCGTTTCGATCAAAACTGTTGCCAGAAGGGTTTTAATGCTGTTGAGATCAGAATATAAGCAAATAACAGGGTTACAAATCTCATTTTTGATGGTTAGCCAAGTCAAACCATTAGAACAAAACCCAAATTATATATATTCTGGACAATATAGAAACATAAACTCAAAATTTTAATATTATAGGAGATCCTATAGCTAAATAATACAAATCATTTTTGGGCGGCCTAAAGATTATTAGAGGCACAGTGGAAACTACCAAGCTTTAGTACGGTAGAAGGAAAGGAATTATTGGGTGTAACAGTGAAATGCGTATAGTTGAGAAATAACACCAAAATAGTCTTCTCGGCCGACATTGACACCGAGACACTAGTAGGACACCTCAAAACCTACTACTGATTTTAGTCTAATTTTTGGACACAGCTATATTTTGATTCGACACCTGATAGCGTGTTTCACAGTATCACACGTCATGACCATTATGTGTCTAACATGATTCGACACAGACAAAGCCACTACCCGAATATTAACATTGGATTTGTAGTTGCAACATCAGTTACAGCCACTAGCGGATCCATGATTATAATTCACTGGGGGCACAATTATAGGGAGTTCGGATACAATGCCTTAAAAGAAAATATTTAAGTATAATAATATATTTCAAAAAAATCACTGGGGGCCCCACCTCCCGTGCTTCCCATGTAGATCCGCCAGTGGTTATAGCTAACCAAATACTAGTTGATACAACATTAAGGTTTCTGTAAGACAATTCGAGCACTGAAATTTGACGCTAAGGGTCTGCTTGACTATTGTAGGGTTATGGCACTCCACTTTGTAACCTTCATATCTGTCCTCGATGCCTGCAGTCAGCCACTCCGACCTCTTGGAAGAGGGTCGATGCTGGCTGGTTCAAAACAATAAAACATGATGATGACATCCTTCTTGGTTGAGCCTAATTTGATGATCATCCTCCTAAGGTTTTCGCAAGACGAGTCGAGCCTTGAAATTTGGTGCTAAGGGTCTGCTTGGAGTAACGGTTATGAGGTGTTTTTAGAGTACCGGTTATGAGCGGTTATGAGTTCTTCGACTTTGTGTGGTTTTCAATAGCGGGTTTTAAACCAGTCAAATTCATGCTTGGTAATTTATTAACGAGCGGTTCTGAAAGCTTTTACACGAATAAAATTACATATATGTGTTTGCCATGACAAAAGTTGAACAAACTTTTTGTATTCAAACGTATAAAAAGTACAAAAAAGACTCATAAACAAGAGGATTAAGTACAAAAATTTCTAGGGAAGTGTGACGGTGGAGATTGAGCACCAACGGCTCCTTTACTCCGTTGACGATCTGACGACGGCTTGAACTTGCTTTGAGTTTCTGATGCTCGAGAGTGGTACTTGGGGTTGCTAATCAGGAAGAAGCCGACCTTTTTAATGAAGGTCAACTCCTTCTATTTATAGGTCAACACATATGCGATGTGCATATGGTTTTTTTGGGCGCACAGGAGCGCAGCGCGTGGGGATACAAGAGAATCTGTTGTAACTACACGGTGAGGACTGCTGCTGAGCTGACACGTGGCAGATGTTTGAGATTCTCTTCTATCACTACACCAAATCAATTCGTTTTTGACTCTTTTGGTTTGCCTAAAACGACGGATCTGAACAGTAGATAAATTATCGACGGACCAAAACCGTCAATTCTTGTTAAAAACTACCCCACCTGTGAAAAAATCCCTGAAAGAATCCCTAAAACAATATGGCATGCATATTAGCGCCGTTTCATTCCAGGATCAAAACCCCTCGTCTCTTTCTCCTCTCACAAAATAGAAGCTCAAAAAAAAAAGAAGCGGCCTTCAGATCAAACACGAAAAGGGGTTCTTTATAAGTAATTCTTATACTCAGATTCTCGTATCAAAACAAAAGGAGCAGCCATTGGATTTGAATTTTTTTGAAACAAAAAGAAGGAGCGGCCGTCGATCAGATCAAAATAAAAATGGGTTTTTGAAAAAAAATTGTGTGTTTTTTCTTGATATTACTCAGATCAATTTTTTTCTTTGATATTACTCAGATTCTCGGATCAAATTTCTTTTGTGCGTTTTGATTTTTTTTTCTTAGGTTTGATAATTATTTCTCTATTTTTTTCTATCTTTAGGTTTGATTGATGTCGGGCATCTGAGGTTGCTCTAGTAATATAATCGAAACAACTTAGAATATAAACCCTTGAAGGAATTTTATTTTTGGTGCTTTCGATTCTTGAGGTGGTGCTATTGGGAATGTGAAATTTTGTGTTTATTGGATCATTTTGATAATCTTGGTTCAATATATGAGGTGGCTTTTTGGTTCGGGGGCACTAATCCTTCACCAAATTAGTGTTGTTTGTTCTAAAAATTGGATTTGTGAGGTGGGTTTTTACATTTTAAAGCATGTCGTTTGTTGGGATAGCTCAAGTTGTTACATATGGGCAAGAGTTTTAGTGTTGTATATGATGTGGAGCTGCAATATATGAAAAGTGTTTTAGGTTTAGCTAGAGGCATATCATCGTGTGGGGCTCTTTATTTCTTGTACTGCCCATCATGCCTTCAGATACATATTTGTTAGAAATACACTTTCTATATTAACTTAAATCATTGTCCCCACTTAATTATCATCTTGTCACTTTGGTTAGTTCTTATTGACCAGTAAGAAATCCAAATGCTTTTAGACTGGAGCTACTCGTCGTTGTCTCAACTTAGTTATCATCTTGTCACTTTGATTAGTTCTTATTGACCATTAAGAAAGCTTTTTATACTTTCAAATCGTGCTTTTTATAATTTCCATTAGATGGGTGAAGAGAGAGTAGTAGCAACATGCTCATGATCTATTTTTTTCTATAATAATTCAAATAAATGAGATGTCGTCGTATATTCCTGTCCTTGTGGCACTCCTTGGGCTTGGTTTGTTGTTGTATGTAAATGATCCTACCATTCATCTGAAGGATAATCTGAATGATAATCTAAAGCAACTTTGGAAATTTGTTGACCATATCCACGCTTCTCAAGCAACTCAAGTTTTCTATTACAAAGATGAAACAAGGGATAATTGACATCTTGTTTTAGAATCTCCAAAAAAAATAAGTCATGATGTTGACGCTTACGAGGATCCATTGTTTTCATTGGAGCTGCTGATGAAGCTACATTATCTCAATTTATTGATAATTTAGAAGATGAAGAAGAATGATTATCTTGTATTGGATTATAAGTTTCATTGTTATTATATTTTAATGTTATGTAGTTCCATATTGAATTTTAATGGAAAAGTTTAATAATATCTTTTGCATTAGCTATTTTTTCTCTCATTTTTTTAACAATTTTGCTTACCTAAGTTGAAATTTGATGCTCTTATTTGACAGATATGTTTGTTTTAGTTTCATGATGTCAGGAGATGGATCTCCATCTAGTAGTGATAAAGTTCATAGAGTGGAAGTTCATGGAGAGGAAGTTGACATGCATGATGAGTCTAATAGTGAAGTTCATTCTAGTAGGTGCCACGGAAGCACTTCTAATCAATCGAGTAATTATTTCAATGAACTCTAATAAATTTTATGCACGACCTCATGTTTACCTACATGTTACTTTCACTTTCAGTTTCAAACCTTTTAAATACTGGAAAGTGCTTCCCATTTAAATATGAAATTATACTGGAAAAGGTAATCTGGCAGAAGAGAGCTAAGACGTAACTAACGAGAGAATACTGGAAAAGAAAGGTAATCTGGCATAAGAGAGCTAAGACATAACTTAGAAGTTCAGAAACTTGTGTTCTGCTTCCCCCTTTGGAAGCATTGTGCATTGTAGAGGAAACTTGTGGCATGGAGGTAAAGATCCTTATTTATGTTAACAACAGAACCACTTGTAGAGGCTACAATTATATCATCCCAAATCCCTTATTTATGTTAACAATAGTTGTACCATATGTTTTCATACTTAATTGTGCATATGTTTTTATACTACCCAGCGACGGTTAGCAACCGTCGTTTATTTTTGCTGCGGTAATATTTTCAACGGACCATCCGACTGTCAGAAACCGTCGCAAATTGAAATTTATGACGGTTCTGGACCGTCAAGAATCGTGAATTCTGGCATAGTGTATCAAGATTTCGGGTGGTTATCAACACCGAATAAATGACACATGGCGTGTGCTTATGGCTCGATAAGCTTGATCAGATGAAGCCAAGTGGGTTTTGCTCCTATCCATAGAGTCGGATTTTGTCCATATCTTAGAGGCAGCAGTTTAAACAAACTGATTGGATATTGCCCTTGTCAACAGAATCAAACTCCGTTCCTATCTTAGGAGCGACGATTTAAACAAACCGAACTGATATTTCTCCTATCAATAGAACCAAACTCCGTTCTTATCTTGGGAGCAAAGGTTTAAATAAACCGATTGGATCATATATAAAAAGATATAGATGCCAGAGTCTCCATGTAGAACAATGCCCTCTCATAGAACTGCTCGTCTATACGAGCTGCGCTTCTGGTAAGGCTTCAATGTTACTGCACTTTTGGGTGACGAAGAGACTGTGCCAAGGCAAAGAAGTCACTGCGCTTTAGGGCGACGGGTAGATTGTGCTGAGGCAACGAAGTCACTACACTTTACGGCGACGATGAGACTGTACTGAGGTAACAAAGTCACCACACTTTAGGGCGACGAAGAGACTGTGCTGAGACAACGAAGTCTCAAATAAAGGAGCCATTTGAATGAGCTGCGCTTCTGGATTGGATTTAAAGGAGCTGCGCTTCTGGGTTGAACCGAAGGCGCTGCGCTTCTGGATTGGATCCGAAGGGGCGAGTTTTATCGAAGTCATTTTCTAAAGAACATTAAATGACCCCCGTTGAATGGCTGAGTCAATATCCTCTTTAATTAGTGCTGTTTGGGGGCTCGAGAAGGGATAAAATGGCTTAGTTAAATGAATCTGTTAAGTGAGATTCATTGTGCTGAGTCCTAGGTTCATCGTATTACTACGGAGTCCTTTGACTGACCGACACGTGGCCTGTGGGTTGGACCACACAGCCTATATATAAAGAGGAGCTTTTGGTTAATACTTTGCTCACAGTTTCTTTTCATTTCCCTGTCATGCTCGATCCCGACTTAGCTTTGGACGGCCATGGGCCTTGCACAAGTCGACTGTTGGTTGTAGATCTCTTCGTTCAAAGAAGCTGTGGCTTTATAGCAGAACCACTACTGAGTTTTGAGATGCACTTGAGTGTTTGACATAAGGAGTTCGAACCTGAACAACATCTTGAAGGTATTTGAGGTCCAAGCTACCGGGTTTGGATTGATTGCCAACCGAAGAGCCATAGGTTGTGCTCTGCTCTACTCAAAAATAGCTTTATTAGCCATAATGGAGTGGGAGGGGGGGCTGTGCGCCCTGTTATGCTAGAAGAGCCACGGGTAGTGTTGTGAGCTTCGTGCAAGAGCTACATTCTTGCTCGGGAAATGTAAAACCCCTAAAATTTCTACTATTTTTTTTATTAATTTGGTATCGATTTAAAATTTTGTATTGTATGTCGCGTAGTCGTATTGCACGTCGCGCACGAAATTATTTTTCTTGCTCGTCGAGTGCGAATATGTGCGAGCGTACATAATTTTTTGAAAAACATTATTTTTATTATTTTTATTATTTTTAATGTAGACAAAAATTATTTCTAGCTATTATTTTCAAGTTTATGACTTTTATGAAAAGCCTTTCATTTATATAATAAATAAATTTTTCCTATAAAATGGTAATTTAGAAAAGTATATCTATGTAAATATTAATTGTACAAACATATGTTTTCGTAATTATTTATTTGTTCATTTTAAATAATGTAATTTTTGAAATTAATTATTATAGTATTTTTTGGAAAACAAATTTTTGAAATATTTGTGACAATTTAAATTTGATTTGATTCCATGGATACATTTAAATAGATTAAGTTAATATCTATAATTGGAATTTGATTTATTGATTTGATTTTAAACTAAGGGAATTTAATTTGATTTTAATTGGATTTGGAATTTGATTTGATTTGATTGATTTTAAATTAAATTGCAAGTTATCTATTTTTGGGTTTTAAATCTATTCCTAGTTACTATCCAATTGGGAATTCCCACATCCTATAAATAGGCAGGTACTCCTCCAATATTTTTTTCATCCACATTATTCCTCCATAAATTTTCTCCACAAATCTACGTACATCGTGTCTGTGTCCATCCAAATTCTTATTCCATATATTTTGTACATTTACAATTTCTCTTTTCCGTGTTCGACATCCCCGGACACGTCCACCTAATCCTGTGTCACGTAGGACACGTAATTCCTAGCTAATCCTAACCGAGCCATCTACTGTCCCGACCGTCCGACTCCTACTCCGACCCCGTCCCCGCTCGTGTCCTCCTTCCTGTCCCCAACTCCGCTACACCCCGGCCACCCGAACAACCACAGCCTACCAATACTACAACTCGCTGACAGCAACCAGCCACCACCTACACGCCACCTGACCACCCCGAGCACAGCCCGGCCACCACCATCAACCAAGACCAACCACCACCCTCGCCATCTTCTGTCCCCGGCCACCATGGCCACCAACACCAAAATTCCCATAGCCACCACTCGTCGTGGCCGTTGCCAAAACCCAACCCCGCCAGCCTTCTAGTTCCCGACAAACACCACAACAGAAGAGAAACAGAAAGAAAAAAATAATAGAAACTCCCATACCTCCGCCACCAAGCCACCTTCCGTGCCCGACTGCCAGATGTCGAGGCTGTACGGGGAAGCCGCTCCTCCGCAGCGCTTCCTAGTCGCCGGCGCCGCCGCGAAAACCCAAGCCGCCCCTTCGTACCCTAGCCTCCGCGTCCCAACGCCGGGCCATCGCCGCAGACTGTTGCTCAGCCACCGACGTGTCCTCGGCCAAGCCGCCCTCTCCGATCATCTTTCCCCAAACCCCTTCTTCCCTCCTCCCTTCGTCGTCGGCGCAGCCGCGTCACCGGAGCCCCTTCTCTCCGTCAGCGCCGCACGCGCCCACTCCGGCTTCGCCGCCCTCTTTTCGACTCGTCGCCATCACCCACACCACCAGCACCAAACCCCCCGACTTCCTCCTCCGCGTGAACCGCCTCCAGCTCCCCATCTCTTTCGATCATCTCCTCTCTCTCTCTCTGCATCCTCTCTCTCTCTCCTCTCTGACCCATCCTCTCTCTCTTTCTCTCTCCCCCATCCCCTTTCTTTGAACCATTATTTTGTTTTTGCTTCTCTCTCCTTCGGGAGAAGAGAATAGATTAGGTGAATGTTTAATTAATTTATTGATTGATTGATTTATTTATTTTCTTTATCTTTCTTTTTCATTTTTATTTTACTGTTAAACTGAGTTATTTTCTATATTATTGTTATTATTATTATTAGCATCTGTATTTTTATTTTTATTTTTATTATTATTATTAGTATTATTTGTATTAAGAAGGTATGTATATATGTAAATACATTATTAGTATTTTCTTGTATTATTATTACTATAATTATTTTAATAGTTACTACTAGTAAAACAGTTTGTGAGTATTGTTATTATTATTATTATTATCATCCTAATTACAGTGTATATTTTTAGTGTGCATGTTACTATAAGTATTATTATTATTATTAATATTATTGTTATTATTTTGTTTTATTAATAAACAGATAGTTAACCGATTCCAAAAATTATGTTTGACTAAAAAGTAGATTTTGCCTTAAATGTTCTCTAAATTTTTGTGTATTTTTCTAAAAAGGTATTTTGATAGTAAAAATATATATTATAAGTATTTTCTAGAAATCGTATATATAATTTATCAGTTTTTCCTTGATTATTCTCCTGTCCATGATCCATCCCATTACTCCTATTCACTAACCAATTCTAGACTACCTTATGTCCAACCTAACCAAATTGACCCTTCTGGATCCAATGGAACTGTCCGTGTCACCATCAGAGGTCACCTTGTATAGTTGTTGCACCGAAGTCGCAATTCGTGTCACCGTGATTATCGCAGCACACCAGGCGCCCTACCAGGCAAAAAACCTTGCCATTTGCTGTTTAATTATTTTAGCTCATATTTTATGCATGTTCATTATTTTCTTTATGCAAAATAAACTGTGATACATGGCATAACCTGTTAGAATTTACTGTTCAGTTTGTTGCTATGTATTATTTTTTTACACATTAAACTTAGAATTAAGGGACCACCTTTGTGTGTTGTATTCATTGGCCTTGACACGTTGTAACACGAAGTTGTGTGTCGCATGTAGAACACGAAAGTACGTGATTGGCTGGCCACCAGTACGTACAAGCCGTGCGATAGGAATAACCGCTAATAGAAGTTGCATGCTAGTTTGACTTAGCGGTTATAGTAGTTTGTGTTGTGGATACAATACAGTAGGTATTGGACGGGGAGGATAATTCCTTAGCGTATGGGCTTCGATGCACTTTCACTTTTGTAACCCGTGAGCTCCGCCGGAGACGCGGGTCAGATTACCCATGATTAGTGACGGCCACTGCCGATTCTGCGGAACGTCATGCTCTTACTGCTGGGGCCTCTGGTGCCTAAAGGGGGACTACGCCGATCCTATTCAGCCAGGGTCCATGCGCAGGAAGGATTGTTCTTAACTACATTTCACATAGAACGGTAGGCTACCCTATCCATTAGGTACGAGTACTTTTGGTTTGGGTACTTGTATCTGACCGTGGCTTGGAACAATAACTTGTCGCGGATTAGTTCGTGACATCTTGTCCTTGTTTGGTTGTAGGTGTGACTTACTACTCCGATGAGAAGGTATTGAACCTTGTTGGGGTCCGAATACCATATTGGATTCATAGCATGGGAAGATACGTTACCGTGAATTAGTTTACTATCTCCTGTCCTTATTTGGTTGGGGGGATGGTACGCTCGTTCAGTAGGTACGTATTGGACCATGTTATAAATTCGATTGACTTATTTATTGAGCAATATTTATTCAGTTTATATGGCATGCTATTATGTGTCTTGTTACGTCCCTCTGAGGACCTGGTTGTCTTGCCAGGTGTGTGCTATTGTCTTTCGCAGGTGCTCTAGCTCTAGCCGTGATCTTCGCAACTTCTTCGAGGATGATTGCATTTGGATCGTCTTCGCTTCGTTCGCCACTCATTTCATTTTCCATGTATTTTATTTCCTTATTTTGTTGGTAGTGGATTTGTCTCCGCCCAATATATTGTATCAAGACAATTCTTTCTCATTATATGACATCTTTATTTCATTTATTTTGTGTGGATGAGATTAGTTATGGTTCTACTGCATTTTACAGCTTATGTATTTATACGAGGCTTCCATATATTGGAGTATACTTCGTATGAATACAGCTGGCATGTCTACGTTCCTAGTCCTACGTATTTTGGGACTGGGGCGTTACATATTTTTGTGGTGGCCCATGTAGGTCAGAATAAATTGTTTGGTTACTTTACCGTACCAAGCAAGCCTGCGTATAGGATTAGAAGTCTAGGATCTCATCCACATACTTGACCTCTTTCCTTGATCTTATCTATCGTTTGACTCATCAATTGCATCTTGCTTGCTTCCTTCCATCCCTATTCTTATCTTCCCTTCGTGCTTGCTAGAGATTGACCCTACTAGTTAATTGTCCCAAAACACCATTAGTTTAATTCTTTAAGTTGGGTAGAATACCCCACACACCCTTGACCATTAATACAAATGGTATTATCTATACCATAGAGACGAGAGGAAGTTAACCCATTTGGTCAACCAAGCCTTGGTCAATAAAACCGTAGAATGATAGTATAGGAATAAACAAGACTTAAATTCCTATGACTCTTAGACTATTCACAATTGTTCCTTATTTCAATCTTAATCTCGTGCCTATATTTTTACCACCTTGACTAATGTTGCTACTATAATCTAGTTTTGCAAACTCATCCATTTATCGAGTTTGTTCATGACTTATGCTATTGAGCGCGCTCACTAACATATTGTCTAATCAGAACCGGTGCACGATGGTCTGATCAACCGAGTGCACTTTGGTTCACTTTTTTTCTATTATTCTACGTGGATGGGGACATAGCTAAACTTGTCCTTTAGAGTCCCATCCACGACTGCCTTGGCAACTCCTTTGAATTTTTTTTCGATCGTCTTTGAATCACGTATTCGTATTCGATAACGCCTCCTTCGAACTCTATATTGCTTCGCCTTCACCTATTTTAGGAGGACGAAGGCGTTATACTAGAACTTCCTCTAGCCTTCCTATCGACTATGACCATTCTCGCTCGATATTGCTATATCTTCATCCTAAACTCCTCGCCCTCCTTCTCGGTCCTATAATTACTTTCATGACCTTCTAATCGAGTAAATCTAATTCATTCTCTAATCGTGCCCTCAGCCTACTCTCAAGAGACCATAACTTTAAGGTCTCTAAATTATTTTATTTTACTTGAACCATACTATTCTTTATTGCGCGTCATCTTAAACATTTCCTTCTTGCGTTAATCCATGACGACCTTTGCCATATTGAAATCACGACGCTAATGCAAGTTTTCATTAAACGTCGTTCCCTTGTCTTGATTTGACTATGCTTCCTTATCGATACCCCCTCGTGCCTTTCACCCCCCTCATAATTCTTAATTTCGAGGACGAAATTCTTTTAAGTTGGGTAGGATGTAAAACTCCTAAAATTTCTACTATTTTTTTATTAATTTGGTATCGATTTAAAATTTTGTATTGTACGTCGCGTAGTCGTATTGTACGTCGCGCACGAAATTATTTTTCTTGCTCGTCGAGTGCGAATATGTGCAAGCGTACATAATTTTTTGAAAAACATTATTTTTATTATTTTTATTATTTTTAATGTAGACAAAAATTATTTCTAGCTATTATTTTCAAGTTTATGACTTTTATGAAAAGCCTTTCATTTATATAATAAATAAATTTTTCCTATAAAATGGTAATTTAGAAAAGTATATCTATGTAAATATTAATTGTACAAACATATATTTTCGTAATTATTTATTTGTTTATTTTAAATAATGTAATTTTTGAAATTAATTATTATAGTATTTTTGGAAAACATATTTTTGAAATATTTGTGACAATTTAAATTTGATTTGATTCCATGGATACATTTAAATAGATTAAGTTAATATCTATAATTGGAATTTGATTTATTGATTTGATTTTAAACTAAGGGAATTTAATTTGATTTTAATTGGATTTGGAATTTGATTTGATTTGATTGATTTTAAATTAAATTGCAAGTTATCTATTTTTGGGTTTTAAATCTATTCCTAGTTCCTATCCAATTGGGAATTCCCACATCCTATAAATAGGCAGGTACTCCTCCAATATTTTTTTCATCCATATTATTCCTCCACAAATTTTCTTCACAAATCTACGTGCATCGTGTCTGTGTCCATCCAAATTCTTATTCTATATATTTTGTACATTTACAATTTCTCTTTTTCGTGTCCGACATCCCCGGATACGTCCACCCAATCCTGTGTCACGTAGGACACGTAATTCCTAGCTAATCCTAACCGAGCCATCTACTGTCCCGACCGTCCGACTCCTACTCCGACCCCGTCCCCGCTCATGTCCTCCTTCCTGTCCCCAACTCCGCTACACCCCGGCCACTCGAACAACCACAGCCTACCAATACTACAACTCGCCGACAGCAACTAGCCACCACCTACCCGCCACCTGACCACCCCGAGCACAGCCCGGCCACCACCATCAGCCAAGACCAACCACCGCCCTCGCCATCATCTGTCCCCGGCCACCATGGCCACCAACACCAAAATTCCCATAGCCACCACTCGTCGTGGCCGTCGCCAAAACCCAACCCCGCCAGCCTTCCAGTTCCCGACAAACACCACAACAGAAGAGAAACAGAAAGAAAAAAAAATAGAAACTCCCATACCTCCGCCACCAAGCCGCCTCCCGTGCCCGACTGCCGGATGTCGAGGCTGTACGGGGAAGCCGCTCCTCCGTAGCGCTTCCTAGTCGCCGGCGCCGCCGCGAAAACCCAAGCCGCCCCTTCGTGCCCTAGCCTCCGCGTCCCAACGCCGGGCCATCGCCGCAGACTGTTGCTCAGCCACCGACGTGTCCTCGGCCAAGCCGCCCTCTCCGATCATCTTCCCCCAAACCCCTTCTTCCCTCCTACCTTCGTCGCCGGCGCAGCTGTCACGCCCCGATTCATAGAGTCATTTATTCACATATTTTATCTCTTGGAATCGATCGTCCTCGCTTGGGCGTGATGCCGTACAAGTCTGGTATTGCACTTGTACAAGGCAAAGATGGTACATAATCGATTATTCTTCAAATAGGAACACATTGCAGCGGCAGAAGCAGATAAATTGAATTTAATGAGGACAATCTTTCTTATTGAATAGAAGTATATCACTTCTTTATAGCAGCGGAGAAAAAGAGTAACTTGAAGCCACACAGAGATATGTAGAACTTTATTCTCTTTATTGATAATTGAAGAAGAGTACAAGACTTGTATTGAAGTACAATGATTACAGCACATCTCACTTTACATTGGAAACTAACTGAACAATGCTATACAGCTTACATTTGATATTTGGATACATTGGATTACCACTCGATATACTGACTTGGCTCACAATCTCACTGATACAACTGATTACAATGTTCCATACATTATGCCCTTTATAAACAGAAGACATCATCTTGTACAATGAGAGCTTCTGTATGCCCAACAAATCTTCGATGCCGCGGGACCAATCAAGCCAATCTTCGTGTGTAGAACATTCCAAGCACGAGCACCTGCCCACAAAACGTGGGTCAGCACATCATCTATGTACTGGCGAGCAGAATCCAACCCACTCGCATAAACCAACATTAAAGTGATCATTTAAGAAAGCATTTCTTAGGGTGATCTTTCTACTTGGGGCCTAACATCAGTTTACAGTTCATGGGCAATAATCAGAGTGAAGCATGTAAACATATTCTTTGTAGCATTCATGTGGACATATCTTTTTAACATTCTTGGTGTTATCATGCAAAGGCATCATTGAGGCATACTAGGTGTTATCATGAAAAGGCATTATTGAGGCATCGTTAACATTAACATCTTAAATATTATGACAGTTCTCACTTCAAGCATCACTTAGCATGTATGTTGTGTTTGAGCAATGATTAGCAAGGCATCTTTCTTAGCATACTGAACTTAACATGTTAAGCAGGATCTCATACTGAAAGGCTACATACAGCATCATCAAACTTATTTGGAACGTAAGCATGCAAGTTAAACCAACACATATATTGAATTATCACGTTTAAGTGATTTCTTACCGATAGCCGACTCCCTCATACCTGCATCAAATACAGGTTAGCAGATATACTTACTCTGCCTGCATAAGACATTCATTAGCATGCATCCTGACTACATGGTCACTGGTGTTTAACCATACGGACGTTGCCATATAGGTCTTCGTTGGTAATGCGATGACTCCAGAGAAGGTAGCTAGCCCCAAAGGATGCCTCGCAGAACCCGTGCCCCTACTGGCACGCCAATGTTTTCTCCTAGGCCGGATCGGTCGCCCTAACGTCCCGGGGTACCGTCCGAGAAAACATATCCCCATCACTTATGCATAAGTTGTCCTATGACCATGCGAATGCGTGTCCATCTCAATCGTGAACATAAAATGCATGGTAAAATATTGAAGTAAAGACAACAGTGCATCATCATTTATCTCATTCAAGTCATGTTCAATGACTTATTCATTCCCAACATTACCATCATTTCATTTGGTGATCTCAACGATCCCAAGCCTCATCAATTCTCATTCATTGCTTCATTACAACATTTCTCATTTGTTCCTTCTAAGGAGGAACAACAGTATTCATTCATTTCAAAGGGACCTGTAGCATTTCATTCATTTCATAGGGACAATAGCATATTCAATTCTTTTCTCATGTATCATTTATGCGGCATCTCATTATTCAAGTGATTCATTTATTTCATCGATCTTAAGCATAAGGGACATTATCAATTCAATCTCAGGCATCATGTTACATTAGCAGTTCGAGTGTGATTCGTTCAGCAATTCAAAGTTCATGTGTTATTCATTCAATGATTTCCAGCATATGAATCTCTATCAATTTAGCAACTAAAGCATCGCATCACAATTATTCAACATTCAAGGTAAGAGACATTAGGGACATATTCATAGCATCATATTATTCCATTTATTAAGCATGCGGGAATAAGGAGGAAGGAGGACAGTTCCACTTGCCTTATATAACGGTCTTCCTACTTCAATCCCACTAAGCGTAGCTCCACCAGCGAGCCACATTCCAATACCCATTCCGTTTAGCCAGCTAAGAAAGACTACATCAGTCTCAACTCTCTTGGTTCTCAACATAAGTCATGGTCCAACTTTCTGATCCCATCCAACAAGCCAACCAAATGCCTCGTGCGGAGCGGGGCATTACAGCAGCCGCGTCACCGGAGCCCCTTCTCTCCGTCAGCGCCGCACGCGCCCACTCCGGCTCCGCCGCCCTCTTTCCGACTCGTCACCATCACCCACACCACCAGCACCAAACCCCCCGACTTCCTCCTCCGCGTGAACCGCCTCCAGCTCCCCATCTCTTCCGATCATCTCCTCTCTCTCTCTCTCTGCATCCTCTCTCTCTCTCCTCTCTGACCCATCCTCTCTCTCTCGCTCTCTCCCCCATCTCCTTTCTTTGAACCATTATTTTGTTTTTGCTTCTCTCTCCTTCGGGAGAAGAGAATAGATTAGGTGAACGTTTAATTAATGTATTGATTTATTTATTTTCTTTCTCTTTCTTTTTTATTTTTATTTTACTGTTAAACTGAGTTATTTTCTATATTATTGTTATTATTATTATTCGCATCTGTATTTTTATTTTTATTTTTATTATTATTATTAGTATTATTTGTATTAAGAAGGTATGTATATATGTAAATACATTATTAGTATTTTCTTGTATTATTATTACTATAATTATTTTAATAGTTACTACTAGTAAAACAGTTTGTGAGTATTGTTATTACTATTATTATTATTATTATTATCATCCTAATTACAGTGTATATTTTTAGTATGCATGTTACTATAAGTATTATTATTATTAATATTATTGTTATTATTTTGTTTTATTAATAAACAGATAGTTAACCCATTCCAAAAATTATGTTTGACTAAAAAGTAGATTTTGCCTTAAATGTTCTCTAAATTTTTGTGTATTTTTCTAAAAAGGTATTTTGATAGTAAAAATATATATTATAAGTATTTTCTAGAAATCGTATATATAATTTATCAGTTTTTCCTTGATTATTCTCCTGTCCATGATCCATCCCATTACTCCTATTCACTAACCAATTCTAGACTACCTTATGTCCAACCTAACCAAATTGACCCTTCTGGACCCAATGGAACTGTCCGTGTCACCATCAGAGGTCACCTTGTATAGTTGTTGCACCGAAGTCGCAATTCGTGCCACCGTGATTATCGCAGCACACCAGGCGTCCTACCAGGCAAGACACCTTGCCATTTGCTGTTTAATTATTTTAGCTCATATTTCATGCATGTTCATTATTTTCTTTATGCAAAATAAACTGTGATACATGGAATAACCTGTTAGAATTTACTGTTCAGTTTCTTGCTATGTATTATTTTTTTACACATTAAACTTAGAATTAAGGGACCACCTTTGTGTGTTGCATTCATTGGCCTTGACACGTTGTAACACGAAGTTGTGTGTCGCATGTAGAACACGGAAGTGCGTGATTGGCTGGCCACCAGTACGTACAAGCCGTGCGATAGGAATAACCGCTAATAGAAGTTGCATGCTAGTTTGACTTAGCGGTTATAGTGGTTTGTGTTGTGGATACAACACAGTAGGCATTGGACGGGGAGGACAATTTCTTAGCGTATGGGCTTCGATGCACTTTTCCTTTTGTAACCCGTAAGCTCCGCCGGAGACGCGGGTCAGATTACCCATGATTACTGACGGCCACTAACGATTCTGCGGAACGTCATGCTCTTACTGCTGGGGCCTCTGGTGCCCAAAGGGGGACTACGCCGATCCTATTCAGCCAGGGTCCATGCGCAGGAAGGATTGTTCTTAACTACATTTCTCATAGAACGGTAGGCTACCCTATCCGTTAGGTACGAGTACTTTTGGTTTGGGTACTTGTATCTGACCGTGGCTTGGAACAATAACTTGTCGTGGATTAGTTCGTCACATCTTGTCCTTGTTTGGTTGTAGGTGTGACTTACTACTCCGATGAGAAGGTATTGAACCTTGTTGGGGTCCGGATACCATATTGGATTCATAGCATGGGAAGATACGTTACCGTGAATTAGTTTACCATCTCCTATCCTTGTTTGGTTGGGGGGATGGTACGCTCGTTCAGTAGATGCGTATTGGACCATGTTATAAATTCAATTGACTTATTTATTGAGCAATATTTATTCAGTTTATATGGCATGCTATTATGTGTCTTGTTACGTCCCTCTGAGGACCTGGTTGTCTTGCCAGGTGTGTGCTATTGTCTTTCGCAGGTGCTCTAGCTCTAGCCGTGATCTTCGCTACTTCTTCGAGGATGATTGCATTTGGATCGTCTTCGCTTCGTTCGCCACTCATTTCATTTTCCATGTATTTCATTTCCTTATTTTGTTGGTAGTGGATTTGTCTTCGCCCAATATATTGTATCAAGACAATTCTTTCTCATTATATAACATCTTTATTTTATTTATTTTGTGTGGATGAGATTAGTTATGGTTCTACTGTATTTTACAGCTTATGTATTTATACGAGGCTTCCATATATTGGAGTATACTTCGTATGAATACAGCTGGCATGTCTACCTTCCTAGTCCTACGTATTTTGGGACTGGGGCGTTACAGAAAAATAGCTCCTTCGTTGGCCATATTGGAGTTCCTTCGCGTCTGACTAGAAAGTGATTTGCTCTGACGCTGCTGGGCGTTTGGGGTCTGCGTGCTTTGCACACTTTGTAGGCCGTTCTTTAGGATTTATTCTTTATATGTAATCCTGAAGAGTCTGTAAAAGATCTTTTGTAAACATAATTTTTAATAATTTTTTATTTATTTATGCACTTGTCTTTGTATGTCTCCTAGGCTTCTGTGAAGTATGTAAAAAGCCTGTTGTCTTTTGAGCTTTAAACCACTGTTGTCTTCTTGTCATGACCTACACCAGGTTTAGGGGCACGAGTACGTGGTTACGTCCAGCCTACACCGCAGTATCGGCGGTAGAACGCTGTATAGATCATCTATAATATCTAACATATGACAGATATGGAATAACCTGTCATCTCCGCACTGAAGAATAAATATATCATTTAGAACATATACTTAATCACAGATATCTAAGGAACATGATAGCACGAATAGAAATAAGATGAAAGGAATGAAATAGAGTTTAATGTCGTAAGTCAAATACAACAGAGTCTAAAAGTCTATAAATAAGTACATAACCGAATAATATAACAAGTCACAAAAATATCAAGACTGGAGACAGATCCAACAATAGGGATACTATCTAACTAACACCCATCTAGGAAGGCTATGCTACTCTGCCGGTGGATCAACTCCTTGGGTCTCCGGACCACAGTAATAAGTAGGACATGTATCTGCGAGCTCGTCAAATGAAAAATATATCCAGTCAGGATTGGAACGAGCACATCTCCTCTAGCAGTTCCAGATAAATGACAAAGACTATAAAACAGTTATTGCAAGTAATACTTGAAGAACATGGAAAGAGTGAGATCGAAAGTAAAATAGAATATCCGTTAACTTAAGTACAAAGAAAGTAAATACGGTGAATCAGAAGAACATTGTAACCGAAGACTGTAAATAAAGATAACTAGGCCAGAATAGTGTGAGGTGAGTCCAGCCAGCATAATGTGAGTCCAGCCAGTATAATGTGAGTCCAGTAAGTATAATGTGAACCCAGTAGAAAGCACTAAACCAGTGTGTTTTGAAATACCACTTTCGACATGTAAACGACTAGGAGGTAAATACGATACATCGCACACTTGGCCTAGCAGCGACGGCTATCATTCCAGATTAGACCAGTAGGGGTGATTCCAGCATGATTGGGAATGTTTACATGTCTACTCAAGTATTTTTCCGTCCCGACCAGTACAAGTGAATCTATATCTCGACACATAAATCAAGTACAAGTTCAGCCAGAAAGTAAGTGATGCCCGTAGGTGATTCCAGTTGGTGGTTACAGAAATAGAGGCGAGACAAGTATAATACATGTGTCGCATGAAATGAATCCAGGATACCAATCCGTGTCATGTCAGAGAAACAGGTAATATTATACTAGAAGCTGAATCACAACAATCATCAGATAAATAAAAACTATCAGAGAATGTAGTCGCCTGATATCCTGAGCGACGACTGAGAATCGATGTCCGAACCGATGTCACAAAGACCTAATATGAATTTACAGAGTTACTTGGTGTTCTAGAGTAAACAATATATTTAAATATATTAATTATATACTTCTAGGCCTTTTCTAGGTCATGGAAGATAAACTAGGTCATACTAGTCTTTATTATAATCATTATTCCTAATAATATGAATTGCAAGTTGTAGGTTATTAAAATATCAAGTTTCTACCTCGTTATTCGTACATCAAAATCTACGACACGCAAATCGAGACAAGGCGATCAATTGTAAGGTTGACAATCTTATATTAGCAATCTATATGGTCATTTTGTCAATTTTACGATGTGAGATCACTGGAATCGACTGATCTCAATTTTGATACACGGATTTCAAAATATGAACATAAAGAGAATTGATTATAACTATTGGTGATACATAAGGAAAAAATCTACAGATGTCGTCGGATGATAAGACAAATATTACCAACATGCCCCGAATGGTTAAATTAGCTAGGATAGCCTATCCATAAGTTCAAATTTGGATACAGGAGCAAAATGGTAATTTCGGATCAAAACGATGTCAGCCGTTAGACCCATTTTGCACCGAAAAATGTGTCAGGATAAAATTCTACTAAACCTAGTAAATTATATGTCCACAGACGCAGAATGACGATACGAACCCAATGGTATATCCAAAATTGAATTCCGATAAGCCGATCTTAGAATGACCCGTTGACCCAGACATTGGGATCTGGTTTGTATGGAAATGCGTACCAGAGCCAACTCTAAATCTAGAAAAATATATGTCAACGAGTCCGGAATTATGATACGAACCCAACGGAATATCCAAAATTGGATTCCGATGAGTCGGTCTCAAAATGGTCCGTTGACTTTGATTGTGGGATCAGATTTGCACTGAAATGCGTATCGGGACCTCGATGCTCCAAACTTAGCAAATGATTTATAAAATTTTGCCAGAACGACGCCACAAGTCTACTAATGGTGTCAGAACTAGAATTCGGAGTCCCGGGTTCAAAATTGAAATTTTACAAGTTGAAAATTACGATTTCGAGAGGCCAACTTTGGCATCGATTTCAACCAACCAAACGACGTCCTATGAAGCTAAAACTTATGTGGCACAAAGGTGGTTATACCAGATATGCATTGGAGCTGATGGTTCATCAACCAGAGCTTCGATGAGAGAGAAACAAATCCGCGAAGTTGGCTCCACAAAACTGTCCAAATATAATACAATTTAAATGGTCAATTTGGTGGCCTGTTTTGATCTATCAAACGATCGAATCAACGGTTTAAAATTTAGAGGAGTGAAGGGGTATATACCGAAATTGAGATGAAAGAATCGGATCAACGATCCAACAATTGGATTGTTCAAAAAATATGCCCAAAGTTGTTGTCCCGAGACGTGCATTCTGACTTTTGAAAACGCGCGTCACGGCGGGATTTCTTGTAAAATGCACGAATCGCCTCCTGTGCGCATAGGGGAGGAGAGTGATAGGCCGGGGGAATCTCCAAGAGTCGCATGCGAGTCATGGTGGCCTCGGCGGCGGTCGCCATCGCTGCTGTACGTCATTACATGGTCGCTGCTGTTGCAGGGCCCTGCACGCGAGCTGCTGTTGCACGCGCTGTTGTTGCTGCCTAGTGCGTCTAGGTGCGCGCTGCTGCCATGAGGTCATAGGGGGGTCACGGTGGCGGTTGGCCGGTCCAGCGACAAGGCGAAAGTTGGAGGAGAACGGAAAAATGGAGGAGGGGTGGTTCGTTTGCGGCTAGGTTTAGTGTTTAGGGATCAAACGTTCATATATATATATATATATATATATATATATATATATATATATATATATATATATATATATATATATATATAGGAGTGAAAGAGAAGGAGATGGGCGACGGATTGTCAGGAGGCAGCGGGGGGATGAGGTACCAAACGGTGTGCTCTCTGCCACGCTACAGAAGCATGCAGCAAAAGCTGCTGCACTTTCTCAATTCTGAGAGGAGAGGAACGAAAATGGGTACGGGTCGGGTTTTGGAATGTGGTTTACCATTGCCCGCCCTGCAAGTGTTTGAGTGATCACAGTAATGGGTTGTAAGGTGGGCTTTGGCTAAAGCATTTTATGGGCTACGAGCTAGGATCTGGTGTTTCTACTGGTGGAAGAAAAGGAAGGAAAAGAATTGGCTTAGGAACTAAATCTAGGCTTAACCAATTCTAACCATATATTATTAGTTTACTGAATAATCTCTTATCTATATGACATTTAGCTATAGTTTATGAGGTATTGAGTTGTATATGGGGAGGAAGAGTTTGTTTGGTTCAGTTGGTTGGACTTGGGCCAAGGAAAATTGTGAGGACTAGGCTAAAGGAAGCTAAGGTTTTGATCGTGCAGCTTTGGGCTTGGGCTTAAAGAGAGTTCATGAGTAGAGATATTTAGCCAAGTTCGTAAGAAGCCCAATACGATTATTGTTCAAAAATGGGTGTTAGAAGTAACATAATATTAATTATAATAATAAAGGATATGGAGTTGACGTAGGGTAGAAACTAAAAGATTTGGGCCTAAAGCCCTCTAAAAAAATAATATTAAGAGGTAATGGCCTAGAGTAGAAAATATCAAACCAAAAATCAGGATTGTGTAAACTGGCTCATTTAGTTAAAATATAAGGTCCAATAATCTGGATTGATATTAACTAGAAAAAGAAAATAATACAAAGATATGACTAGAGTATACCAAATTATTTAATAGGAATTCAAAATAATTTAGATTCGATGATACCTAATAATGATAAGATTTAAGAGAAATCCTTTGTTAACCGTATGTTTCTAAAATCCTAAAATTTCTTAATTAGGGCTAATATGAATGATTTATAAACAAAATTAAATCAGGGGGAGTTTATAGCAGAACGACACTCTCTTCCATACAGTGCCTGAAAGGGCGTCATGTGAGCGGCCACATGAAATTTGGTGGGTGTTTGGTTCAATTGGGTTAGGTTTGGGCTTGGAGCGATCATAACTATGATTTAAGTCATTTATGATCATTGATGAAATAATAGTATATGGGAGCTCAGTTGGATGGCACACAAGTGGCATGTCTGTAGTAGGCTCAAAATAGGTCAAAAATATATATTGGGTTGATTAGGTTGGATCGGTGTCGAGCTCCGAAATTAACTTGAAAGTTTGGTCAAGTTTTACGGTAGTTGGTCAAATGGCCTAAATTGATCAAAAAATTGTGCGATGCAAAAAGAATACAAGGAACAAGTTTGAGTGGGACAACATATACCTAAATAAAGATAATCTTGTCTACTAAAAAACTCATAAAGGAAGTTTCGAGAGATTGACATCTCTGACGCTCCAAAAATCAAGGTCACAAAAAAGTATATTTAATGGTCAAAACTAATTATAATTAAATTATTTATGGAAATAATTCATTTAAAATTTAAAAAAAACCCTAAATTTTAGGGGGCTTACATCATACCCACCTTAGAAGAATTTTTTCCTTGAAATTTAAATTCATCCAATAGGTCAAGCTATAGTTTGTAGCTGCTAAGGCTACACCACTCAATCTACTACCCTTGTGCTCACCTCTTCTGTTTCTCCTTATAATTATTCTGCTTTATCATTCGCATCTAAAACAGTCATTGTTTCATTATTTTATCATATTCACTATTATCCATAATATAATCCTTCAATTTCTTTTTTGCAGTAAATCTCAATACTCTATCCCATATCGCGAGTCACTAATGCCTATCCTAGAAACTTATCCCAATTAGCTTATAAGGAAATTTACCCACTCTGGACTACCCAAATATTTTAGTCACACCAACAACATAACCTAATTATACTATATAATATAACTCCGAGGTTTGTCCATTTTAGTAGTCTACAAGGGCCTAAGACAAGGTCAAGTAATCCATATCAGTATTCAAACAAGTTAAGGATCAAGCAAGACAGGAAAGATTGTCGAAATATCTCCAAGAACGGTATGAGGCCAAACAAGATGCATAAGATATAGTCCAGGTAAAACTCGAGAACCATATACCTTCGTGATTATGTCACGTGAAGTTACTATCGTGCCAGTGTGCATCTGGCTGCAATTAACTTCCTTGTTCCATAATACGACGGATGACTGCAGTGCCCAACTGCCACGCCAGATAATACAGGTTCTTGAGCTTATCTTGGCTAAATCCATAAAATATTTCCAAACTAACTTTTTGTAAAATACAGGAGAAGAGGTCAATCAAATTGCATAGGAGGTGGTTCAAATAAAATTAGAGAACATATGTAACCACGATGTCGTCATCTGAAATCCTGTCTCGCCAGTATTTCTCTGGCTACAAAGATTCTCGATTTCGTAATACAAGGATAAATATACTTTCTCGAACTTTTCCTGGACCCATCCATAAGGCATTTTCAATAATTTATCGAAAATGGACAAGAAGAGTTACTCAGGAGGTCAACGGGAAAGAGTTCAATCAATTCATAGGAAAGATAGAATACAGAAGCAATCATGTCGGAAAGAAAGATGACATGAGAGCAATCATGTTGGCGAGTCCTAGAGAACCTATAATCCTAGTTGTCGGTGTATCATAAAATTTTTATTTGTCAATTGGTCACAGGCTCGTAGTAGAACACCTATCCTAAGTACCACTACGACTTCATACATTTCACGAAGACGATACATGCATGGGTCACCACAAAAATGTGTCACGATCCGCAACCGATTTAGGAGCATGAGTACGTGGGTACGTCTAGCCTACGCCGCAGTATCGGTAGTAGAATGCTGTATAGGTCGTTTGTAATATCTAACATCTGACAGATATGGAATAACCTGTCTTCTCCGCACGGAGGAATAAATATATCATCTAGAACATATACTTAATCATAGATATCTAAAGAAGATGATAGCACAAATAGAAAGAAGATGAAATGAATGAAATAGAGTTTTCGTAAGTCAAATACAATAGAGTCTAAAAGTCTATAAATAAGTACATAACAAGTCTCAAAAATATCAATACTGGAGACAGATCCACAATAGTGATACTATCTAACTAACACCCATCCAGGAAGGCTATGCTACTCTGCCAGAGGATCAACTCCTTGGGTCTCCGGAGCACAATAATAGTAGGACATGTATCCGCAAGCCCGTTAACTAAAAAATATATCGAGTCAGGATTGGAACGAGCACATCTCCTATAGCAGTTCCAGATAAATAAAAAAGACTATAAAATAGTTATAGCAAGTAATACTTGAATAACATGAAAAGTGTGAGACAGGAAATGAAATAGAACAACAGTTAACTTCAGTACAAAGAAAGTAAATACGGTGAATCAGAAGAACATGGTGATGAAGACTGTAAATAAAGACAACTAGGCCAGAATAGTATGATATAAGTCCAGCCAGTATAATGTGAGTCCAGTAAGTATAATGTTAATCCAGTAGAAAGCACTAAACCAGTGTGTTTTGAAATACCACTTTTGACATGTAAACGACTAGGGGTAAATACGGCACATCCCACGCTCGGCCTAGTGGTGACGGCTATCATTCCAGATTAGACTAGTAGGGTGATTCTTGTATGACTGAGAATGTTTACATGTCTGTTCAAGTATTTTCCCGTCCCGACCATTACAAGTGAATCCATATCCCGACACATAAATCAAGTATAAGTCCAGCCAGAAAGTAAGTGATGCCTGTAGGTGATTCCAGTAGATGGTTCCAGTGAATGATTCCAAAAATAGAGGCCAGACAAGTATAATACATGTGTCACAAGAAATGAATCCAGAATACCAATCCGTGTAGTGTCATAGAAACATGTAATACTATATTAGAAGCAGAATTCATAACAATCATCAAATAAATAAAAACTATCAAAGAATGTACTCACCTGATATCCTGAGCAACGACTGGGAATCGATGTCGGAACCAAAGTAACAAAGACCTAATATGGATTACAGAGTTACTTGGTGTTCTAGAGTAAACAATATATTTAAATACATTAATTATATGCTTCTAGGCCTTTTCTAGGTCATGGAAGACAAACTAGGTCATACTAGTCTCTATAATCATTATTCCTAATAATATGAATTGCAAGTTGTAGGTCATTAAAATATCAAGTTTGTACCTCGTTATTTGTACATCGAAATCTACGACACACAAATCGAGATAGGACGATCAACCAAAAGGTTAACAATCTTATCTTAGTGATCCATATGGTCATTGTGTCAATTTCAGCGATGTGAGATTTCTGGAATCGATTGATCTCAATTTCGATGCACGGATTTCGAAATACGAACATAAAGAGAATTGATTATAACTATTGGTGATACATAAAGGAAAAATCTACAGACGTCGTCGGATGATGAAACAAACATCACCAACATGTCCAAAATGGTCAAATTAGCTAGGATAACATACCTATAAGTCCAATTTGGACACATGAGCAAAATGCTAATTTTGGATCAAAACGATATCCGTCATTGGATCCATTTTGCACCAAAAAATGTGCCAAGATAAAAGTCCACTAAACATAAAAAATTATATGTTCACGAGTCCAGAATGACTATACGAATCCATTGGTTTATCCGAAAATGGGTTCCGATGAGCCGATCTCAAAATGACCCTTTGACCCAAACATTGAGATATGATTTGCACGGAAATGTGTGCCTGTGCCAAAGTTCTCTAAATCTAGTAAAATATATGTCAATGAGTCTAGAATCATGATACAAATCCAACGATATATTCAAAATTAGATTTTGATGAGTCGGTCTCAAAATGGTCCGTTGACTTGGATTGTGGGACCCAATTTGCACTGAAATACGTGCCGGGATCACGATGTTCCAAACTTAGCAAATTATATATGAATTTTTGCCAGATTGACACCATGAGTCCAGTAATGGCATCAGAACTAGAATTCGGAGTCTCGGGTTCAAAATTAGAATTTTACAAATTAGAAATTATGATTTCGAGAGGCCAACTTTGGCATCGATTTTAACCAAGCAACGATGTCCTATGAACCTAAAACTTATGTGGCACGAAGGTGGTTATACCTGCTACGTAGCAGATTTGGTGGTTCATCAATCAGAGCTTCGACAAAAGAGAAACAAATCCACGAAGTTGGCTCTCCAAAAATAACGCAATTTAAATGGTCAACTTGGTGACCAATTTTAAATAGTGAAAGGGTATATATCGAGATTGAGACGGAAGAACCAGATTGACGATCCAGCGATCGAATTGTCCAAAAATACGCCCAAAGTTGCTGTCCCAAGACATGCCTTCTGACTTTTCAAAACACGCGTCACGACAGGATTTCGTGTGAAATATAAGAATCGCCTCTTGTGCACATCGGGGAGGAGAGTGACGGGCCTGGGGGATCTCCGGGGGTCGCAAGCGAGTCATGGTGGCCACAGTGGCGGTCGCCTCCACTGCTGCATGGTATTACATAGCCGATGTTGTTGTAGGGCCCTATGCGCGCACCGCTGCTGCATGCGTTGCCTTCGCGCGCGCGATGCTGTTGCTGCCTAGCGTTTTTGGGCGTGCGCTGTTGCCATACGGTCGTAGGGGGGTCACGATGGAGGTTGGTCGGTCCGATGGCGAGGCGGAGGTTGGAGGTGAATGGAAAAAATAGAGGAGGGGTGGTTCGTTTGCTGCTAGATTTAATGTTTAGGGATCAAACGTTCATATATATATATATATATATATATATATATATATATATATATATATATATATATATATATATATATATATAGGAGTGAAAGAGAAGGAGATGGACGACGGATGGTCAGGATGCAGCGGGGGGATGAGCTGCCGTACGACGTGCTCTCTGCCACGCTACAGAAGCATGCAGCAAAAGCTGTGGCTCTCTCTCAATTTTGAGAGGAAAGGAACAAAAATAGGTGCGGATCGGGTTTTTGAGTGTGGTTTACCATTGTTCGCCCGTCAGAATCCAAGTGTTTGAGTGATCCTAGTAATGGGTTGTAAGGTGGGCTTTGGCTAAAGCATTTTATGGGCTATGAGCTAGGATCTGGTGTTTCTACAGGTGGAAGGAAAGGAAGGAAAAGAATTGGATTAGCAACTTAATCTAGGCTTAACCAACTCTAACCATATATTATTAGTCTACTGAATAATCTCTTATCTATATGACATTTAGCTAGAGTTCATGAGATATTTAGTTATATATGGGGAAAGGAAGAGTTTGCTTGGTTGAGTTGGTTGGACTTGGGCCAAGGGAAATTGTGAGGACTAGGCTAAAGGAAGCTAAGGGTTTTGATCGTGCGGCTTGGGCTTGGGCTTGGGCTTGGGCTTGGGCTTGGGCTTGAAGAGAGTTCATGAGTAGAGATATTGAGCCAAGTTCGTAAGAAGCCCAATACAATAAGTGTTCGAAAAGGGGTGTTAGAAGTAACATAATATTAAATATAATAATAAAGGATATGGAGTAGACATAGGTTGGAAACTAAAAGATTTGGGCCTAAATCCCTCTAAAAAAATATTAAGAGGTAATGGCCTATAGTAGAAAATATCAGACCGAAAATTAGGATTTCAATAAACTGGCTCATTTAGTTAAAATATAAGGTCCAATAATCTGGATTGATATTAACTAGAAAAAAGAAATTAATACAAAGATATGGCTAATGGATATATACCAAATTATTTAATAGGAATTCAAAATAATTAGATTCGATGATACCTAATAATGATAAGATTTAAGAGAAATCATTTGTTAACCATATGTTTCTAAAAAACCAAAATTTCTTAATTAGGGATAATATGAAGGATTTATGAACAAAATAAAACCAGGAAGAGTTTACAGGAGAACGACACTCTCTTCCATACAGTGCCTCGAATGGCGTCATGTGAGTAGCCATATGAAATTGGGTTGGGAAAATAGTGTCTTTTGAGCTTCCGTACCATCTGTGCTATTTTCATGCTTCTATAAGACCCCCTTCAAAGTTTTCAAACTTAGACAAGTTTGGAACACTTTGAACAGAAGCATGAAATGCCATGTCATCGGGAATGCATAGGGGGTTGCTGACAGGCTAGCATCATGCTCAGTCGTCAGCATTAATTACTTTTTGAGCCATCGTTTCATTTTTAGAAGTAATAATAACTTCTCGTTTTTAGGACTTAAAAGCCATCATGATTCCACTTTATTTCCCACGACGTTCGAAGAGTTTCTTCGAATACGAAGAGTTTTGTCTTCATCTGCTGACGTGGCTTTGCTCTATAAATAGAGTTTTGCTTGGAGAGAGAACCTTTCTGCCATCTGTGTTCTCTTTCCGAAGAAGCTTTTCTTTCCAGAGTCTTCTTGTTCCTCCAAATCCTAATTTTTTTGCCATGGCTCCCAAGCGATCGAGAACTCCGAAAGCTCCTAGAGGGGGGTGCAACGAACATGAAAAAGGCCAGAGGGGCTGCAACGAGCCTGAGACAGGGCGGCAGAACTGCGACGAGCACGAGACATACTAGATGGGCCGCGGCGAGCACGAGCTAGGCTAGAGGAAAGCAGCCAGCCTCGGAAGCAGTCGGTATTGATAATGCTCCGGTCATGGGTGCCAAAGTTTATGGAGAAGTACGACCGCCGGTTGCGAGTAGGTGTCCGACACTCTATTTTACTGATGCACATGACGGTTCACTCTTCGGAGTAGCGTCTCGAAGATGTGCTAAAGCTCTTTTCTGCTAATACGCATGGGCGCCATTCCTCGGAGTGGTGTTTCGAAGATGTGCTAAAGCTCTATCAACCGATGCACATAGTCGTTACTTTTACGAAGTAACGACTGTAAGATGTGCTGAGATTTCTGCTAATGCGTAGGTGCAGTGTAATTTACAAATTGCCTGCACGGACGCTCGCTTGCTGATACGCAGTACAATTTTTGTAGTGCCCACGTGGATGCTTGAGCAGTGACTACACGGATGCTTTCTCACTGAGACGCAGTGCCACTAGGCAGTGCCTGTGCATTTTTTTGCATAAAAATACTTGTGTTTTTTGACACATTTTGTTTATGTGCAGTTTTTGTGTCCACGCCTCTTTTTGGGATATCCTTTTTGATTCAGCGGTCTGCGTCCTAGGCATAAATGTCGTTGAGGCGCTCGTTATTCCTGCCAATAAGTTGATCGACCAAGGTCAATCGAAAGAGCAACTGGCTATGATACGAGATCAACAGCCTGTATACTTTCGTTGTATGATGGATTGTGGCAAGTTGTCTCTCCCTTCCGATACTGTCGAGATGCTAAAACCTCCGTTCCTTTTTGATGATCAACTAATTCTGGAAGAGCTCGAGCTCTTGGAGATAAATAAGAATTGGTACTTCGAGAATGACGGTCTCTCCTTGTATGTTCTGTCAGTCAACCGACTCCTCCCACTCTAGGTCTTCTTTTGCTTTGTCGAGAAGCGTCTCATAAAATAGGAGCTGACCCTAGAGCAAGGGTGTTTAACGGCAGGCCATATCCAGGTGGATAGGCACTCTAAGAGAAAGGATACTTTTAAGAGTGCACGCGATGGTCCATCGTACACGTTGCACGTAATGCTTCTTGGTCGTCTGCTCAGTGACCACGGAGGTACATCCGTTCCAGGGTTTTTTTATCGATCGGCTTCTAGCGACGAGATGTACGTATCCGAAAAAGGCTTTCCAGGTCGAATGCTGGATCCATCCTAGGGCCAAATAGCATGAACTAACCCAGTGGGTGTTGGGTAGGTTCAAAAAGCATCTGCAAGGTACGGGCTTGCATCGTGCCATCAGGGCTACCGAACATAGTATAGAAATCAATCATCCCCTGTTCATGGTCTTGGTGGAGATGTATAACCACCATACCTGAACTTTCTTTACTCCGTAAGAAGAGATAGGGTTGGCCCTCCATGAGATGAACGCCATCTCGAAGCTGTCGTGGGGGGACGAGCCATATGAGGAATATACTCCTTATAAAAAGGAGTTTTTAGTACTGGAGAACAAATATCCTAAAATGATGGTCGTGTACAAAGAATTGCTTTGCCATCATCAAGTGTGCGCTTACCAGGACAGAGCGAAGGCTCCGCCCTATATCAAATCTTGGAAGGATTATATCTTTGAAAGCACCCGTCGGAGCCGGGAATGATCCACTTTTCCATGCGCAAGGAGTATACCACTGATGAGGTAGAAGATTTGATAGCCGTAGTGGGGGTCTCCGCTCTCTTAGTAGATGTCGAGGGAAAACCTACCTCTACTGTTCATAGCTATTTCTGTTAGAACCTGACTGCTCTGAGCCCAAAAGTGGTGCTGGCTGCTTTTATGATGATATGACTACAGAAAGTCGTAGTTCTTGGAGGCTCGGGATCCGTAGGGTGGGTCACCCGGGAACTCATTCTGCCAGCTGTGAAACTGGCCTTTAAGCATTCGCTAGCTGGCTATGGTATGTAATACCTTATGAGGCCTGTAAAAACTCTCGAAGAGGATAATAGAGTGTTGGGGGGAGAGACGATACATTCCCTTGGATTGAGCTCCCTTATCATTATTTGCTGGCTTGGTTAGCATTATACTGCCCAGGTTTGATAGTCTCCAACACCATTGATGGTTATGAGGAGGGGGATGCGACGCTGCACAACTATCATCGGGCAAAATGGCTCCATTAGGGCATCCCTATCTGTAGGTGGATGTTGAGCCGTTTAGATGGCTACGACTTCAATAGGGTTTCGACCTCTTACAGGGATTATCTTGCAGACGATAAACTAATAGATCAAGGCAAAGTGGATAGTGATCTGACTCTTGGTGCTTTCCATTAGCTGTAGTCCGTCTGTCCTTCACACTTGGTGTACCGAAATCAGAACTGGGTGTATCTGGAGCCCTATCTACCGAGTCGGTTTGTGCGACAGTTTGCTACAGCCAGACGATGATGGATAACCCAAGCTCCTGCCTCGGTTTTGAAGGGAGTCTGCTGGATGGCGCCCAGGCATGGTGCTATTACAATGCCGGATGCATCAGAATAAACTTTACGATCCCCATGATGCACGGAGAAACTCGTATCTTATATTCTGCTGTGAAGTTTTACTCCATTGCCAATAACTTCTCATCGAATACGATCGAAAATGGAGCTTGATTGTGGGGACAAAGTTTGAGGCACCTCGGTCAGCCTTCGGGCGCCTCCGAGTGCTCGCATCGTCGAATAGTAGATCCTTGGACTGTTCTACTACCTCTCAGGAGAGAAGAGAGGATGAAGCGCCCTTGAGTAATTTGTTGAAACGTCGAGCTACCCCAGAGGTGATTTCTCCTTCTGCCAAGACAACCAAACGGACTGTACCTAGACGGTACAGTCCCTCACGATGGTCTTTGCCATGCCATAGCACTCCGGCTGCTGAACCCACCTCGCATGTATATTTCAGTTCTTTTTATTTGGTTTCCTATCTCAAACTTTCCGTTTATCATTGTTTTGCTTATATAGGTGAAGAAGAAAAAAGAGTCTAGCTGGTTAGAGATACTCAGGGAACTTCTTGAGGAACCTGCCCTGGAGGTTCCCTAGAGGGAGCCGCTGCGTCCGGCGGTTAGAGTCACCAACCCTTCGTCTGCCGAAGGTCCATCTTCAAGAATGAAAGAAATAATTGCCCCCGTCGTGGGTCCTTCAAATCTTGGGATGCCCCCGATTGCGAGGACCAAAGAGGTTAGTATTCCGAATGAGAACCTGGCGACCTCAGCTGCTATGGCTGTTACCTCGGGAGATGCTTCTCCTCTCGCTCCTTTCGAGTATGAGACCCAGGGCTTCTCGGAGCCAGTGACTTTACCTCAGCGAGAAGCTTTTATGGTGTCGATTATGGACGAGCATGCAGAGATACCCTGGATTGGTATTGCGGTGGCAAAAGGCATGATCCCAAAATCCATATCCGTGATAGACCGACCAGTTGAGGATATTAAAGGCATTGCTCGGGACCCCTCAACTGTACCTACTCCCTATACGGAAGAAGGGGCTGAAAACGACCCTAATATACTGGAAGGTGAGTAGGATCACACGGCCGAGGAATTTCCTTTGACAGGCATCAGGGATTCACCCCAAAGGCTGGTGGAAGAGACCGTAGAAAGTTTGACGGTGGAGGTTGTCGGCTATTAAAGAGCCGGTTAAAATGACCATCAGGCAGTTAGTCGATGAGGTCATTATGAAAGTAGCCCAGGAGGCAATCAAAGAGTTGGATGATATGGTCCTTGGAGACGAGCCGGTTACTGAGAAGACCATGGAAGAGCAGGTCGAGGAGACTGCAGATGAGTTGGTCACTGAGGAGCCGATCGATGTAGCTGCTGAGATGGCGGTTGAGGAGGCTGCTGAGGAGCCCATTGACAGCCCGACTGAGGAAATCATTGAAGCATCGATCAAAAAGACCATCAAGGAATTGGTTGCTGAAGAGTCCCTCAATGCAGTCACTACAGAGCTGCTAAAGACTTGGTGGAGGGTACCACGGACGAATCGGTTGCTGAAGAACCGGTTAAGGAGACTACTGAGGGGTTGGTCGAGATGACTGTTAAAGGGTTGGTCCTGGAGACCGTTCTAGAGTCAATCTATGGGGCTCTCCAGATGTCAACTGCAAAAATTGTCGAAAAGCCAGCAAAGGAGCCCGTTGAAGAGGCAGCCATCCACCAGACAGTTTTGACAAGTACCATTATTACTCCATTAATGGCCTCCTTTCTGGTCATGGCAACACCTGCCCAGGCCGCAATACCTAGTAATATATTAGCTGTTGCTACTGCGCCAGGACCTTCTATCGCGGCATCTCCGAAGACCCAAATGGGTATGGCTGACAATGCTTATTATGCCATCCTCATCCTGGGTACCATTCGCCATACTTTAAAGCATGGTATATAGGATGTCTTGCAACATAACCTGACGCTTAGGCGGGCTCAGTCTGCAGTAAGAGCCCTGCTAGTGGCATTGTGCGAATATCAGGAGTACGAAGCAAAGGCAGATACGATAGAGGCTCTCCTGACAGAATTAGAAGCCTCTGTCTCAGAGCTTCAAGATCTTGAGCACAAATTTTCATCTCTGGCAGATGCAGAACTAGCAAAAATGGCCGCTGAACTTTTCCAGCACGAACGGAGGCATCAGGATCTGACTATCAGGCTTGTCGAGATCGAAACAGAGATTGAAGAGGCGAACGCTGTCGAAGAAGTTCAAGTCTGCCGTCAAATAACCTTGGAGGAACAGTACGAGACCCTCTGAAACCAGATTCGACAGCTGGAAGAGACGTTGGCCTTCACCGAGAGTGAGCTGGAGAAGTCAATAGACCAGTAGGAGGTCCTTCGCCAACGATCCGAGACCCTAGCTCTGGAGAGGGAAAGCATTAGCGTTATTCAAGCAGAGCTAGACCTTGGAAGACAGAACTTGTCCCAGCTCAAGGATGAGGCCGCCCGATGACAAGAGGCAGAGCGCCGAGCCAAAGAGTTGGTCGGGCCCCAGGTTGCTCTTTTAAAGAGGCGGATTGAAGAACTCGTGGATCGGTCATCGCGATGCTAACGCCTTTCGTCTTTTTGTTCCTCTCTTTTGGGAGGCCCTTTTGTAGTAAAGAAATAAAAACTTTTCATTTTCATGAATGAAAGATTCTTAGTTTTGTTTCTTTACTTGTCCATTTACTGTGAATATTATGTACAATAATGAGAATTTTCACAGAGGTAATATAATATGATGGGATTGAGGTAACTCTGCTGGGGATAGGGTATTTACTCAGAGATAATATGGACATGGTAAACACAGAATTTTTGTGGTAGAATTTTTCTTATTTAGATGTTATATGGACATGGCAAGGATAGATTCTATGGGTGTATAGAACTACTCAGAGGTAATATGGGCGTAAAATATTTTATAGATAATTATGACAACACGGGGTTTGTCACGGAAGAGATGTCTATTCAGAGGTAATATGGACATTGTAGGCATGAACTTCGTTGGGGTGTAGAAAAATAACTCAGACGTAATATGAACATGGAATGTTTTCTACTGGCGAAATGAGGAAGCGATGAATTAGCTAATAAAATCCATAAACACCCACTGGGGATGTGGAAATATATGTCGATTTATGCCTCAAACATAGTACTTCTTTAGGAATTTACCAATGACCGACATGATTAACAAATCGTCGTTAAGTTTGGCCAGCCGGTAAGCACCATTGGAGTAGACCGTCTCTATGACGAACGGTCCTTCCCACTTGGGCTCGAACTTTTCAGCAGTCATGTAAGCCATCACCATCGATCTTCGAACTTATAAGACGAGGTCACCCACTTGGAATGTCCTCTCTCGGGCCTTTTTGTTGAAGGTCCCAGAAATCTGAGCTTGATAGAGTTCGATACGTTGTTAAGCCAGCAAGGGCTTCTCATCCAACGCTTTCAGCTCCTGCAGCTGACGGTGTTGATTGTCTTCGACTGTCAGCTGGGTTGTTATAGCCGCCCGTAGGGACGAAATCTGGATTTCCAGAGGAAGTACCGCCTCGCTTCCATAGACAAGTGAAAACGGTATATTGCCAGTAGGTGTCCGAACGGTCGTACGGTAAGCCTATAGACACTCACCGAGCTTCTCGTTCCAGTCGCACTTATTAGAAGATACGACTTTCTTGAGCAGCTTAATAATTGTCTTGTTGAATGCTTCGGCTAGTCCATTCACAGCAGAATTGTGAGCTGTTGACGCTACATTTCGTATCCGATTCTTATCACAGAACCGGTGGAATGCATGGCTCACGAACAGAGGGCCATTATCGCGGATAATCTTTCGAGGAACACTGGAACGATAGATGATGTGATACTTAACAAAGCTGATCACGTTCGAGGTTTTCACCTCAGCTAGTAGCACTGCTTCCACCCACCTAGAAAAGTAGTCGGTGATGGCAATGATGAACCGGTGTCCTTTGGAGGACAGAGGGCTGATCGACCCGATGATATCCATTCTCCATGCTTCGAATAGCCAAGAGGCCACAGTGGGGTATAGAAACTCAGAAGGTTGATGGATAAAGTTAGCATGCAACTGACATACCCGACACTTCTTAGCGTATTCTATGACATCTGCAATCATGGTGAGCCAGTAATAACCCATACGACATAGTCGATCCTATAACTTAGGACCAGACTGATGAGCTTCGCAGGTGCCATCGGATGCCTCTCGGAGTGCTTCTTGCGCTTCTGTCTTGGACAGACAGCGCAAGAGAAGTCCATCGTATAAATGACGATACAACATTTTAGTAGCTGTGTCATAAAAGAACCGGAGTTAACGTATCTTGATAGAAGTGGCTTTCTTCGGGTCTTCGGGTAGGATTTCGTAGACTGCGTAGTCTATGAACGGGAATTGCCAGTCCCAAACGTCAATATTAGTGTCTACCTATATAGAGTAGCTCAGACACATATGTAGATTACTTTTGGGCAGACTAGCTTCTGACCTATCACTATGACGGAGTAGTGGGTTCCGTCAGGAGTTGCCAGAGAAGCGATAAGACCGACGAGGGCGTCGGCCTCTAAATTTTGCAATTGAGGTACATGTTCTATAAAGAACCCTGTAAAGGTGGAAATGATATCGATTGCCGCTTGATGGTAAAGGATCAGATCTTCATGTCGGACCTCATATTGTCCACGAACCTGATTGATAATCAGCTTCGAGTCGCCGTATGCCTCGATATAGTCTACCCCCAATTGTTTAGCGAGCTGGAGCCCAATGATGAGATCATTGTACTCATCAACATTATTGGTGCATAACTCTATGAGAGAATATGCACAGTGGATGACTAGGCCATCGGGAGTGAGAGAACGACTCCGACCCCTGCGATGATCTCGCCTTTGGATCCTGTTCTTGAAGCGCTGTCGAAAAACATTCCCTAAACATGATTGTCTGTGATCGCGTTCGATTCTTGAACTTTGTCACGGATACCATCGTAGAGCTTTGACGTCTCCGGTACAGGATGTGCCGCCAAGAAGTCGGCCAATGCTTGACCTTTAACCGCCTTTTGTGGGATAAACACCATGTCATAAGGCATCAAAAGGATTGTCCATGTGGCTAACCATGAGTTTAGTGCCACTGGCTTGGTCATGTGAATTCCTGGGAGGGTTAACTCGGAAGATGAGATAAATTGTCTGTCCAGCCACATAGTGTCGTGTCTTTTGAATAACAAATACTAGAGCGAGATATTCCTTCTCAACAGGATTATAGTAATGCTCGGCACCAATCATGGTCCTACTCAGATAGTAGATTGCCTATTCGTGGCCTTCGTTGCTTCTCTGGGCTTGTAAACTACCAAGAGGATAATCTATAGGTCGGACGTATAGCAGGAAGGGCTTCCCCACAATCGGTGCTACCAGTACTGGAGGACTAGTGAGGTACTTCTTGATGTCATCGAACACGCACTGTCATTCTTTGGTCCAGACATAAGAAACCCCTTTCTTCATTAGTTTGGTGAAGGGTTGGCATCGTCCAGAGATATTTGCTATGAATCTCCTGATATAGGCTAAGCGTTCATGTAGTCCCCGGAGCTCACAGAGATTCTTTAGGGGAGCCATGTCTAGGATGGCTATGGTATTCTCGGGGTCAATGTGAATACCCTTAGCCGTGACAATGAAGCCTAAGAACTTGCCACTGGATTCAACTTCAGTCGATGTGTCCGCATCAAGTCGAACAAAGTCCTCAAGTCATCCAAATGGCTGGATTTCTTCTGACTCTTAACCGCAATGTCATCCACATAACATTCCACCATTTTTTGAACATGTTTGTGAAATATGGTACTCATAGTCCGCTGTTATGTTGCTCCTGTATTCTTCAAGCCAAAAGGCATCACTGTGTAACCGTAGATTCCCTTTGGTGTCCGAAATGAAGTATGTTTTTCGTCTTCAGTGAACATCTTGATCTGGTTGTAGCCCGAGAATCCATCCATGAAGGACATACGCTCGAAGCCACAAGTATTGTCGATAATTACGTCAGTGATTGGAAGGGGAAACTTGTCTTTTGGACATGCCAAGTTGAGATCGCTGAAGTCTATGTAGACTCGAATCTTTTCATTTTTCTTAGTAGCGAGAACGATATTGGCCACCCAATCCAGATGCCGCTCTTCGCGAATGAAATCACTTTCTATGAGTTGTCTAATTTCTTTCTCGATAGCATCCATGACATTGGGACGGAAGCGACGTTGTTGCTGTTTAACAGGTTTAGTGTCGGGTAGGATGTTGAGGCGTTGCATCACAACTTACGGGTCTAAACCTGGTATGTCTTCATAGCTCTAAGGAAAGACATCGATGTACTCACGGATAAGCTATATCAGAGATTTTCTATCTTCTCCAGTTAAGCTTTTGCTAATAAAGATAGGTTTAGGGGAAGCCGCATCTCCTAGTTCGACTTGAACGACTTCGTCTTTGGTGGGAGGTTCTCTCTGATCGAAATGCCACTCCTATTGAGATCCTAGACATCGAGCCTATGGTTCTTCCTCGAAGAATTCGATCATCTGGTCTTCGTCCTTGACTGGAGGATCTACAAAAACCATATTGACGGACAGTATCTTCTTGAAGACTTGACCGATACGAGTATCAGAGTCCTAGGTTAAGGACTCAAAGGAGTGAGAATGCATCATGACCTCCGTCTCGGAGTTCTCTGAAGTTGTTGCGGGTGTAACATAATCCAACCTCCGACGAGTATGTTGATAGTAATTTTGGGACTTTTCCTTTAGAGCACAAAGTCGTAAAGGGAGACGTCGACCTTTTCCATAGTTTAGTCCTCTATCACTGTTCAAGTCATAACCCATCTTCTAGATAAGGTGTTTGGCATGATCAGTGTAACAGTAGAGCTGCATCTTGCTGTTGTCGGGCTCCGATTCTGTGGGAGTAAGTCTCTGAGGATGTTCTACTCGACCGAATAGGATGGGTTCCTCATCTTTCTTCCTTGCTGGAACCAGAAAGTAAGCATCTCAGAAAGAGACGACACGGCTTGCCAGATTAGCAGTTGTCACTTGGGTTTGCAACATATACAGAGTATTGTCTAAGAAATACATGGTGTTCCAATGGACACAAGTGTTTTTCAAAGACAACTTTCTATTAATGAAATATGAAATTCTATCCCGAGGGATTACATCATCTAGAGAATACGCCTCAACATTGGCACATATGTCGTCCCCCAACTCCTTATTACTGAGAACCGGGGTTGCTATGGGAGAAGGTGGAAGTGGTCTCCGCTTCAGCTTAACTACCAAGGGTGCTGGAGCTGGGATTCCTGAAACTTTGAGGTTACCTTCGGGCCTCTTTGAGGGAGCTTTATTCGAATGGGCTCATGGCAGACAGTTGACGTCGTCAGCGATAAGTAAGCATGTGCTTTTCCTCAAAGTTTGATGACATGAGGTGCTGGTGTCTGGGGAGGTTTTTCTCTTAATCGAACCTTCAAAGGTTTTTCGACAACAGTTGCGCTTTCTGATGCGATTTCTGCCTCATCGTCGACATCATTAGCGTCGTCATCCCAAGGGACTGACTTGTACAGATCAGCGTCAGTACAATATGCTTCAAGACCTCGAAACTGGTAGATGTCATCAAACTCAGTCTTGATAGTCCCGTCGCTAGCCATATTCTTCATGTATTGATAGAGGGTGGAAGGTACGATCATATATTCATGGATTCTGGTCGTTCTAACAGCATGTTATAGTTTATGTCTGCATTAATGACATAACAAGTTACGTCTGTTTGGAGAATGCCTATCTGGCATTTCAGGCGGATCCTGCCCAAGGCCTCAATCTTTTCAGCATTGAAACCGCTGATTGTAGTGTTCGACGCGGTCAGCCAATGTATTGGAATCCCCAAAATTTGGAGTAAACTTCGAGGGATTATGCTGAAAGAAGAGCAATGGTTGATGTGGATGCGATCGATCTTAATGGTACCAACATACCCCGTGTAGTACATGGGCCTATTGTGTCGGTTGTTCTTCAGTAACATATCCTGCTGAGTGAAGGTGATGTTAGGAATCACTTCGATCACGTTATGGCAATGTGTACACACAGCAGGGTCCTCCTTGGGCGGTTGCATCTGGGTGAGAAAGGAATCGGTGTTATCCAGATCCTCGCTAAGGGCATCCCGAGTCTCTTTGGAGAGACAGAGGAGCTCGAAGAGTGACAGCCTGGCTGGAGTATTGGCAAGTTGCGCCAATATGTCAAAATTATAGGGCTTAATCGACCCTACTGCCAAGTCTTTCCTTAGAGGTTTGTCAAAGCGAACCTCCTTCTGCCTCTACTTATCTGTCGCAGTGGCTTGAGACGGACTTGCTTTCGATGCATCGGGTGCAGTGGGAGCAGCAGGTGGAGGTATTCTTCATCCAAAGCCTGGTGGTCCTCTCGCTGTTGAGCCGGGTGAGTGGTGACCAGAGTGTCATCAGTCAAGGTAGAAATCATATGACACGACTTAACTTTTTTCCCCTTGACAGAGCGCACTGCAGTTCCATCATGTCTGGGGCAAGATCAGGATGGATCCACGTAACTTTACCTCGAGGCGTCGTCAGTGGGATGTGGCCTTGAGCATTGTCATGGGTAAGTGGAAGGTTGGCTACTTCCCTTGTCGCCCTTGGGATGGGGATGCCACCGTCTTTAGTCTTTATTTTAGGAGACGAGAGTTGAAGCTTGTTACCCTTCATCAACATGTCGAAGAGTTCTAGCGTGTCTTCATCATTGAAAGAGTAGGTTTCCTTCGGGTTTGGCGCTTCTGCTAGCTTCTGGTTCATTGACACTGAACCTTTGGAGATGTTGACGGTCATGGCTTGCTTTCCTTTACCTTCCTTAGGGACAGGGTTATTTCTAAATGAACGCTTCCCTTTATCTTCGAGTAAGGAAAAACCCAATCCCAGCAATTGCGTATCCCGAGCCTTTCTTTCAGCTACATTTGCCTCGGTGATGAAAGGTGTCCACTCTATGTACGGAGCACTGTGCTACAACTTGGTTGCAGGGAGCATGTTTTTGTGGCACGAGTCCATGTGTATGGGTTCGGGTATACCATATGGTAACCTTAGAGCTGCCTGACGGAAGCGCTCGATATAAGCACGTACATGCGCTTTTTCCTTTTGGAGAATGTCCATAAGAGTAGACATCGTCATGTCCATTCCTCCTCCGTAGAATCGAGCAAAGAGATGCTTCTAATCATCGAATGACGAGAAGCAGTTGTCGGGGAGACTGCAAAACCATTCGTAGGCTACCCCCTGCAACGCCCCTACGAATATATTCGTGAGCAGAGCATCATCTTTTAGCAGATGCCCAGTTACTGATGCGAAGTACCGCAGGTATCGACGAGAAGACTCTTTTGCATCGAATGGCTCAAGAATCTATAGCTTTTACTTGAGTGGATATATCACATTATCCCATTTAGCAGGATATGGTAGCCGAACCCCTACCTTTTGGAATGATTCTCGCTTTTCTCGGGCGTCAAAGCGAGCGTATAACTCCTTTAGAGCCTGTTGCATGTTATTTGACATTGTGGGCCCAGTCGTTGACGATGACTGCTACATTGTTTGGTTTATGACGGGACTTGGTTTAGGAGGAAGTGCATTGGATTCCCCATTCGTTCTTGGGTCTTGATTGACTGGAGCTGAAGCGTTGGATGTCAATTTGTCCTTGATCTCCAGGACTACAGAAGTCAATACCTGCATAGTCTCATTCAACGTATTCAGGCCTGTCTCCATGGCCTCTATACGTCTTTTGATGACTGGACCCCTCGCTATTTTCTGTGTTATCACCTTCGGCCATAAAAACGGACATCAGGTACGGGTAAATAGAAGGGACGGTGGATCTTTCACTCTCTGGTTCAGACACCGGAGTCTTGTCATCCTGAGGGTAGACAGGTAGATTATGATCGTCCTCTGACTCATTATAATTGCTACCCCCAGCCTGTTGGTTGTTTGCGCCTACGAAGGCATCTGTGTCAGTTCCATACAATCTCTTCTCGGGTTGGAACGAGGGATTGTCATAGATGGTGGCGGGTTGGCTACCCCCAGCCCACGACAAGAGTTTGACTTGAGTGCGGGTGTGTTAGAATACACCCGTGTTGGGCACCGCCGGTCTGTTGCCTCCAAGTCGGCCTTTGGATTTGTTGGCCAAGGTGGGAGGATTCTTGGCAAGCTTCTTGAGAGATGGAGAACCCCGCGCCATATTACATGACGCAATGAGGAGTTTATCTTCTTCTTCATTCGACGATCCTTTGCCAAGTCTCTGATGTACAGACGCCATCGATCGCGGTCTTTGGAAGATGGACCATTTCTTCGGTGGTGATGTTGCTGTTTGGTAGCAGCAACAGTTGATGTTGACCTTGGCGCAGGTATACCTTGGGCCAGCCATATTGTACGCAGCAGAATCCTCCCTCGTCTTGCATTTATGAGAAATCACTTTACGCAGATCAGAGGCCTCCACTTTTACACTCCTTTCGTGAGTGCAGGGAAGCTGTACGCATGAATACGGACGTGAAAGTAGTTTCCCTCTTCTTAGTTCCTGTGCATGAGCTGTGTGTACTCGAACCTAGTTTGTACAGCTTTCCATCTGCTGCGCGCATGATTGTCAATGCGGGCCTTTGGTCAGCTGTTGGCATAGAACGTTGATCGCGTAGGGCGCGTGTTGCCTTGGAATTCTTTCTTCTACCTTTGGAAGGTAGGTAGTATTCAGAATCCAACTGAGTGGTCGGCATAGCACTTTGGTCGCGCATGGCGTGTATTGCCTTGGATTTCTTCATGTCATCCCTGGAAGTTGCATGGCACTTAGAATCCAACATAGATGTTGGCATAGCACATTGAACGCACAAGGCGCGTGCTGCCTTAGATTTCTTCATGCTACCCCTAGAAGGTGCGTAGCGTTCAAAATCCAACAGAGGTTCTCCTGAAGGATGTACAATTCTGTCAAAGACAGAAGTTCTAACCTACACAGCTGCCTTTCTGCACGGGTGGGTAGTTGCACCATTCTTCCTATGCTGTGCCTTCTTTGGCTGTGCGGCCAAGGAGTTGCACTCTTCGCTGCACTTTACGACAACTGAAGTCGGCTGAGGTAGTACAACATCAGCGGGTGGAGATCTCTTCGGGGCCTCGTCGTTCAGGAAGGTTTGGAGTGCGTCTCCTTCCATCTTGTCGCTCGTCACAGCGGCCTTGGGCACCCAGGTACGTCGAGTCTTCTTCGATTTTACGAACCACTTCGAAGGGTTCGACTTCTCCTCAGAGAGAAGGTCTACAAAAGCTTGCTGGTCGAAACATATGACCATCATCTTTTGGGAAGATCCTAGAAAGTTATCGTCAGACTGCATCACCATCTTCTCGTCAGAGGAGAAGGAAGTCCCCAGCAGATTCACCATCTTGTTTGCCATGACAAAAGTTGAACGAACTTTTTATATTCAAACGTATAAAAAGTACAAAAAAGACTCCTAAACAAGAGGATTAAGTACATAAATTTTTAGGGAAGTGTGACGGTATAGATCGAGCACTACAACGGCTCCTTTACTTCGTTGACGATCTGGCGACGGCTTGAACGTGCTTTGACTTTCTGATGCTCGACAGTGGTACTCGGGGTTGCTAATCAGGAAGATATCGACCATTTTAATGAAGGCCAACTCCTTCTATTTATAGGTCAATACATATGCGATGTGCATAAGGTTTTTCTGGGCGCACAGGAGCGTTGTGCGTGGGGATATGAGAGAATATGTTGTAACTACATGGTGAGGGCTGCTGCTAAGCTGACACATGGCGGATGTTCGAGATTCTCTTCTATCAAGATTTTAGGTGGCTATCAAAATAGCCGAATAAATAACACATGGCGTGTGCTTATGGCTCGATAATCTCGATCGGATGAAGCTGATTGGGTTCTGCTCCTATCCATAGAGTCAAATTTTGTCCATATCTTAGAGGTAGCAGTTTAAACAAACCGATTGGATATTGCCCTTGTCAACAGAACCAAACTCCGTATTACCTTAGGAGTGATGGTTTAAACAAACCGATCTGATATTGCTCCTATCAACAGAACCAAACTCCGTTCTTACCTTAGTAGCAGTAGTTTAAACAAACCGATTGGATCATATCTGAAAAGATATAGATGCCAGAGTGGCCACGTGGAATAATGTCCCCTCATAGAAATGTGCATCTATACGAGTTGTGCTTTTGGTAAGGCTTCAATGTCACTGCACTTTTGGACGACGAGGAGACTGTGCTGAGGCAAAAAAATTTTTGCCCTTTAGGACGACGAATTGACTGTGCTGAGGCAACAAAATCACTACGCTTTAGGACGACGAAGAGACTGTGCTGAGGCAACAAAGTCACTGTGTTTTAGGGCGACGATGAGACTGTGTTAAGGCAACGAAGTCACTACACTTTTGGGCGACGAGAAGACTGTGTTGAGACAATGAAGTAAATGCGCTCTAGGGCAACAAGAAGACTGTGCTGAGACAACCAAGTCACTGCGCTTTAGGGCGAAGAGGAGATTGTGCTGAGGCAATGAAATCACTGCGCTTTAGGGCGACGAGGATACTGTGCTGAGGCAACGAAGTCTCAAATGAATGAGCTATTTGAATGGGCTGCACTTCTGGTTTGGATTTGAAAGAGATGTACTTCTGGCTTGAACCGAAGGGGCTGCGCTTCTGGATTGGTCTGAATGGGCTAGTTCTGTTGAAGTCATTTTCTAAAGAACATTAAATGACCCCCTTGAATGGCTGAATCAACATCCTCTTTAATTACCGCTGTTTAGGGGCTCGAGAAGCGGTAACAAGGCTTAGTCAAATGAATCTATTAAATGAGATTCATTGTGCTGAGTCCTACTTTGATCCCATTACTCCGGAGTCCTTTGACTGACCGCCATGTGGCCTGTGGGTTGGACCACACAGCCTATAGATAAAGAAGAGCTTTCGGTTAACACTTTGCTCACCGTTTCTTGTCATTTCTCTGTCATGCTCGACCCAGACTTAGCTTTGGACGACCACGGGCCTTACACAAGTCGACTGTTGGTTGTAGGTCTCTTCATTCAAAGAAGATGTGGCTTTGTAGCAGAACCACTACTGAGTTTTGAGATGCACTTGAGTGTTTGGCATAAAGAGTTCGAACCTAAACAACATCTTGGAGGTATTTGAGGTCCAAGCTACCGAGTTTGGATTGATTGCCAACCCGAAGAGCCACAGGTTGTGCTCTGTCCTGCTCAATAATGGCTTCATTAGCCATATCGGAGTGGGGGGGCTACGTGCCCTATTATGCTGGAAGAGCCACAGGTAGTGTTGTGAGCTTCGCCCAGGAGCTGCGTTCTTGCTCGGGCCAATAACTGCTTCATTGGCAATATTGGAGTTCCTCCGCGTCTGACTAGGAAGTGATTTGCTCTGACACTGCTGCGCATTTTGGGGTCTGCGTGCTTTGCTTACTTTGTAGGCCGTGCATTAGAGTTTATTCTTTATATATAATCCTGAAGAGTCTATAAAATATCTTTTGTAAACATGATTTTTTAATAAAGAAATTTTCTTTATGCACTTGTCTTTGTATGTCTCCTGTGCTTCTGCTAAGTATGTGAAACGACTGTTCTCTTTTGCGCTTTAAACCACTATTGACTTCTGTGCTTCTGTGGAGCAACTGTTGTCTTCTGCGCTTCCGTACCATCTGTGCTATTTTCATGCTTCTACAATATGTCCATATATAAATAAAACGATCTTGAGTGCGAAAACTGCCACCAAGTCTATGTCTTGATCAGGTGGTAGAAGTCCATATTTGATCAAAATAATAGAAACACATGAAATAATAGAAATGACTGGTTGAAAGTAGTAGAGAAAGATTTTAAAAGCTTACCGAAAAAAGTAGCCATAGTTTGGAAGAAGTAGAAGAGAAACACAAATGAGAAAGAAAAAATAGTGTAGGGTATTTATTAGTTGTTAAATTATATATTTTTGGTGAATATAAAAATAAAATAACAAAATATCTCAAAACCTATCGATTTGGAGCGCTTATAAAACCACCCAAAATTATACTACACCGACTTCAGAGTTTTTTACCCAACCAAAACTAGTGCCTCGAAAAGTAACAAACATGGGTTTTTATAATCGGCCGGTTCAAAACCATCCCAAATTGATGAAAATATCGTTACCAAGCAGACCCATTCATGAATGCAGGAACTTAGCTATATTCCTGATACCTGATCTTAGTGCTTCACGATGTTGAAGGAAACCATACTACGAGTTCACAAAGAGGATTGGTTTGGTTGTGGCTTTCACGATGTTGAAGCAACTTTGGAGGGCCATAACTCTGGACTCCGTTTAACCTCTAGGTTTTTTTTTTCTTTTTTGAACCGTATTGAGTTTAACTTCGATAATCTGTATTTTATTTTATCTAAATCCAAACATATTTTTGTGTGAATTCTTTGAGTTTCAGTTATCTGAAAATTGATGTGTTCACTATTTTCGAGAGAAGTACAACTTTCCTACACGTGGATTCGCAGGTGCAAACAGTCAACCATCGTCCCGAGTGTGGACTCGCAGGTTGAGAAAATCGAAACAACGAAATAACAGTTCAGTTACAATGCATTCAACATACGATACGATTCAATCAAGTACATGGGAGAACAGGTCCAATATGAACTACAAGGCTAACTGTGAGCAAGGACTATATATCAATGAAATAACCAACTAGTATACATGATATGAGCAAAACACATGTCAATAATCAACTAGGAAAACTGGATAATGAGAGGAATAAGCATGTAAATAAAGCTGTAAAGAACGGCAAGGCATATTTGCCTGAATTCACATCTCAAATCCACTGAGTCCGAAATACGAAAGTCTAGTCCGAATCTAGCAATATTCCAAGGTGACTATTAAAACCTTATAAATTCTGTTTGTAATTTACATACCAATGTTTCTACGTTAAGTATATAAATTTATTGACAATGTGTCTCATTAAATTCTCTTCCAAGAATAGACTATGTAATCAATTTATATAAGATCTAAATTATTTAACCTTCATTAACAAACCCATTTTTTTAAAATAAAATATCACTATTCATAAATAAATATAGATTTTGACCCACAATTTGATTTAATTAGCAACATAAATTTTATATATGAAATTATGCACAAAATATATACATGCTATATAGTTAATTATATAACTATAACCTTTTAGATTATTTAATCAACTAACATATTTATGAAATTAGCTAATAATATACATATTAATGAAGTTTGAAAATAGCTCAAGTATGAGGATTTATTTGCAAAGTATACTTGTTGTAGAAAGGAGTAAGCTTACCGAATTTAAAACACAATTTGAGACAACTAGTAGTATAGGTTATTAAAATAATACAATGGGTTTTGCAAATTATTTATTGTCCAAGGCTAAATTGCAATTAAAGATTGTATAGAACATAAGCTTGAAATTACAAAATGTTGGAGATTTAAGTAGGAAAATTACCTTTAATTCAAAGCAGCACAATGGCAGTAGTTAATTCCTCTTCTTCTTTAATTGAATTTGAGTGGGTCCTACTCTATTAATTCCATCCTTTTCTTCACGTATACTCTCTTCTGTTCCTTTGTTCATTCTTCTTCTTCATTCTTCATTAATTATTTGGTGGGGAACGGGAATGAGCCCTCTGTCGATATCGACAGAAGCTCATCTTCCCACCAGGCCCGGAGCTGTGATTCGTTAAAGTTGATTGGCCCGGTGCGAAAAAATAATTAAGATCTATTCTAATATATAAAACTTTCTAATAAAAAAAATTCAAAAATTAAATTATCCAAACTAATCATAAATTAAGAAAAATTATTAACTACAATATATTTCAATTAAAACAATATTCAACTAAAAGAGATAATAAAGCTTAAAAAAACAAGCATCTTTTGCCATCTTTACATTAAGAACAATCTTCTAGCACTTCTAGTTACAAAATCATCAACTAATCGTTCATAATCAACACCTTTCAAGATCTCATTTTCAATAGAAATTAGAGCTAGCTCATTTAATCTTTCATGTGACATGGCAGATTGAATGTATGATTTCAATAACTTCAACTTGGTCCTTTCTACTGATGCAAGTCATTGGAATTGTCAATAGAATTCAAAAGAAAATAATTAAATTTCTTCATCAAATTTAATATCTCAAGTGATTGGATGTCTTTTGGTAGAATATCTCGTAAAGTTTCTAGATCCTCAAACAACTCATCTCCATCAATATCAGAGCAGTCACCATGTCTAAAACTGCTTTTTAGACGACTACAAAAAGCTTTCAAACCATCTCTATCCAATGAATTTAATTTCTATGAATTGAACAAAAAATCAAAAATATTCTCATAGTTTTGATATTGTTCGAACCTTCTTTTGAGTTACGCAATATCACGATCTACTATATACAAGAAGGGGTCGAGAGACAGGAGGTCGATAGAGTCAGAGATATATAGGATTTTATTTGAATCCTATAGGTACCTTAGGATTTCCTATTAAGTTTTGTGATTTCCTATTTATTTCGAATATCAATTGAATGGAATTGAGAGAATAACTGACTTGTTTCGTTAATTGGAAAAAGTAGAAGCCTTAGTTGATTGATTCGTTAATTGGAAACATATATAGGCTTAGTTAATTAATAGAATCTCCACATTCATTACCTTAGTATACATAAGGGAGGCTAATGAATTTATAAATTATCTATGCATAAGTTATTTTAGTATTATAGTATAGATAATAAATATACGTATACATTTTTAAATTATTTGTTCATAAGTTTGAAATATTTGGATTTTTTAAATTATTTATCCAAAATTTAGTTCAACATACATAATAAATATACATATAACAATTTTTGGAGGCCTGCAAATTTGGAAGGCCTAGTGCGGTCGCACCCATTGCACTCCCTCAAAACTGTCCCTGCTTCCCACGGTGGTCATGTCTCGGCCAGGCAATGTCGGGAAGAATCGCATGGGTCGGATAGTCGAACTCGAAGTAAGACGCTCCCAGAGCATCGGTCGATGTGGAGACCTCCAACGCGTGGAACGTTTGACGAGCAAGGCAAGAGCAAGCTCTTTGATGGGCGGCTCACGGAGGAGGCCTTCATGTGTCGACATGGGTCCCTCGGGTTGGCCGGACTGGTTCGCCATGCCATGGAGGTAACCTGGGCGGTCTCGTGACAGCCGGATGGTCAGTGGAGGTCGAACGGGGTCATGCAAACTGGAGATGAGGCTTGGTGTCGCGGTGGTGCAACACCAATGGCTAGATGCGTCGAGCTTGACAGAGGGTCGTGCGTCTGAGAATCGGCGGGTCGAATAACTTGACGTGGTCGGGATGATGGAGACGACATGGTTCTGGGATGGGTACTCCAGCAGGTGTGGCGGGTCACAGCGGGTCGCGGATTGCTCGGCTTTAGCGGACAAAGCTCCGTCGGTGGCTGGTTATGGCGAGACAATAGGGATGATGGTTTTGGAGGAGATGAATATTGCAGGGGAGGCTTATATAGGATTATATTGTTTCATTGTATTTGTTCTTGGATTAGTATGGGTTAAATTTAAATATGATTTGATAAAGAGTAGCCAGATTTGGATTGGTCTATAATATATTCCAATCTAGCGTATGGTTTGTAGAAGGAATGGAGGTGGGTCAAATGGCTTTCAAGAAGAGATACATATTATCTGTATATGTTTATTCGCCAATTGATAAGGATAGAGAGAGGGGTTATTTGCTTAAAATATAACAATATGCTTCTATCTGTCTAAATAGAGACATGAGTCAAATCCTATTAGCCTATAACACTTGTTGGATACATTACTATCTATATTATTATTTAATTATATATATATATATATCAACCCTGTTGGAGTTGATTTACTTATTATTATTGTTATTGTTTTCCAAAATTGAACTAGTTTACATATATTATAAAAAAATTTATAGTTGCCAATACTTCCAAAACGAAATATATATTATTATTCTTATTCTTATTTAATCATGAAAAATAGATTTATGGATATAATTTATAGGGAAAATGGGGAGGGGGTTTACAGCAAGCCCCATGGATTTTTTTTATTTGATTGGTTGGGTAGTTAAGGGTGTTATATAGGTTATGTGATTATGATAGGAATGTATGCTGAATTTTAAGGTAACCCTATTGGAAGAATTTGAGAAATTTTCTTACGATGATTTAATATTGTGTTTATAAGATGGTGTGATCAAGGTGAATAGAAGGAAATTGATTGTTGAATCTCTTGCTAAGATAAGATTGTGAATTTTGAATGTGTTTTGATGTAGAGGATGATTAATGATAAATAAAAAGCTGAGATATGAAGTTGGGAATTATACTGAATTTAAAATTTAAGAAAATTATAACAGTTGATTTAAGTTTAAACTTGAAGTATTTTGGAGATATTAAATTTTGAAGATAAATACCAATTTGGATGAAGAGTTGAGAATTTGATAAGACAATATTGTAGATTTTGTTAAGCTACATTTTTTTGAAGATTATGATAAGATTGGACATGAATTTAAAATTTTGAGTATTGAGTTATTAATTTAAAATTTGAAAAAATTGAGGAGAAGAGTGTCTTGAGGATTAAATTTAAATTTAAAATTTTGAGAAATTTAAGAAGATTATCATTACACCTCTTTGACTACAAGATATGGGTTTGAAATTTATATTTTGAAAGATTGAATTTTAAGTTTTGAAGATTGAATTTTGGTTTAGATTTCGAGGAAGAAATTTATTTAAGGTGGGTAGGTTGTAAGCCCCTCACAAAAAAATAGGATTTTTTGAATCAGATTATTATATTTTATCTAACTAAAAACTAGAGAATTATTTATTGTAATATTTTATACATTTTACATGGAAAATTTAAACGATAATTTAATCTATTCAAATCTTATTGTGATCCTAACTAATTATGATTATCCTTTCTTATAACCACATTTGAATTAAACCATATATTCATTTAAACAAGTCTAGAAATCATTAGAATTAGCAAATTCTAAGTACACATAATCCTATTAGAATCATATCTATAAATATTTAAACATATCCTTATTTGAACTAGTCATAATGATATCATATCAAAAATTAGATAATCCTAATCATATCCAAATTGATTAAATTCTAATTATATCCAAATTAAATAATCGCATTATATATACCTATTTAACCAATGAAATAAAATCACTGCTCATCTTTTCTTTCCCTAAGCCTCTTTTTTCTTCCAAAACAGCCCAAAATTTGCCATAAAACCAGCCTCCTTTTTTCAGATGATCTAGCAATTTTGGAGGACCATAACTCCCAACTCTGGACTCTATTTCACCTTCAGTTTTTCTTTTGAACATTGAGATTAGCTTCGATAATATGTAATTTATTTTTAGCTAATTTCAAACTTATTTTTCTGTAAAATTATTTGAGTGTTAATTGTTCAAAAATTTACGCGTTGTACTATTTTTGAGATTCCGAGAGATCTCGAAGTCGTTTTTGCGATCTGTTTAATATTTCAGAAAGTGACACAAAATCAACAACATAATAATACATATTTTAATAAAATCAATTGCTATTTTGTTTAGTTCGTAAAACATATAGGTAACCAGTGAATCACCGAAATAGTAATATGTAAGACATAACTACAATAAATTCTAACTGAATCGAGATTCAATGAAATTGTTGATTCCAGTGCTGGAATCTACATGATTGCATACTCAAATCCTAGGTTCGTTTTAGCTGAATTTTTGGTCAACAGAATGCCGTGATTTGCGTGACACAAATCTCGATTGTCATTCGCGACTTTTCTTAGCCAAAAATTTGTGTTTAACTTTTACTTCAGAACATAATATGATTAAAATAGGGTTTTAGGTGATATTATTCAGAATTAAAAACAAATTAATTAAACCTATTTAGGCACTGTCTATGCATGTTACTTTCCACATCATGACTGTTTACACGCATGATAGCAAAGTGATCTATTCATGTTCATGTTTTCTTGTTATTGTTATCGTGATCGAGCTTTCGTGATTGTAAGGTATGGATATGTGTGACGCACAGTTATTAGGCACGCAGAACAACCACATCATTGGCATTTTTCCTGTTTACGGGGGTGATCCCTTTCCTATTATTTTCAGCCAAGCCATCCATGTGTAGGAAAGTTTGTACTTCTCTTGACACGAGGACGTGCTTCTATTGATCATTGGTTCACATGCTTAGTGTTTTATTACTTGTATTATGTTGGTCTATACTTGTATTTGCTCCAACTGACTAGATCCGTTGATAATTTTATGTGACTTGCTATCTTATGCACTATGGCCCTTTTAGTGGATATAGAGGTATTTTGAAGGCTGATCGAGTGATTACATACTTTAGAAGTTCATAAATATAGAATTGATATTTAGAGAGTTTGTTCCTGAATTATGATCTAATTGTAAATTGAGGATTTTGTAAATATTATAGTTATTGTGAATGAGAAAAGATATGATTTTGTAATCAAATATTGTATATCTGGATTTTAGATTGTAATTGAGGTCTAGAAAGCATACTACCGCCGATGCTGTGACGTCGGCTGGACTTGGCCACATACTCATATCCCAAAAGTGGGAGCGGATCGTGAAAATATCTGTAGAGAAGTGTAATGCTTTTAGCAGCTTTTCTGTACTAAAGAATCCATGAAGAGACTTCTAGTAGGATCTCAGTACCCTTGACGGTTTTTGGGTTCATCACAATAAATTCTGAAATATTGCCCACATATGGTTGTGGCTGTGTTACTGGTGCTGGTATTAGGGTTAGTAGAGGCCTGTTTAGTCCTTCTAGTAAAATCTGCCTCATTAGCACATTATGTTGCCTCTGAGCTTTTAACATAACATATATGAACTGTGTCGTCAAAGTCCCATCAGTTGGGGAAAAGGATGCTTAAGTGGAAACTAAGGAGGAGGTAGAGCGTATGGCATCTGTAGAGTGAATTTACGAAGGTGGTAAAATATCGTTCCTTCAAAATCTCGAGATGTGTTGACGCGGCTGATCGCACTGCTGAGTGTTTTGGCTCCCAAGTGGTTGTAGAGTTTCGTTAGCGTACGTCACAAAATTAATTGGTGGGGTGTAAATGGGAGCCGTGCACCCATTCTATAGATCCATTATCTAAGAAAATGTTAGTCAATGACGTATTCAAGCAGGATGCAAGTCAAGGATAAATTTCAAAATCAAGATAGAAGTAAAAAATGATACAAGTCAAATGTGGATGAGATCCTATTTTGCTCTTGACGTATTTGTAGGCTCATATCGGTACAGTTACGTAATCGAGGCGATAAGCTCTGACTTGCATGGACCACCACAAAATCTATGTTACGTTCCATCCAAAACTTACGGGACAAACACGTGACTGGACTAGCTGGTACATATTAATAGATAATCCTACTACAAAAATTCCATGATTCGTAAGTATGTTGTCTATAAAGGAGTCAAGTCCATGATCTTTAACGATACAAGGCATATCTTATCTCATTCACAAGAATATAAATTAAACTAGATCAATAGATAGAAATAATAAAATGCAAGTTGTTCCCAATTTAATACTATCGTCTGGTGGATACAAATCCACTACTAGTATGCGACTAAAATAAAAGAAACAAAATAATTTGAAAAGGGAATGAAAAGATAACATAAAAAGGAAATGGAATGGCATGGTGAGACCGACTCACAAGAACTCGGGAAAATCAATCACCACGTGGTCGAAAAGGGGTACAATTGTATTGGGTCCCAGTCTGTAAACCTACAAAACTCCTCGTCTGTTAAATCTTGAGAAAACTACAGGTCTTCAGGAGACATAGCAAGATACATAATATACATGCCACTGTGTAATATCAAATAAAATGCATGGGAAAGACCAGACCGCAATCATGAAATACAACAAGTATGGAGAAAAGAATACATCAAGTGAATAACTATAGGAATAGTAATATGTCATAGGAAATATAACATGAGTAGTGGCTACCAACAAAATCATGTAATAATGATCTCAGTCCGGTGAGATAATAACAGTCCTGAAATTAGTCTCTATCGCAGCCAGTGAGACATAAACAATCGAAGGATAATAGCCGAACCAAATATGATACTCTCACCTAAGGAACTACGGAGTTAAGTTTGTCTAGGCGAGCCAAGTACAGAATATAAGTACAAAGGTGATACCAATACAAGAAATTCGGGTTTCCGTGATAACTAATTTGTGATAAGTGTAAAATTTATCTTTGAAAGGGATATTTCTGTGACAAATAAATTTTGTTATCACTCATAATTTGATTTTGCGACAACATTTGCTTATACGCACATAGTTAAATCATTCAGTGACTATATTTTTATTGGTCGTCACAAAATGTTGTCACTGAAATACAATTTTAATTTTTGACTCATGTCAAAGGCAAGTTTTATATGACAAATAAAAATACATGTCACTTATGATATATTCTGTGACATTCTTAAATATTTGTAAAACTAAGTTCTATGTGACAAGTAAAAGTACTTGTCATTTAAGATGTATTATATGACAAGCGAAAATCATTGTCACTTAAGGTGTATTATGTGACTTTTTTTGAAGAATTGTAACAATAAATTTTTTGTGACGAGTGAAATACTAGTCACTTAAGTTGTATTATGTGACAAGTAATAATCTTTGTCACTTAAAGTGAATTTTGTGACTTAGTTATAGAATTGTTACAATAAGTTCTATGTGACAAGTGAAATACTTGTCACTTAAGGTGTATTTTGTGAATTTCTTAAATAATTGTAACAACAAATTTGTCACTTAATTAAGCTGTATTATGTCACTTAAAAAGTATTCTAGCAGAATATATATATATATATATATATATATATATATATATATATATATATATATATATATATATATATATATATATATATATATATATATATATATATATTCGCCCGAACCCAACTGGAGGTAAATCATCTTTTGTTGGAAGTGGCGATGGATGGGTGAATGTGCTTGAAATACCGAGCCTTCGGGCGAATCGTCCATATTTCTAGAAAGATGGACCAGAGATGACCTCCTCTCCCCCTTTCTGGGCGCTCCCTACACCGTCGTAATCAAAGAGCTATGGAACGATGAGGGGTACTGAAACTGGGAGCGGATACACCCTTGGCTCGGAGAGGACGTCGCGGCACTCATTGTCGCCTCTGGGTTGGAAAGGGGGACGACAAGCGACTCTCTTCGATGGACCATATCGAACAACAGAGCATTCTCTATGGCTTCACCGCGCCAAGTGTTCCGCGGCACCGGTACTCCATCTAGCATTGGGGTTTTCTGGCAGTCTTGTATCCTAAAGAAGTGGTCCTTTCTGATCTGGAGAGCGCTTCGCAGAAAACTTCCCACCAACGACATACTCGCCACCATTGGCATCAGCCTAGCCTCCGTGTGTCATTGCTGCCTGGAGCGGCAGAAAGAAATGGTGGAGCACATTTTCTATCAAGGAGACTTGGCCTCGGAGGTCTGGCCTAAGTTCACTAACTCTTGCCTTCCGGGGTAAAGCTTCGCACGGCCACCAGATCACTGCGGCCGCCATTATGTTGATCACATGGAAGAATAGAAATAGATACAAATATGAAAGCTACCAGTTTGTCGCTAACCAAGGGATCAGAGAGGTCCACACACAGATACACAGGCCTTGCAGACACTGCAAGCATATCCGTAATAGGTTCTGGCAAACCCTGCACAGTTGACGTTGGTTTTGGCATTCGGACTTTTGTCGTAGAGCGGGATTCTACCGCTCGGCTCCTTTTCACTTTTTTACTTTCTCTTGTGAGATTACTTGTAAAGGCTATGGCATTTTGCGCCTCTGACAAGAAATATAATTCTAGTGTTGCTTAAATATATATATATATATATATATATATATATATATATATATAGACTCCTTCCCCTCAAACCTCTGCTCGATGACCTTATGACCCCCCTCCCTTGCGCGCCCTCGACGGCAGGGCAGAGCGGCCCCGGCCACTCGTCGCTCCCAGTTCCCAATCTCCTCCCGGTGTCGTCCTCCTCGCGCACCCGTTCTCTGCGACGAGCCCGACCTCCTCCACCCATCGTCCGCTTGGACAGCCGCTCAGCTAGCCCTGGTCGGGCGTGCCCTACCGGGCCTCGTCGCGAAGCTCCGATCGCCCCCCTTCCCTCCTCCTCCCCCTTCTCGAGCGTGGCGTTCGCCCCTCTCCGGCCACCGGAGGATGGCTTCGGTGGGCCGGACCCCGAGCCCCCGTGCATAGCCCTTCCGCTCCGATGGCCGCCTCCCCCGGCGGTGCCCCTCGGCGCTGCCCCTTTTCGTTTGGGAATGGCCGCCCCACCGTCTGGGTTCGCCGCAGCTACCCCCTTGGGCCTCGGGATGCCCACCCTCCCCGTTCCCGCTCATAGCCCCGTTCGAAATTTGAATCTCCTGCGCACCCCGGTGGTGGCGAAAGCTTGGGCTCAAAACTCTTCAGTGCTCGGAGGGGATATGCGCCCCCCTAGCTTCGATTTTCAGGAGTCCATGAGCCCACCCCGCCCACACTCTCATGTCGATGGTTGCTATGCGCCATCCCTTCTTCGTAGGCCCCTGGAGTATGCGCCCAAGCCCCGGCTATGCGCCCACACTTCATCGAAGGCCCCTGGAGTATGCACCCCCTTTCGGGTCATGTGCCCCCCTCAGGAGGCTATGTGCCCCCTCTGTCTAGGACGCCCTCTACATTCGGCCATGCGCCCCCTCCTGTCGATGGCCGCTATATGCCCTTCACATCCGGCCATGCGCCTCCTCCGCCTAGTGCATTCGCCCCGGGTCCGATGTCGGGTCACTCGGTCGATGGCCGCTATGTGCCCTCTTTATTCGACTATGCGCCCCCGCCGCCTAGTGCATGCTTCCCGGGTCCGAGGTCGGGTCACTCTTCCTTCGCTCTCGGCGAGGCTGCTAACTTCCCCCTTGCAGCCCCCTCGCGCTTGGTTTTGCCATTCGCGATGAGCGATTCGTCGACCTTACTCCTCCACCACCCTCCACCGCCTTAGGGACAGCTCCCTCCAACCCTTCCCGCTCCAGTAGCGACCCCATCTAAAGGTCCTATCTACGCAGAAATCCTGCGTCCGGATCTTGGGACCCTACGGCCTCTCCCAGCTGAGAACATCGAACTCCCTGACATCGAGTTTCCTACATCAAGCGACGACCACCCTTTACGGGTTCCCTTCTCCACTGTCGAGACTGCCTCCCTCTCTTCCTCCTTCGCTAATACGTTCGTGCTTAAATTCTCCTCGGGCTGCCCGAAGATCGAGATAGCCCGCGAAGCCATCGCCAGCTGGGGCCTCTCATCAACTTATAGGATCGCAACCTCTGACCCCAAGCACATGTTCCTTCACCTCTCTACCAAACCTGATTACATTAAAGTCTGGGCGAAAGGCACCTCCAGCATTGACAGCCACGGAGTCAAAATCATAAAATGGTCCCCCAGTTTCATCCCCAAAGTTGACTCTCCGATCATCTCAGCGTGGATCACCCTCCCCAACCTTCCCCTTGTCTGCTTCGCCCCGGCTGCGCTCAAGAGGATCGCCAGCTCCTTCGGGTCCCTCGTAACAATCACTAAAAAAATCCATAATCTATCTAAGGGGAACTACACGAAGATCTGCGTGGAACTCGATCTATCCACAGACCCCCCAGCCCAAATCCTACTGGAACTCGGGGGACAGGCGATATCCTAGCCACTGGTGTATGACAACAACATTATCTTTTGTAAGCACTATTAGATGAGAGGCCACGCCATACAACACTGTTTCAGAGCCCACCTGGAGCTCAAGAAAAAAGCTCCCAGAAAGTCAAAAGTCTCCAAGATGGACATCACTACCCACAAAGCGCCAATCCTTCCCCTTCACAACTCTCATACTCGCTTCGAAGACAGCGACACCCATCCCGCTCCCGACGATTCTCCACCGCCGTACACTGATATAATTACCTACCAGCCCCCACCCATCCCCCTCAACAATAGGTTCGATACTTTTTCTACCTCCACCGAAGAAGACCTGGCGCTCACGCCCCCTCTAGCCGAGTGCGAGGAGACCACCACAGACTCCCAGAGAGTGGCTCTTCCCCCAACAACGACCAGGAGCAGCATCAGAACACGGTCACCCTCCCCGAGCGTAGCGATCTCTCTCATCAACCCCAGCAGCCCTACTTTAGGCGATCTGGCCATCTTTGGCCCAGCAGCGATACATAGGATCACGCAAGCCAAAGAAGCAGGATTCCTGGATCCCCACAACCCTCTCTGCGCGCTTGCTGATGCAGAGGAAGAGACGGCATCCACCCCGTCGGAACACTCAGGAACCAACGCATAAAGGTTGTCTGCTGCTGTGGAGGATCCCACAGTTCAGACTTGGGGATCCCTGTAAAACCCCCTAATTTTTACTACATTTTTTTCTTATTATAAATTTTGGTTTTAATTTTGTTGCGTATTGTATGTCGCACACGGATTTGCGTTCTCCATATTTTCTCGTCGAGTGCGAATATGTGCGAGGTACATATTTGAAAACGTTTTATTTAAGAATTTTATTGATATAGAAAACATACAGTTCATTTCAATATTAGTATTTAATTTGTTTGAAATAGAAATTTTTGTCTCATTAGTGGCAATTTTTATTTATATATACCAATTTCAAAAATAATATTTACGTAGATATTTTGTACTAGTTGCATGCAGATACATGAAAATTTAATTCATGTAGATATTTTTGTTTCAAAATTTATTATTATTATTTAATATTTATTATAAACATATTTTTAGATTTATGGATTTATTGTTTAATTAGTTATGGCAATAAAGATTTAACTTATTGATTTGATTTTAGATAATTGGAGATAAGATTTTACTTCGATTTAAACTAAATATTAGATTGGATTTTATGGAATTTGTTTTGAATTGATTTAAATAAAAGGGGCGAATTATCTAAATAGGAATTTAATTTCTCCGACATCTTATCAAACTAGAAGATCCACCCCCTATAAATAGGAGAACCTCTATATTGTTTTCCTCCACAACTAATTCAATATTTCCACCACAAAACTAAGTGCATCGTGTCGGTGTCCAATCCTTTCTTGTGTCATCCGTGACGGCCTCGGGTCCGACCCCGAGTGTCTTTCCAATTCTTATTCCATCCTTTACATATACATTTTCCTCGTGTCGGACACACCCCCGACAAATCAAATTCCTAACCCTAGCCTCTTGTTGTCGGCCGCCGTCAGCCTACCCCGACAATTTTGGCAGCCTTCTTCCGTTCACCTTCGGTCCTAGCCAGTGCCGCGACTACCGAACACCTTCCAGTCACCACCACCTGAACCCAGCAAGCCACCACCACGACCACCACCAACAGCCGCAACCACTTCTTTCCTGACATCTCCCCCAAACCCCCATCATCCTACCACCATCATCAGAACCCAGACACCGCACCACACCCGACCTCCAGCCAAACCACTACCTTACCTACCACCTCGCCGTCGCCACCCGCCGGGCCAAGCCGGTCCGCCACCGCTACTTTACTCTAGGACGAACCCCTCTATTGCCCCTCGATCCACCGAACCACCTAAATCACCTCGCCTCCAGCGCCGGGCCGTCGCTGCCTGGACCCACCGATCCAGCACGCCCGTCGGTGTCCTCCACCATGCGAGCATCAAGATAACACGTGCGCAGCTCCTCTCTCCTCCGCGACCGTGCCTGTTGTGGCCAAACGCGGGGCAAGCGACTCCTCCTAGAGCGTGAGACCGCTGTCGACCACGGTGGCCGTCCTCTTCCTCCTCCACCGCAGCGCTGCCCGCCCACTCGAGAACCCCAGCGTCCGGCCGCGCTCGTTCCCTAACTCTTTTCCTCCGCCTATCCACCTTCCCTCTCTTCCCCGCTCTCATCTTCTCTCTTTCCCCTTGTGTCGATTTCTACTTCTCTCCTTACCTTCTCTCTATCTCGGTTTCCTTCCTCTCTTCCCATTTTTTCAAAGGAATAGAAGCAGCAGTCAGGTGCTGCCTTTTGGGTATCTGTGTTTCATTTTTTGTTTTATTTTATTTTAATTTATTTCATTTTATTTTCTTCTTTCTTCTTTTTCTTTTCCAAGATTATTGTAGGAATTAAGTAAATTATTATTATTATTAATAATATTATTTGTTATTTTATTATTGTTATTATTATTAGATGTTGATTGATGATTTAGTTGTAATTTGGTGAGAGCAACACTACAGCTGTTGTACACTATTACTATTATTATTATTATTATTATTATTATTATTATTATTATTATTATTATTTCTAATGTATATGATATAACCTAAATACATGCATATCTTGTAATCATAGTTTTCTTAATTTATTTATTCATTTGTATTGAGTAACTATACTATTAGTACTCTTAACATATTTGTTATATAAAATTTATACTTTCAAAAATTTGGTGAAAAATATATCATGTTTTCTTATCTAAATAAATTATAGCTTTTTAAAACCCTAGAAAAATCTACTTTTATCTAGTTAAAATAAATCACTACTTGGTCTACAAAATTTTAGTCTTGAACCTAGATGATTTTGAGATTCCCAAATATTATATATATTTCCAAGTATTATAAAATATTTTCGAAATCGTATATAGATTAATTATGTAAATTCTTTTTATTATCAATCCTTGTCCATGACTAATCCTAGATTCCTATTCCCTCGCCAAATCTGTACTTCTCCCTGTCAACCCTAACTAATTTGACCATCCTGGACCCGATGGAACAGTGCATGCCATCATCGGAGGCTGTTTTGTGTAGTTGTAACAATGGAGTCATACTTTATGGCCTTGTGATCATCGTACCACACCAGGCGTCACCACCAGGCAAGATACCTTGCCATTATCTATTTATTTTACTTTAACTCATATTCATGCATTTATTTATTATTTATTTTCTGCAAAATAAACTGTGATATATGGCATAATTAGATAGAATTTTACTGTTTAGTTCTATTTCATGCTATGTACTATTTTCAAACACATCGAACTTAGATTTAAGGGACCACCCTTTGTGTGTTGCATTCATAGGCCTTGACACATTTGTACCACGTTGTTGTGAGTCACATATAGAACTCGGACATGCATGACTGGCTGGCCACCGGTACGTATAAACCGTACGATAGGATTAACCGCTAATAGAGTTTGCATGATTAGTTTGACTTAGCGGTTAATAGAGGCTCTATGTTGTGGATACAACATATTAGGCATTCCATGGGGAGGACAATACCTTAGTGTATGGGCTACTATACAGTTCACCTTTTGTAACCCGTGAGCTCAGATGGAGGCGCGGGTGAGATTACCCATGATTACTGACGGCTACTGACGTTCTGCGGAACGTTATACTCTTATTGATTGGGTCTCTTGTGCCCCAAGGGAGGACCATGACGATCCCACTTTAGCCAGGGCCCATGCATTAGAGGATGTTCTTAAAACTGCATACACTTAGACTGGTTAGGCTACCTTATCAGTTAGATACGAGTACTTTTTGCTTGGGTACTTATATCTGACCATGGCTTGGAACAATAACTTGTCGCGGATTAGTTCGCCATATCTTGTCCTTGTTTGGTTGTAGGTGTGGCTTACTACTCCGATGAGAAGGTATTGAACCTTGTTGGGGTCCGGATACCATATTGGATTCATGACTTGGAAAGATACTTCATCATGGGTTAGTGTGCCATCTCTTGTCCTTGTTTGGTTGGAGGGATGGTACGCTAATCCAAATGGTGAGGTATTGGACCATGTGATGAACCGATCTTACTTACTATTATTGAGCAGTATTTATTCAGATTATATGGCATGATATTATGTATCTTATTACGTCCCTCTAAGGACCTGGTTATCTCTCCAGGTGTGTGTTCATATTTTTCGTAGGTATTCTAGTCGAGGTCGTGATCTTCTTCATTTATTCGAAGATGACGTGTCTTGGATCTATCTTGTTACTTTCATCAAATCATTTTATGTATTATGTACTTCTTTTCTTTTATTTGGTTGGTAGTGGATGTGTCTCCACCTAACATATTGTACCAAGATAAATCATGGTTGTTATATGATATCTTTTACATTTCTATGGATGAGATTAGTAAGTTGTGGTTTACTGCATTTTACAGCTTATGTATCCATACGAGGCCCATGTACTTCGTATGTATATATCTGGCACGTCTACGTTCCTAGTCCTACGTATTTTGGGACTGGGACATTACATATTTTTGTGGTGGCCCATACAGGTCAAGATAAATTATTTGGTTACTTTACCGTACCACGCAAACCTGCGTATAAGATTAGAGTCTAGGATCTCATCCACATACTTGACCTCTCTCCTCGATTCCATTTTCGAACTGCCGCTTGACTTATCGATTGCATCTTGCTTGATTCTTATCTCCCCATCGAGCTTGCTAGAGATTAGAAAGGTGACCCCTACTAGATAGACATGTTCTGTTTGTCCTAAAACACCATTAGTTTAACTCTTGTAAGTTGGGTAGAATACCCCACGACCTAACACTCCCTTTGTCCTCGTGACCTATATTACTTAGTGTAACACCCTGTTTTCTGAAATTGGAGATTTTTGAAAATTTATTATTTTTATTATCTATTAGTGGTATTTTAGTCATGGTATGATTTTCTGGTGATTTTAGTTAAGTTAAACCATTTCTAAGTCATGCTAAGTCATGACTTATGACTTTGTGATTTTGGTTAGTATAACTTAGTGTAAACCCTAGTTTTCTCTAACCTAGAAGTTGCCATGACCATGAAAGCTTAGCCATAGGCTTAGAACACCAAATTAGTGATTTTTAGCCTAAAGGGTATTTTGGTAATTTTCTAGAAATTATTTGGAATTATTTGTATTTATGTGTTTTTATTATTGGTTAGTGTCATGAGAGCCCCTAACCAAGTTTAGCCTAATCTAGAGATTAGTTACTAACCTAGAATGCTAAGGGGATAGATATTTTCAATGGTTAAAGTAGAGTAAATATCTTGATATTTACTTTATGGATATTTTCCATGAATTACTCAAAATATCCCAACCCCTTTACACAAAGTCTTGCCTTAGCCTAGAAGAAAGCCAAGGACACCTCCCCTACCCCCATGGCAGCCAAGGGCATCCCCCTAGCAGCCCACATTTCTATTTAATCCCATTTCTTTCATTCATGAAAATTTTACATGAATTTAAATCCTAGAAAATCCCATTTTCTTTACAAGACCACAACTTGATCATTCTTGATCCAAATGCACTCTAGTCTTTTGCATTGGGACCCTACAACATCAAGGGAGCTGAGGGAGACTAGCAATCAAGAATTTGGAGGCTTTGGACATCATCAAGTTGAAGGACACACACCCTCCTCTTCTTTGATTTTCATTGGTTTTGCACAAATAGGTAATTTCCCTCAAACTTAGTTAAAACCCTGTTTTTTCTTCATAAATGCATTCATGTAGGACTACCATAACTGTGGATAAGGTTTGGTGGAAATTAGAAGTGGTTTGGTGTCCGTATCGGACACGTATCCTAAGCTAGAAACCCTTGTTTGGTGAAATGCCACAATGGACTTGTTTTTGTGTTTTTGTAAAACAAATTACACAAACTTGTAGCCCTAGACTTGCTGATCACTAAACACGTGGACTGAGCACATTTTCGTGCTGTGTCCGTGTCCAAATTAGACACGAACCGACCGCACGAGCCCATCGTGCATGCCCTGCTACCCGACACTTCGTGCGCACAGCACAGGCCACTTGGACACGTGTAACTTGACACAGACAAGGGGCAATGTCTGCGAACATGCCCCCAAAGTCTCGTGTCGTGTCGTGTCGTGTCGAGTGAGAAAACTCACTCGCACTGGACACGCGCTGTCAGCACACACGCGCATGGGCACGACTTTGAGCGTGTCGTGTCGCGTGGACACAACACTAGAGTGTCTCGTAGTGACACGAGCATGAAGCCCTACACGTGGCGTACACGTGGACACAAGCACGTGGTGTGTCGTGTCCTGTGTCGCGAGTACGACACGTGTAACCGCGTGCACGACGCTGTCGTAACACGCGTGTATCAGTCGTGTTTTCACGACTGATACGGTGTTCGTTCTGTGTCCACGAGTGTCGTGGACACGTGTCAGGGTGTGGAACGTGTAGCCCTACGTGTGGGCTACATGTATGCACGACCACGAGACGTGTCGTGTCTCGTGGTGTGTCCACGAGTGCGTGGAACGCGTGCACGACACTGTGGTTGTGTACGCGTATCAGAGTTTACCCGTGTGCTGTTTTCTAGTGTTTGGACACGTAAAACTGTGTCGTGGTGTCGTGTCAGGTACCTAGGATACTAGGGTATCTATGGGGTGTTAGTTACCAACCGATTGTTTCGAGTCTTAGCTCGATTTAGTATGGGTAAATCGAATTACCCATTTTCGAGATACACAGTGCACTGTTTTCTGTTTTAGGATATTTTTCCAGTTTTGTAAAACGAATTTCAAACTCGATTTTAATAATGATTAATCCATTGTACTAGTGTATATTAGTATGTATATATGTAGTATATATGTATATGTGAGTGTGGGTGAGATTTGGGAGTAATTGGTAGTGTATATGTGTAGTTGTATATATATACATAAGTATGTATATATGTTATTGTGTGTGTGTGTTTGGGGCTCTTTGGTTCCAGATTTCTGGAACCACTTCCCCCCCTGTCCAAACTTCTATCACCCCCTCTCTTTCACTGTCCTCTCTCTATGTCTCTCACCCTTTGTCTCTCTCTCTATGTCTCTTTATATATATATAGTATATATATGAGTTTATATATATATATATATATATATATATATATATATATATATATATATATATATATATATATATATTTGTATTAGTTTTCATATAGTGATATTATATATATATATGTATGTGGGTTTGTATTGTATATAGTATTCCTATTTTGACATATGGATAGTAGGTAGATAGAGTCTATATATATATATATATATATATATATATATATATATATATATATATATATATATATATATATATATATATATATATATAATATATATATATATATATATATATATATATATATATATATATATGTATATATATGTATAACTTCTAAAAAAAAATATATGTATAACTTCTATATATATATATATATATATATATATATATATATATATATATATATATATATATATATATATGTATAACTTCTAGTTATAGGTTGTATAGAAACCTATGACTATGGCCTATGGCCATGATCATTAGCCTATGGCTTGGGGCTAGCCCTAATGGCCCAAAACCCTACTTGTTGACCCTTGATTACTAAGGGTTGACCAAAGTCAACCTTAGGTCAAGGTTGACCTAGTTCACCTAGAATTGTCTAGGAATGACCTAAAACAACTAGTTTGACTAGTTTGACTAAAACCTTAACTAGTGTTTGACCATTGTTGACCATGGTTGACTAAAGTCAACTATTGGTCAAACCATGACCTAATTGACCTAATAATGACTAGTTCAACTAGTCAGACCATGTTTGACCTAATTACCAAACTGACTAGTCTTTGTTGACCAATACCTTAGTTGGTCTAAGTTTGACCTAGACTTGACCCAGATTGATCATGTTGACTAGTATTTGACTAGTTTGGCTAGAATGTTGACCAAGGGTTGACTTTAACCTAGATTTGACTAATCTTGACTTATTTGACCTTGTTTGACATTATTTGACTTAGTTTGATTTCCTGTGACCTAGTATGACTTGCTGTGACCTAGTTTAACTATTAGAGTTGACCAAGAGTTGACTTTTGACCAGATTGACCTAGAATTATGTAGTATGCATTGTACACTTTATTTTTACCATTGTGGATACATTGTGACTTGTATTGCTCTGATTAGGAGCCATACACCTCTCCTCAGACAGTATATCCTCTTCAGACATTCAGTTATCAGGCGAGTACATTCTCTGACCGTTTCATACTTGTTCAGGCTTTACTTCTTGCTCTAGATTACTTTACTTGATGCGGTCACGTTGGTAACACGGATTGGTACTATATGGATCTTTACATGAGATGTTATCCCTCTCGGGAGCATCGGGTACTTCATGTTATGTGTGTTTCACTATCATCATGTACTCCTATGCTTCCATCATTCATGTGCACTCATGTGATCATGTACTCTCATGTTTACTGAGCCCTCATGTATACTATCATGTGCACCCTTTCATGGGCCCCATGTGATATCATGTATAATAACATAACTTGTATAGATCCTTGTGTATTGATTGGGGAAACGGGGGAGTAGAAGTGGACATGTGAATAATTCCAAAGTAGTCATGTGCAAACTCAATAGTGTAATCATGTATAAATTCTAGCCATTCATATGCCTATCTTGTGCTCTACATCACTAGTCACTTACAGTTCTCTATATACAGTAGATATTTTATTACAGCTATCTCTTTTACAGCGTATATTTCCTTTCAGTAGTTCATGTATCTTACTCTATTAACTGTATCGTATTTCCTAACCTGATATGAACTGCGTGAGATGTATTGTGCTCGTTCCTGTCCTGACTGGACCTGTTAAAAATATTACAGAGGATGAGGATGAGGCCCTGGTGCTCCAGCCCTGGTGACTACCTATATGGAGCAGGACTAGATGATACTTATATTGAGGACCCTCAGCAGGATCCACCTGCAGCTGAGGATGTTGCCCCAGTAGTCTAGGCTAGTTTAGCTAGACAGTCTTTCGGTATTATCTTTTGTCTCACATTCTGAGTTGTATTTTGAGATGTTGAGATATATAGACTCTTAGACTTATTGTATTATGAGTTGACATTCTGGATGTTATGTATCCTAGACACTTGGACATTTTCATCTATTCTACTGTTCTCTTTGAGTTACTGTCTATCTATCTATCTTTCATTCTTCTACCCTAGATGTGATTGAGATGTATATTGTTATGTCACCTCCATTCAGAGAGTATAAACTGTACAGGTACTTTTATATTGTTAGATGATTGACCTAGGACAGCGTTCTACCGTCGACACTGCGGCGTAGGCTGGGCGTTGTTACGTTCTCGTACCCTAACAGTGGGTGCGGGTCGTGACACGTTTTTAGTGGTGGCCCATACAGGTCGAGTTTATGTAGTGGTATTCGAACTAGAGTATCACTACAGCATGCGATAGGATTTGAGGGATAGGCTTAGTGAGAGAGGATACTCAATCATTGTTAGGATACCTTGAGAGATTCCTGGGATGACCCTTGAGAATTTCATTTGAAATTACGATTTAAACTCCTTTTCCCTTGGTTGAATTTGATTTTGGAGGATTCACTGTAGAACTTTGAATCCTGGAGTTAGTTGATGATTTTGAAATTTTTGTAGTTGTTGATTTTAATTTCTTGTGTTAGATTAATATCCTTATTTTAGGGTACTCAATCGCATTAGGAAAACTCTTAACTGGATTCCTGCCATTTATATTCATGTTGAAGGTTTGCTTCCTTGAATAACTGTCCTCCCTTGAATTATCATTTTATATCTCAGTATTGATTCCTTGTTTGATCTGTCTCCAGGATGGGTATGGAGACACGATCTCATCGTCTCGATCAGGGAGATACCACTAAGGGGTCTACCACTCCTCGTCCTGATCAGCAGGGCCCCGAGACTGCAGTTCCTGTTGTGCCAGCTCAGGCTAGGATATCTGCAGCCTATGGGAGTGCACCTCTCCCTACTCCGAGACCTTTTTCTGTCGTCCCGAACGTTCTTCAGCAGCAGTCGTCATCAGGATCAAAGGACGTGGCACAGTTGTTCTCCTTCTTCCAGCAGATAGTGGAAACTCAGCGGCAATAGTTGTTCAAGAGGGGACGGGACGCTCGTGGTACCAGCAGCAGTAGAGGCCAGGCCAAGAGGCCCCATGTGCAGTTTCAGCAGACGCAGACCCCAGTGGGAGTTCAGCAAGTGCAGCATCAGTATCGGGGTCAGGACCTGAAGACAATCAGTTGTCCATATTGTAAGAAGTCGGGACATAGATGGGGTGAGTGCAGGAAGAGGTTGGGCTGGTGCCTAATATGTGAGGCAGCGGTCCACCAGCTGAGGGAGTGTTCCCAGTACACAGGCAGAGTAGCACAGGGAGCAGCACCAGGAGCAGGAGCCAAGGCTCCGGTAGGACAGCAGCAGAGAGGACCGTTACAGCCACAGCAGCAGAGATTTTTGCAGTTCCAGCAGCAGGCTGGAAGAGGTCAGCAGGGGCGTGCTTATGCCATGACAGTTGAGGATGCTCAGGCAGTTGGCGATGTGCTTGCAGGTTTTGTTCTTCTAAATTCCATTCCCACTTTGCTTTATTATATCTATCTTAAAATCCAATTCCATCTGCTCCTACCTATTCCTTATTAGTGATCAGTTTTGACCTGGTAGTTCATTTGGTTTTGTCGATTGTTTGTTGTTTCTTTATCTCTTACTTAGGAGTAGGAGTAGGAGTAGGAGTAGCCTTAGCTATTAATATAATTCTTGACTAACTCTTTTGTCAAGAATTTTCCTCTTAAATAAATTAATTTATGTGTTATGCCTTTTGACTTAGAGTTGATAGAGTAGCTCTGACCATAGAATGGTGACCCTTTTAGCCCTGTGATTTATTGTTTCCTTATCTTCCTAGTCTATGCCCATGACCAGGACTATGTATCTTCTTTCATCATTCCACCCTTACTTATATCTTATGCTACAAATTTATCCTTAGTTTTACAAGCTTATCCTTTTTCGAGCTTGATCATGATATATTTTATTGGGTGCGCACCCACTAACATATTGTCTAATCAGAACCGGCGCATGATGGTCTGATCAACCTATTATATTTTGGTTCGCTTTTCATATATTAATCTACGTGGATGGAGACACAGTTAAACTTGCCCTAGAATCTTATCCGCAACAGCCTTGACAATTCTCCTTGGAATTATTTTATCGCCCATGAACCTCGTATTCGTATCCAGTTGGATTAAATTTAATCATGACCTGGATCTTCATCATTGGATGCTCGTGCTCATACTTGATTTCATTGATTTCCCATCTTGTCCAATCTCGATTTATCCTAAAATTGATCAACTTAGATCGTGTCAAGACTAAAATCTATTTGTGATTGTTTGTACCTAAATTTTCAATTTTCTTTTTATGGAATGGTAACTTTAATGATTTCTCACTTGTTAATGACCCATTTTCATATAGGATGGTAGACGACCCTATAGCCTTGATGATTGTTGTTCCCTTACCTTCCCAATTAGGACACCTTAGATTGCTTGTACGTTTTGATACCATAGGACAGTATTGATCTAGAATGACTAGTGCACCTAGATGAGACCACAGATTGTTCCATTTAACCTGTTCCCCTGGTACCACTATTTCATCACGATTTTTGGTTTGATTTAGGCCATAGACCTTTTCCACTCTAAATTATGATCATCGTAGGCACATTACCGTGACTTCTAAATTTGGAGCACAAGACTAGTTGTTTTCTCAAAACTAATTTCACATACGTAACCTAGACATGACATACTACACCCATGACCTTAGTGTCCCACCCAGGCATACCATTGTGTGCTTCATTTACTTAGTACGATTTTTTTGACCCGAGACTCCATCCTGATTTACCCCATGGAGTTACTTTTGGCTTCGATTTAAATTGAGGACACCTTATGACCTAAAACTGCCAGCTAATTTTTGGACATGACCCAGTATAGGTCTACTACCCATATTTTGCTTATTTGACCTTGTATGTTGCCTAGGTAGTGGCTTCGTCCCTGATTGTTGGAGGTTTGACCTAGGAGGAGTACGACCATCTAAATTTCGAGGACGAAATTATTTTAAGGTGGGTAGACTTGTAACACCCTGTTTTCTGAAATTGGGGATTTTTGAAAATTTATTATTTTTATTATCTATTAGTGGTATTTTAGTCATGGTATGATTTTCTGGTGATTTTAGTTAAGTTAAACCATTTCTAAGTCATGCTAAGTCATGACTTATGACTTTGTGATTTTGGTTAGTATAACTTAGTGTAAACCCTAGTTTTCTCTAACCTAGAAGTTGCCATGACCATGAAAGCTTAGCCATAGGCTTAGAACACCAAATTAGTGATTTTTAGCCTAAAGGGTATTTTGGTAATTTTCTAGAAATTATTTGGAATTATTTGTATTTATGTGTTTTTATTATTGGTTAGTGTCATGAGAGCCCCTAACCAAGTTTAGCCTAATCTAGAGATTAGTTACTAACCTAGAATGCTAAGGGGATAGATATTTCCAATGGTTAAAGTAGAGTAAATATCTTGATATTTACTTTATGGATATTTTCCATGAATTACTCAAAATATCCCAACCCCTTTACACAAAGTCTTGCCTTAGCCTAGAAGAAAGCCAAGGACACCTCCCCTACCCCCATGGCAGCCAAGGGCATCCCCCTAGCAGCCCACATTTCTATTTAATCCCATTTCTTTCATTCATGAAAATTTTACATGAATTTAAATCCTAGAAAATTCCATTTTCTTCACAAGACCACAACTTGATCATTCTTGATCCAAATTCACTCTAGTCTTTTGCATTGGGACCCTACAACATCAAGGGAGCTGAGGGAGGCTAGCAATCAAGAATTTGGAGGCTTTGGACATCATCAAGTTGAAGGACACACACCCCCCTCTTCTTTGATTTTCATTGGTTTTGCACAAATAGGTAATTTCCCTCAAACTTAGTTAAAACTCTATTTTTCTTCATAAATGCATTCATGTAGGACCACCATAACTGTGGGTAAGGTTTGGTGGAAATTAGAAGTGGTTTGGTGTCCGTATGGGACACGTATCCTAAGCTAGAAACCCTTGTTTGGTGAAATGCCACAATGGACTTGTTTTTGTGTTTTTGTAAAACAAATTACACAAACTTGTAGCCCTAGACTTGCTGATCACTAAACACGTGGACTGAGCACATTTTTGTGCTGTGTCCGTGTCCAAATTGGACACGAACCGACCGTACGAGCCCATCGTGCATGCCCTGCTACCCGACACTTCGTGCGCACAGTACAGGCCACTTGGACACGTGTAACTTGACACAGACAAGGGGGCAATGTCTGCAAACATGCCCCCAAAGTCTCGTGTCACGTCGTGTCGTGTCGAGTGAGAAAACTCACTCGCACTGGACACGCGCTGTCAGCACACACGCGCGCGGGCACGACTTTGAGCGTGTCGTGTCGCGTGGACACGACACTAGAGTGTCTCATAGTGACACGGGCATGAAGCCCTACACGTGGCGTACACGTGGACACGAGCACGTAGTGTGTCGTGTCCTGTGTCGCGAGTACGACGCGTGTAACTGCGTGCACGACGCTGTCGTAACACGCGTGTATCAGTCGTATTTTCACGACTGATACGGTGTTCGTTCTGTGTCCACGAGTGTCGTGGACACGTGTCAGGGTATGGAACATGTAGCCCTACGTGTGGGCTACATGTATGCACGACCACGAGACGTGTCGTGTCTCGTAGTGTGTCCACGAGTGCGTGGAACGCGTGCACGACACTGTGGTTGTGTACGCGTATCAGAGTTTACCCGTGTGCTGTTTTCTAGTGTTTGGACACGTAAAACTGTGTCGTGGTGTCTTGTCAGGTACCTAGGATACTAGGGTATCTATGGGGTGTTAGTTACCAACCGATTGTTTCGAGTCTTAGCTCGATTTAGTATGGGTAAATCGAATTACCCATTTTCGAGATACACAGTGCACTGTTTTCTGTTTTAGGATATTTTTCCAGTTTTGTAAAACGAATTTCAAACTCAATTTTAATAATGATTAATCCATTGTACTAGTGTATATTAGTATGTATATATGTAGTATATATGTATATGTGAGTGTGGGTGAGATTTGGGAGTAATTGGTAGTGTATATGTGTAGTTGTATATATATATATAAGTATGTATATATGTTATTGCGTGTGTGTGTTTGGGGCTCTTTGGTTCCAGATTTCTGGAACCACTTCCCCCCCCTGTCCAGACTTCTATCACCCCCTCTCTTTCACTGTCCTCTCTCTATGTCTCTCACCCTTTGTCTCTCTCTCTATGTCTCTCTATATATATATAGTATATATATGAGTTTATATATATAGGTATATATATATATATATATATATATATATATATATATATATATATATTGATATATATATATATATATTTGTATTAGTTTTCATATAGTGATATTATATATATATATATATATGATATTATATATATATATATGTATGTGGGTTTGTATTGTATATAGTATTCCTATTTTGACATATGGGTAGTAGGTAGATAGAGTCTATATATATATATATATATATATATATATATATATATATATATATATATATATATATATATATATATATATATATATATATATATATGTATAACTTCTAGTTATAGGTTGTATAGAAACCTATGACTATGGCCTATGGCTAAGATCATTAGCCTATGGCTTGGGGCTAGCCCTAATGGCCCAAAACCCTACTTGTTGACCCTTGATTACTAAGGGTTGACCAAAGTCAACCTTAGGTCAAGGTTGACCTAGTTCACCCAGAATTGTCTAGGAATGACCTAAAACAACTAGTTTGACTAGTTTGACTAAAACCCTAACTAGTGTTTGACTAGTTGACTTAAGGTTGACCATTGTTGACCATGGTTGACTAAAGTTAACTATTGGTCAAACCATGACCTAATTGACCTAATAATGACTAGTTCAACTAGTCAGACCATGTTTGACCTAATTACCTAACTGACTAGTCTTTGTTGACTAATACCTTAGTTGGTCTAAGTTTGACCTAGACTTGACCCAGATTGATCATGTTGACTAGTATTTGACTAGTTTGGCTAGAATGTTGACCAAGGGTTGACTTTAACCTAGATTTGACTAATCTTGACTTATTTGACCTTGTTTGACCTTATTTGACTTAGTTTGATTTCCTGTGACCTAGTATGACTTCCTGTGACCTAGTTTAACTATTAGAGTTGACCAAGAGTTGACTTTTGACCAGATTGACCTAGAATCATGTAGTATGCATTGTACACTTTATTTTTACTATTGTGGATACATTGTGACTTGTATTGCTCTGATTAGGAGCCATACACCTCTCCTCAGACAGTATATCCTCTTCAGACATTCAGTTATCAGGCGAGTACATTCTCTGACCGTTTCATACTTGTTCAGGCTTTACTTCTCGCTCTAGATTACTTTACTTGATGCTGTCACGTTGGTAACACGAATTGGTACTATATGGATCTTTACATGAGATGTTATCCCTCTCGGGAGCATCGGGTACTTCATGTTATGTGTGTTTCACTATCATCATGTACTCCTATGCTTCCATCATTCATGTGCACTCATGTGATCATGTACTCTCATGTTTACTGAGCCCTCATGTATACTATCATGTGCACCCTTTCATGGGCCCCATGTGATATCATGTATAATAACGTAACTTGTATAGATCCTTGTGTATTGATTGGGGAAACTGGGGAGTAGAAGTGGACATGTGAATAATTCCAAAGTAGTCATGTGCAAACTCAGTAGTGTAATCATGTATAAATTCTAGCCATTTACATGCCTATCTTGTGCTCTACATCACTAGTCACTTACAGTTCTCTATATACAGTAGATATTTCATTACAGCTATCTCTTTTACAGCGTATATTTCCTTTCAGTAGTTAATGTATCTTACTCTATTGCATGTATCGTATTTCCTAAACTGATATGAACTGCGTGAGATGTATTGTGCTCGTTCCTGTCCTGACTGGACCTGTTGAAATATTACAGAGGATGAGGATGAGGCCCTGGTGACTACCTATATGGAGCAGGACTAGATGATACTTATATTGAGGACCCTCAGCAGGATCCACCTGCAGCTGAGGATGTTGCCCCAGTAGTCTAGGCTAGTTTAGCTAGACAGTCTTTCGGTATTATCTTTTGTCTCACATTCTGAGTTGTATTTTGAGATGTTGAGATATATAGACTCTTAGACTTATTGTATTATGAGTTGACATTCTGGATGTTATGTATCCTAGACACTTGGACATTTTCATCTATTCTACTGTTCTCTTTGAGTTACTGTATATCTATCTATCTTTCATTCTTCTACCCTAGATGTGATTGAGATGTATATTGTTATGTCACCTCCATTCGGAGAGTATAAACTATACAGGTACTTTTATATTGTTAGATGATTGACCTAGGACAGCGTTCTACCGCCGACACTGCGGCGTAGGCTGGGCGTTGTTACGTTCTCGTACCCTAACAGTGGGTGCGGGTCGTGACACTTAGACTGTAGAAATTATAGGACCCTAACCCATCTTGCCAACCAAGCCATAGACAAGGAGACACTAGGACAACTATATGGACCCAAACTTCGGGCGAGACTTAGATTTTTAGGAACTTAAACTATTCATATTTTCTGTCAATCATTACCTCTTGTACTTATATTTTAGACTATCTTGACTAATGATGCTAATATAGCCTAGTTTTGTAAGCTCATTCCTTATCGAGCTTGTTGATGACATATTTTATTGGGAGCGCTCTCACTAACATATTGTCTAATCAGAACCGGTGTATGATGGTCTGATCAACCTAGTGTACTTTGGTTCGCTTTTATCTATCGTTCTACGTGGATGGGGACATAGCTAAACTTGTCCTCTAGAGTCCCATCCGCGACAGCCTTGACAATTTTTTTTGAATTACTCACTCGCTTTTGAACCACATATTGGTATTCGAAAACAACTTCTTTGGACTCATATTGGTTTTCGTCTTTCACCTATCTAGACGAAGACTCGTACTTGATAGATAGACCCAATGTATCACCTTTGGTTGTCCCACAATCTATTGCCAAGATAGTTAGCCATGGACCAACCAAGGTGACTATATTCTCGCTTTGAACTACTCGTCGATTCCATATCTATTATCGCAACCGTCTAGAATCCTTTCATTCGTGCCCTCAACCTAGATATTTACCATGCAACCTTCTCCGAAGAACCATCTCTCCCAAGTCCCTAAGTTATTTTCTTGATCTACTCCCTTCGTATTATCATGATTTTATTGCCTTGACTAGCAACCCTCATCCATACCATATCCATGATTTATTTCATAGTTATCGAAATCACGATTTCTAATGAATATTTGTATTAAACTTCGTTTTCTTGCCTCGCCCAATGATTTGATTGTGCTTCCTTATCGATATACCCTTATACTTTCACACCCCCTAATTATTCTTAATTTCGAGGAAAAAATTCTTGTAAGTTGGGTAGGATGTAAAACCCCCGAACTTTTACTACATTTTTTTCTTATTATAAATTTTGGTTTTAATTTTGTTGCGTATTGTACGTCGCACGCGGATTTGCGTTATCCATATTTGTTCGTCGAGTGCGAATATGTGCGAGATACATATTTGAAAATATTTTTTATGTATTTTATTAATATAGAAAAAATACAGTTCATTTCAATATTAGTATTTATTTTGTTTGAAATTGAAATTTTCGTCGCATTAGTGGCAATTTTTATTTATATATACCAATTTCAAAAATAATATTTACGTAGATATTTTGTACTAGTTGCATGCAGATACATGAAAATTTAATTCATGTAGATATTTTGGTTTCAAAATTATTTTGTTAATTATCTTAATTTATTTTAATAGTATTTTTGAAGTATTTTCTACTAATATTTAATTTGATTTTCAAAATTTATTATTATTTACTATAAACATATTTTTAGATTTATGAATTTATTGTTTAATTAGTTATGGTAATAAAGATTTAACTTATTGATTTGATTTTAGATAATTGGAGATAAGATTTTACTTTGATTTAAACTGAATATTGGATTGGATTTTATGGAATTTGTTTTGAATTGATTTAAATAAAAGGGGCGAATTATCTAAATGGGAATTTAATTTCTCCGACAACTTATCAAACTAGGAGATCCACCCCTTATAAATAGGAGAGCCTCCATATTGTTTTCCTCCACAACTAATTCAATATTTCCACCACAAAACTAAGTGCATCGTGTCGGTGTCCAATCCTTTCTTGTGTCAGCCGTAACGGCCTCGGGTCCGACCCCGAGTGTCTTTCCAATTCTTATTCCATCATTTACATATACATTTTCCTCGTGTCGGATACACCCCCGACAAATCAAATTTCTAACCCTAGCCACTTGTTGTCGGCCGCCGTCAGCTTACCCCGACAATTTCGGCAGCCTTCTTCCTTCCACCTTCGGCCCCAGCCAGTGCCGCGACTACCGAGCACCTTCCAATCACCACCACCCGAACCCAGCAAGCCACCACCACGACCACCACCAACAGCCGCAGCTACTTCTTTCCTGACATCTCCTCCAAACCCCCGTCAACCTACCACCATCATTAGAACCTAGACACCGCACCACACATGACCTCCGGCCAAACCACCACCTTACCTACCTCCTCGCCGTCGCCACCCGTCGGGCCAAGTCGGTCTGCCACCGCCACTTTACTCTTGGACGAACCCTCCATTGCCCCTCAATCCGCCGAACCACCTAACTCACCTCGCCCCCAGCGCCGGGCCGTCGCTGCCTGGACCCACCGGTCCAGCGTGCCCGTCGGTGTCCTCCATCATGCGAGCATCAAGATTACACGTGCGCAGCTCCTCTCTCCTCCACGACCGCGCCTGTTGTGGCCACGCGCAGGGCAAGCGACTCCTCCTGGAGCGCGAGACTGTCGTCGTCTACGGTGGACACCCTCTTCCTCCTCTACCACAGCGCCGCCCGCCCGCTCGAGAACCCCGGCGTCCGGCCGTGCTCGTTCTCTGACTCTTTTCCTCCGCCTATCCACCTTTCCTCTCTTCCCCGCTCTCATCTACTCTCTTTCCCCCTGTGTCGATTTCTACTTCTCTCCTTACCTTCTCTCTGTTTAGGTTTCCTCCCTCTCTTTCCGTTTATTCTTTAAGGAATAGAAGCAGCAGTCAACTGCTGCCTTTTGGGTATCTGTGTTTTATTTTTGGTTTTAATTTATTTTATTTTCTTCTTTCTTCTTTTTCTTTTCCAAGATTATTGTAGGAATTAAGTAAATTATTATTATTAATATTATTAATTGTTATTTTATTATTGTTATTATTATTAGATGTTGATTGATGATTTAGTTGTAATTTGGTGAGAGCAACACTACAGCTGTTGTACACTATTACTATTATTATTATTATTATTATTATTATTATTATTATTATTATTATTATTATTGTTATTATTATTATTATTATTTCTAATGTATATGATATAACCTAAATACATGCATATCTTGTAATCATAGTTTTCTTAATTTATTTATTCATTTGTATTGAGTAACTATACTATTAGTACTCTGAACATATTTGTTATATAAAATTTATACTTTCAAAAATTTGGGGAAAATATATCATGTTTTCTTATCTAAATAAATTATAGCTTTTTAAAACCCTAGAAAAATCTACTTTTATCTAGTTAAAATAAATCACTACTTTGGTCTACAAAATTTTAGTCTTGAACCTAGATGATTTTGAGATTCCCAAATATTATATATATTTCCAAGTATTATAAAATATTTTTGAAATCGTATATAGATTAATTATCCAAATTCTTCCTATTATCAATCCTTATCCATGACTAATCCTAGATTCCTATTCCCTCGCCAAATCTGTACTTCTTCCTGTCAACCGTAACTAATTTGACCGTCCTAAACCCGATGGAACAGTGCATACCATCATCGGAGGCTGTTTTGTGTAGTTGTAACAATGGAGTCATACATCGTGGCCTTGTGATCATCGCACCACACCAGGCGTCACCACCAGGCAAGATACCTTGCCATTATCTGTTTATTTTACTTTAGCTCATATTCATGCATTTATTTATTATTTATTTTCTTTAAAATAAACTGTGATATATGGCATAATTAGATCAAATTTTACTTTTTAGTTCTATTTCCTGCTATGTACTATTTTCAAACACATCAGACTTTGATTTAAGGGACCACCCTTTGTGTGTTGCATTCATAGGCCTTGACACATTTGTACCACGTTATTGTGAGTTGCATATAGAACTTGGACATGCATGACTAGCTGACCACCGGTACGTATAAGCCATGCGATAGGATTAACCACTAATAGAGTTTGGATGATTAGTTTGACTTAGCGGTTAATAGAGGCTCTATGTTGTGGATACAACATATTAGGCATTGCACGGGGTGGACAATACCTTAGCATATGGGCTACTATACCCTTCACCTTTTGTAACCCGTGAGCTCCGCCGGAGACGCGGATGAGATTACCCATGATTACTGACGGCCACTGACGTTCTGCGGAACGTTATGCTCTTATTGATTGGGCCTCTTGTGCCCCAAGGGGGGACCATGCCGATCCCACTTTAGCCAGGGCCCATACGTTGGAGGATGTTCTTAAAACTGCATACACTTAGACTGGTTAGGCTACCACATCTGTTAGGTACGAGTACTCTTGGCTTGGGTACTTGTATCTGACCGTGGCTTGGAACAATAACTTATTGCGGATTAGTTTGCCACATCTTGTCCTTGTTTGGTTATAGGTGTGGCTTACTACTCCGATGAGAAGGTATTGAACCTTGTTGGGGTCCGGATACCATATTGGATTCATGACTTGGAAAGATACTTCATCATGGGTTAGTGTGCCATCTCCTGTCCTTATTTGGTTGGGGGGATGGTATGCTAATCGAAATGGTGAGGTATTGGACCATGTGATGAACCGATCTTACTTATTATTATTGAGCAGTATTTATTCAGATTATATGGCATGATATTATGTATCTTATTACGTCCCTCTAAGGACCTGGTTATCTCTCCAGGTGTGTGTTCATATTTTTTGCAGATATTCTAGTCGAGGTCGTGATCTTCTTTATTTATTCGAAGATGACGTGTCTTGGATCTATCTTGCTACTTTCGTCAAATCATTTTATATATCATGTACTTCTTTCCTTTTATTTGGTTGGTAGTGGATGTGTCTCCACCCAACATATTTTACCAAGACAAATCATGGTTATTATATGATATCTTTTACATTTCTGTGGATGAGATTAGTAAGTCGTGGTTTACTGCATTTTACAGCTTATGTATCCATACGAGGCCTATGTACTTCGTATGTATACAGCTGGCATGTCTACGTTCCTAGGCCTACGTATTTTGGGATTGGGGCGTTACAATCCCAAAAAAAAACTCCCTCCGTAAGAAGAAAAAACTCAACATAGAGTCCTCGGTCATGACCACGCGGTCGGCCGCAAAACTCAACATCCCCCCACCCTTATCACCAGCCCAATGTTAAACATCCTCGCGTGGAATATGAGAGGGCTGGCCAATAAACCCACCCAGAGGAGAATCAAAAGCCTCGTAAAAATCCATCGGATTGACCTCCTTATAATCATTGAACCCAAAATCCCTCAAAAAAGACTCAAATCCATCTAGCTCCAGCTCGGCTTCCCGTCCGGTGTCGTCGGATGTAACAACATTTGGATCCTCTTTGGCTCCGATATCCAGTTTGGTATCATCCATGATTCTAGTCAGACGCTATCCTGCTGAGTGGAGCACCCCACTCTCACGTCCCGCTGCCTTCTTTCAGCCATCCACGGTTACTGCGACATCCCAGAGCGCAAGCTTCTCTGGGACACTTTGATAGACACCCACCTACAACTCAACAATCTTCCATGGATCTGCATTGGAGATTTTAACATGATCTCGAACAGAGAAGAGAAGTTTGGAGGTCGCTCGCCCCCCAGTCGACAATGAACGACTTCAACAACTTCATTTTCAATGCTCACATGACACCCCTCCCTTTCTCAGGTAACGCCTTCAACTGGTGCAACATACAGGAAGGCGACCGCCGATAATACTCCTGCCTGGACCGTGCCTTGGTTAACAATTACTGGTCTGACATGGGAGTTATCTCCATCCTATCCCACCTGAACACCACCGAGTCGGACCACTCCTTCCTCCTGATTGAGATTAACAACAATTCCAACCACATCAAGAAACCCTTCAAGTTCTTGGACTTCTGGCAACATCATCCTCAATTTCGAAGCATAGTGGCCTCGGCCTGGAGATCCCCTAACGACCCTGACCCCCTTACTCGAGTGGCGAACATCCTCAAGGCTACCAGGAAAGCCTTAGCGTCTTGGAGCAAGAGTGCTTTCGGCAACATTTTCCAGGCCATTAAAGAGGCGGAAGATGACGTCACCCATGCTGAGTCTCACTACGCCACGGACCGATCGCCGGAGACACGAACCGCGCTCAACCTCACCAGAGCACTCCTTAAATCTCGGATTAAGGTGGAAACTGAATTCTGGAAACAGAAAGCCAGACTCACCTGGGACTCCGAGTGAGACAAGATTTTTAGCTTCTTTCATTCATACGTCAATGGCCGTAGGCGTCAGCTCCATCTTCACCAAATCTCCGACGATAATGACTTGGTCTTCAAGGATCAAGGGGCATCCAATATGCCATTGCGAACTTCTACTCCAAACTTTTTACCAAAGAAGTCATCGTCGAGGATGGGGACCTTCTCTCCAAGATCCCCAGCTTGATTAACGATCAGAAGAATGAGCTGCTCCTTACCCCCTTCCACGGATGAAGTCAGATCTACTGTTTGGGCTCTTAGTGATCACAGCGCTCTCGGGCCAGATGGCTTCTCCGGCATCTTCTTTCGGTCCTGTTGGGATATCATCGAACCTGACATCCATGAGGCGGCGATTGCCTTTTTCCAGGGGCGAAGTACCCCAGTTCTATTTCCTACGCCAACCTCATCCTCATACCAAAAATAGACAACCGGAAGGCCTTCAGAGATTTTCGCCTAATCAGCTTATGCACCTTCACCAATAAAGTCATCTCAAAGATCATCGCTAGCCGCATGTCCCCTCTCCTTTCCAAGATCATCTCCGAAGACCAAAGTGGCTTCGTTACTGGGCGAAACATCACTGACAACATCCTCCTGGCACAGGAGATGATCTCTTGCTTGAAATTCCCATCCAAAGGCGGAAACGTGGCCATCAAAATTGACGTGGAGAAAGCCTATGACCGTCTGGACTGGCAATTCTTGATCTGGGTGTTCAGGGCCTTCGGCTTCTCGGAGCCTTGGACCGACATTATCTTCCAATCTATTAGCAACTCTTGGTTCTCTGCTATCATTAACGGGCAAGCAGAGGGTTTCTTCAATTCTAGTCGCGATGTCAGACAGGGAGACCCCTTATCCTCCACCATCTTCATCATCACAGCCGAAGCGTTCAGCAGAAACCTCAACTTTTTGTCGAACACTTCCGATTTCCACCACTTACACACCACCACCGGGTGCTCCATAATCACTCACCTAGCCTACGCCGACGACATCCTCATTTTCTCTACCGGAGACATCAGTTCTGTGGAGGCTATCAGCAGCACACTTAAGAGATACACCAGATGCTTGGGTCAATGAGTCAACTCCTCTAAAAGCATCATCTACACCCATCACAAAGCTGATAGGATCCACTCAGCTTCTCTCACCAACCTGACCTCCTTTGCAACAGCATACCCGCTGTTCAACTACTTGGGTTGCCCGCTGGTGTACGAAAAATCGAGTTCGGGCATCTTCGACGGCCTTATGAGCAGAATCAGAAAAAAAATCGAGGGTTAGCATAATGCAACCCTCTCTCCAAGAGCTAAAATGGTCCTCATCAAGCACGTCCTCTCCTCCATCCCCATCTACACCCTTGCTGTCTGCTCCCCCCTAAGAAGGTGTTGTCCTCAATAGAAGTGCTCTTCTCCAACTTCTTTTGGGGACACATAGATGGCAAGGCCAAGCATCACCGGGCTAGTTGGGATTCGATGGCCAAGCCGACCAATCAAGAAGGGCAGGGGTTCAGCAGATTACATCACATCGTTGACGCCTTCTCCATGAAGCTGTGGTGGAAACTTCGCTCGGGAGAACCGCTCTGGAATCGCTTCATGAATGCCAGATACTTCCGATACTCCCACCGTTCGATTGTCGCTGCCAATTCCAGATCCTCCACAACCTGGAGACGCATCCTTCTCTGCCGTCAACTCGCCGAAACCCTCATCTGCCGGCAGCTTGGCGACGGATGCTTGTCGATGAGCTACGAACGGTGGCTTGGAGATGCAATCCTTTTTCCTACCTCGGTCGCCCCCCACAACTGCTCTATCCGAGACTTATGGGACTGCAACTCTGGTTGGAGATGGGACAAAGTGGTAGATTGGCTTGGGTCGGGGGCGGTCAACAGTCTTATGGCCGCTAATGTGCGTCTCGGCGATAACCCTGACACTCTTCAGTGGTCCCACAATCCCAACTGTGTTTTCTCGCTGGCTTCCGCCAGGACCGTGGCCAGAGGCATCGGCATGCCGACCCCGTACACCGCCCCCTTCTGGCAATCCTGTATACCCCATAAATGGTCGATTTTGATTTGGAGAGTGCAGCGTAGAAAGCTCCCTACCGATGACACCCTTACAACAATTGGCTTCAGCCTGGCCGCTAGCTGTCACTGCAGTACAGCCCACAAATCCAAAACCGCGGAACACGTCCTGCTCTCCGGGGACCTCGCTGCATAGATCTGGACCAACCAGGCAACCAACTGCAATCTTACTCATCCGACCGACGGCTTCGACGATCTACTCGCCATTTGGGAAAAGTCTCACGAGCATCAGATAGTAGCAGCCGTGGGCATCTGGGTTCAGTGGAAGAATCGAAACAAATTCAGGTACGATGGGCGGCCGTACAACTACAACTCCTTGTACATTGAGGTCTTCAAGCAGATCTCCAAAGTCGACAGGCGTTGCCACCACCCCTCTGATAGCCCATGGCGGTCGCTGTGCTAGCCCGGGGATCGGTCCAGTGAGCGAGTCCGGCTTCTGGCCTCCTCGGTCTTTCTTTTCGTTGACTTGTGGGCGCTTTGTGCGCTTACTTGTATAGGCTTCGGCATTTTGCGCCTAATACATCAATAAAGCTAATGTTCTTCCATATATATATATATATATATATATATATATATATATATATATATATATATATATATATATATATATATCTATATATAAAGAATGGGTAATTAATTTCTGGAATTGCTCCCACTGGGATTCGAACTCCGCCCACAAGGGCCACATGCCTCCACACTAATCACTTGGGCTAGCGGTCATTGGCTATATATATATATATATATATATATATATATATATATATATATATACATTATATACATGGTCGGCAAAGATCTCGCCTCATGTTAGCAGCTCCCCCCATCCCCTTTTCCCTCGGTGGAACCCTCCCCTGCGGCCCAGGGAGTTCGGGATTCTCCGTCCGTCGGCCGATCCCGACGTCAGCATCCGACCCTCAAGCGCGTCTGCCGGGCAAAGCGACTGACTGGCGCATCAGAGCCGCGCGACGCCTCATCCCCCCGTCGGCATGGTCCTCCGACCACCTCGTCCTGGTGGGCATCTCCTCGGCCGGCACCGCCCCGAAGCTTCGATGGCCGTCGGCGGATCTCGCTCCGGGGTCACTTCCTGTTCTCTCTGGCGTCTCTGCTCTTTTCGTAGCGCCCGCTGGCCTCGGACACCCTCTGCTTTCCCTGCGTCCTCACTGCGGAGTGGCTCCGCTACTTAAATGGCCCTCCGTCTCCGCCTTGACATGCAATCCCAACCTTCTCCTCGGCGGAGCGTCGGCTCCGGGAGCTTTTGGGGCCTCCTCTGCCAGGGTCTCTGGGCCGCCCTCGACGAAGAGTTCGAATTTGAATTTTGAATTTTCGCTCTGCCCGCCATCGCATGCGCCCCCCTCTATCTTGGGGAGGCATGCGCCCTCGCTTAGCCTCCGGGCATATGCGTCCGCTTCGGACGCGCTGGCGTATGCGCCCCTTTCCAGGGGCTATGCACCCGAGCCATTCCCTGGGGATCTCGCGCTTGTCCAGGCCGAGTAGCTCAATGCGCCCTCCTCTTGGAGCATTGCTTCAGGGTCAGCAGCCGGGGCTCAGGTGCCCTGCTTTCAAGCCTCCTATGCTCCCTTAGGACTTCATACGCCAGGTGCCCCCGTCGAGACCCGGACGTTCTCCTTTTCATCTTCCCATACGCCTCTTATCGGCCCCCTTCCAGCCTTCCCATGCGCCGCAGCTCCCACAGTTCAAGCGCCTTCAGGGCCTCCTCCCGGCAGCCCAGCTCTGGAGGCAGCCCCTCTTCATGCGCCTGGCAAGGCCCCCACTTGCAGCCATCGGCGGTCAGGCAGCGGTGGGCGCATTTCTGGTGCCAGCGATGCACATCGTACCGGCGGCCACCTCCCTTGTGCTTTCTGTTGACGTAGCCCAAACCCTTTCCCCCTCGTCTTTCAACTCCGCACAGAGGACCGATTCTCCCACCCCCCTCCCCCCCGTCGCACTTTTGCTGAAGTTCTGCTCCCGGATAGACTCCCGTAGAAGCCCCCAGCAGAGTCCACCATCGAACTCCCGAAATTAGAGTTCCCGCCACCGCCCGAAGGACAAAACATCACCGTGCCTTTCTCCTCGGAAGAAATTACCTCTTTATCATCCATTTTCTCGAAGACATACGTGCTTAAATTCCAGACAGGATGCCCCAAACTGTCAGTAGTTCAAGAAGCCATTACGGGTTGGGGTCTCTCCTTCACCGACAAGATTGCTCCGGTGGACTCCAAACATCTCTTCCTTCACCTTTCCTTAGACACCGACAGCTCTCAGGTCTGTGCGAAGGACACCACCACCATCGAAGCACTCAGCGTGAAAATCGCCAAATGGTCCCCAAGTTTTAATCCCAACGTCGACTCAAAGGTGATCTCGACGTAGATAACCCTCCCGAAACTTCCCATGGTCTGCTTCGCTCCCGCAGCCCTCAAGAGGATTGCCAGCTCCTTTGGGTCTCTGGTCGCTATCGCCGACGAAACTCGCAGCCTTTCCAAAGGCAACTATGCCAAGATTTGCGTCGAGATAGACATATCCATCGACCCCCCCCTCATTCATTCAGCTAGAGGTAGGGGGCGAACCCACCTTCAGGCGCTCGAATATGATAACAACATCAGCTTCTGCACTCATTGTCAAATCAGAGGTCACCTTTCGAAGAAGTGCTACAAAGCTCATCCCGAGCTCAGGAAAAAAGCTCATCCAAAAAATCAATCCCAAAACCCCAACCCCTCCCTCCGAGGGGCCGATTCTTCCCCTCCCCAACCACCACGCTCACTTCGCAGAGAGCGACAGCTCCCATAGTCCCCTCAAGTCCCCAGCGGCGAACACCATCATAGCCCAACCCAAGCCTACCGGTATCTACTTTCTCACAGATTCGAGCTCCTGAATTCGCCCCAAGAGGTAGAAGAACTCTTAAACCCTCTTTCCTTCAAGCATCAGGCTGCAGAAGGCGGAGAGCATATAGTAGAACCCTCCGTTGACAGTGAAAGGAGAGAGCCCCACGTTGATCTCGCCACTGTGGCCCCGTGTGACGCCGGGGATGACAGAAAGGAGCAGCCACCTTCACTGGTCAAAGCAGATCTTTCCTCATCAACCCCCCCCGGCCGAGAAAGCCCATCCGTTAGATCTTGAATACGAAGCCAGGATTCGTCAGGCTCATGACGCTGGCTTCCTTAACCCCAACAACCCCTTCAGCGCTCTGGCCGAGATCGAGACCGAACTCGCAACTTCCTTGGATATCATCTCGAAAACCGATACCCAGACAACAGACACTACGTCAGCGAGTCAAAAGGCTCCCACCTCTCACCAAAACAAGAAAAAAAATCGAATGAAAGAACCCTCGGTCATGACCACCCGATCAGCCTCAAAGCTTAACCCTACTTCCACTCATGCCAAAGCTTAACATCCTAACTTGGAACGTCAGAGGGCTGGCTAACAAATACACCAAGAGGAGATTGACCTCCCTCATCAAAATTCATCAGATGGACATTATTATTATCATTGAACCCAAAATCCCATAGAAAAAGCTCAAAGCCATCCAACTTCAGCTCGGCTTCCCGAAGGCCATTGTCAGATGCCACGACATTTGGATTCTCTTCTCCGACGATTGCACATTTGGCACCGTTCTAGACACCGATCAGGCACTTTCGTGCTGGGTCGAACATCCGGCCCTCCCCTCCAGATCTCTCATCTCAGCTATTCACGGTAGTTACGACTTCGTCGAGCAAAAGCAGCTCTGGAACACCCTAAAGGATACTCACAGCTCCCTCAACACCCTCCCGTGGCTTTGCACAGGGGATTTTAACACCGTCTCTAGCAGCAAAGAAAATTCAGGGGGCCGCCCTCCCCACCAACCGACAATGAATGACTTCAACTCCTTCATCTTTCAGGCCAACCTTCACCAGCTCCCCTTCTCCGGCAACTCCTTTACCTGGTGCAACATGCAAGAAGGACCTCGTCGACAATATTCCCGTCTTGATCGAGCTCTCATTGACGATCGTTGGGTCGATATGAATCTCATCTCTAACCTTTCCCACCTCAACTCCACAGAATCCGACCACTCCCCCCTCCTTATTGAGGTCAGCACCATCACCAACCCGATCAAAAAACCCTTCAGATTCCTGGACCTCTGGAGATACCATCCTCAATTCTATAACATCGTAGCTTCCGCCTGGAACTCTCACAACATCCCGGACCCCCTTATCAGAATGGCCGTTAAGCTGAAGGCCACCAGGCGTGCCCTAGCTTCCTGGAGTAAACTCTCTTACGACAACATCTTCCAAGAAATCAAGAACGCGGAGGACGACGTCACCCGCGCTGAGATTAGATTTGCCACCGATGGATCACCAGAGAACCGCGCCACTCTTAACCTCAACAAGGCAATCCTCAAATCCTGTATTAGAGTGGAGACAGAATTCTGGCAGCTAAAATCTAGATTGGCTTGGGACAATGAGGGAGACAAAAACTCCGCTTTCTTCCACGCCTGCGTTAGGGGTCGCAGGCGCCAACTATCTCTCCAGCAAATTTCGGAAGAAAACGACTTCATCCATAAAGACCAACGGTCCATCCAGACAGCTGCCGCTAACTTCTACTCCAATCTTTTCACTAAAGAAGTTGTGGTCAAAGACGAGAGCTTCCTGGCCAAGGTTCCCCCTTTAATCACTGAGCCCGATAATGATCTCCTCTCCACCCCCCTTCCACGGAAGAAGTGAAGTCCGCGGTCTGGGCCCTTAACGAACACAGCGCTCCTAGCCCGGACGGTTTCTCGGGGGTCTTCTTCAGGTCCTGTTGGAACATCATCAACATCGATGTCACCGAGGCAGCCATCGCCTTTTTTCAAGGAGCGCACTATCCCAAATCTTTAGCCCACACCAACCTGATCTTAATCCCCAAAAAAGATAACTCGGAGACCTTCAAAGATTTCAGACCGATCAGCCTATGCACCTTCACCAACAAAATCATCTCCAAAATTATTGCCACCCGTATGGCCCACATCCTTCCCAGGATCATCTCCGAGGAGCAGAACGGTTTCGTCATCGGCCGAAACATCACAGATAACATCCTCCTTGCACAAGAGATGATAACATGCATGAAATTCCCGTCCAGAGGGGGTAATATAGCCATCAAGCTTGATATGGAAAAGGCCTACGATCGTCTGGACTGGCAATTCTTGATTTGGGTCCTCAGGGCCTTCAGGTTCTCCGAGGTATGGATTGACATCATATACATATCAATTAGCAGCTCATGGTTCTCTACCGTCATTAACGGCCAAGCGGATGGATTTTTCAAATCCAGTCGAGGGGTTCGTCAAGGAGACCCTCTTTCCGCCACCATATTCATCATCACTGCAGAAGCCCTCAACAGAAATCTTAACGACATGGCCAACATCCCCAGATTCTACCACTTTCATGCCACCGCCGGATGCCCCCTAATTACCCACCTGGCTTACGCTGATGACATTCTCATCTTCTCCTCCGGTGACGTTGGATCTATGGAGGTGGTCTGTAATATTCTCGGTAATTACTCCAGATGTTCTGGACAGAAGATCAATCGTGACAAAAGCGTCATATACACCCACCACAAAGCCGACATGAGTCACTCGGCTGTCCTCACCTCCTTTGCTACCGCTTACCCTCCATTCACTTAACTGGGATGCCCTTTGGTATACGGGAGATCTAATTCGGCTATCTTCGGCGGGTTGGTTAGCAAAACCAGGAAGAAGCTTGAGGGATAGCACAATGCGACCCTCTCCCCAGGCGACAAGATGATTCTCATTAAACATGTCTTGTCTTCCATCCCCATCTACACCCTGGCTGTTTGCTTCCCGCCTTCGAAGGTTCTTTCCTCCCTGGAAACTCTCTTCGCTAGATTCTTTTGGGGGCATCATGAAGGCAAGAACAAGCACCACTGGGCTGGATGGGACACGATGGCCAAACCTACAAATACGGGGGGCCTCGGATTCATCAAATTAGCGCACATTGTGGACACATGCTCCATAAAATTGTGGTGGAAGATCAGATCCCAGAACTCCATCTGGACTCGGTTTATGATGGCCAGATACTTCCCCCACGCCCATCCAGTTGTGGCGGTGGCCAATAATCGGTCCTCAGCTTCCTGGCATCGTATTCTTCTTGGCCGTCAACTAGCCGAACCCCTAATTTGTTTGAAGATTGGTAACGGAGCCTCGTCTCTGCATCAAGAAAGGTAGATTGGGGACATGGAGTCCCGTCTCTCATCTAACACCCCTCCGGACGGTACGATCCGAGATCTTTGGGAGGATGGCGCTGGGATCGGATCAGAGATTGGATCAGGCCAGAGGCGGTCACTGGGATCGCCGTCGCGGACGTGCACATCAACGACCTACCAGACTCCTGGATTTGGTCCCCTTTCGACGGTGAGTTCACGATGCAGTCTGCCAGGCGGGCGCTCATAGCGGCAACACGCCACTCAATCAGATCGCTCCTTTCTGGAATATATGTATCCCCCTCAAGTGGTCGTTCCTGATCTAGGGGGCCCAACGCAGGAAGATTCTGACTGATGACTCCCTAACCACTATTGGCTTCAGCCTAGCCTGCAGGTATTACTGCTGCTCCTCCAACAAACTTAAACTGCAGAACATATCCTTATCAACGGTGAACTTGCCGATCAGTTGTGGCATAACCTCGCTAGTCGATGTGGGATGCGACATCGACCCGGGGGCTTCAACGATCTCCTGGCCAACTGGGGAGCCACTCATGGTCATCAGATCGCTACAGCCGCTAGTATTTGGACTCTCTGGAAGAACCAAAACAAACACAGATATGAGAATCGTCCTTTCAATGCCGCCCAACTCATCCGCAAAACTCGTCGTCATATTTTCAAACTCAAGTTTCGATGCTCCCACTCGTCGGACCAATTTTGGCAGGCTTGGCTTTAGGCAGTCTACGACGCCTTTGGGCGTTCGGTCTCTTTTTGCTAGTTTTCTATTCGCGCCTGGCGCGCTTACTTGTATAGGCTTCGGCATTTTGTGCCTGATACATCAATAAATTCCCTTTCTTTTAAATATATATATATACATGGTCGGCTCCAGTATTTTAGAGGACCTAGACAAGCCACAAGAATTAGTCCCTCATTTATATAATGCAAAACCCAACAAATCCAAAATACAATATAATTAGTACTAAGTAACTCCAAGTTCTAAATTTATAACAAAGTTTCTGGATGTATTCATATTATACTATAAACAACTGGATGGCAGAATATGGATAAAAAATAATTCATATACAAAGTAATCGAAGACGACAAATATTATGCCAGGGTTCCTAAAGTTTTCCATTGCAAGAATGAAGATAAATACGGATTAAACTTTACAGAAGATGGAATCAGGAACCATATACAATCTTTTTGGATGCAATGAATCATGAAATTATTCTTATACATGGATAAAAATTATAAAAAATATTTGCCAATAACATCACTACTCAAGGGCCATGCAAGCTCTCTGGTGTCCACTGCTGACTCTCTCACCAAATAAAAAAAATCATAAAAAAAGTAGAAGAAAAAAAGGCCAACCTCACACAAGTAAGGATCAGGCTCCTTCTTGTCATGACTCGTGAAATCTCTTTAGGTTGGGTCACCAGAAAGAAGCAAAAAAGAAGAAGAAGATGCTATTAGAAATTGAGAGAGAGATGATATCAAATACTAAGTGGAAAAAGAGAGCGTTTTATTTTTTTTTCAAATTTTTCGTAGGAGAGAGGAAATAAAGTGACAGTGGCATTTTTTTAAAGGTTTTTTTTTATTCTTTTCCAGGCAGTCATGGACATCCTCGAGCCCATAATTTTTTTTACTGGGCTAAAAAATTGCTGCTTTAAAATAAAATGGAGGCCCCAATGGGGAAGAAAGACCTAGGCGGCTGCCAAGCCCGCCTTCCCTTAGAGCCGCATAAATAAATAAATAAATATATATATTTTTTGGAATAATGGTGGATTTATTCCTCGCACATAGCAGAAAAGGTATTACAATACAGAAATATCACAACTTCTCATACCCCACATGATAGTATTATGGGGCCATTATTGATACATCGAATTCTATATTATGTAGAATTCCAAAAGGGAGTAGCCAATTCCTCGAAAATACGTCGGTTCCGTTCCTTTCAGATGTGCCAAACGGAAGCGGCTAGACGCACTCTGGTTCTTCTGGCCCACCCCGGATCCCGGCCTCTGTGATCTCGGATCCAGCTAAGAATGCTCCGGATGTCTCTATCCACCCTACCTCCTCTTCTCAGCTGCACACACTGCTCAGTCCAAATGTGCCAGGACATCGGACAATCAAAGAAGAGATGACCCATTGATTCATCCTCTCCCTGACATAGCACACACTTAGCATCTGGGATCTACATCCCAAACCTGAGGAGTCTGTCTCTCGTCATCAGTCTGCCCCGTAGAAGTCGGTAAGCACATAGTTGCATTTTACGGGCAATCCCCTTACCCCAAATGAAGTCCACCTCCTCAGCCCGGTCATGATGGGTACGAACCAAGTCATAGCAGCTACGGAAGCAGAATAATCCTGACCCGTCCCCCGAACCTGGGCTAGCCCAGCTCCAGGAATCCTCATGCTGGCTAACGTCAATAGTAATAAGGCGAATCTCCTCAGCAAGCTGTGCAGTATAAGGATATCTATCTGGCCTCCAAACTCCATCTCTGATGATCCGACTGTATGTGAGCCCTCTGCCCGCCTCTCTATCCAGCTGGCCTCCCAATATCTCGAGTAGGGATCTGGAACCCAACCAATGATCAAGCCAAAGGTCGGTGGTCTTTTCATCTTTTATGTTCCTGCAGATAGCGGTCTTAAGCACCGACCGATACCTCAGAATAGCCTTATATGTGACTGAAAAATTATTGTCTATCCTGCATGCCCAGAAGTTAGTCCTCCTTAAGTATCTGTTCGCCATCCATTCTGCCCACAGCGACCCCCCTTGATAAATCTTCAGGCCATCTTCACACAAGCTGCCCTTCTGACCGCATGAAGAGGCCTCAGCCCTACTCCTCCTTCCTCTCGAGGATGACATAGCTGGTCCCAGGAGATCACATGCATCCCTTCCCTCCAAATGAAGGCAGCACAGATGGCCTCTACTTTCTAAATAGTGGCCATCGGGATCTGGATAGACTGGAGCCAGAACATAGTGATGCCAGCAATAACCGAACGCACCAACTCAATCCGTCCTCCGAATGATAGCCCCGCAGCCTGCCAGCCTTCCACTCTCCTCTGAGCAAAATCCACCAAGCTGTGACAATCCTGCTCTCTGACATAGTTGACCGTCAGCGAAACCCCCAGGAATTTTACTGGGAGCTCGTCTTTTTTTACTCCCAGGGCGAAGGCTCTCTCCTCCTGCAGTGTACACCGGAAGATGAAGTAGACTCTACTTTTATCCCTGTTTAACTGGAGTCCAGATAGCCGCCCGAACTCCTCTATAATGTCAGAGAGTGCTCTCATGCTCCGCATGAAAGGCTGGAGGAGCACCAATAAGTCATCAGCATAGATCAAATGGGAGACAACCGGTCTCACCAACCGGAAGAGGGGGACAATTCTCTTGCTATGCACCGCCGTGTCCATTATACAAGTAAAATACTCCATCACCAGGGTGAACAAATATGGTGAGAGTGGGTCACCCTGCCTCAATCCCTGTTGCTCCTGAAGTAACCATATAGCGTACCCTAGATGAGGACTAAGAAAGTAGGGGAGCAGATGCACTCCCTCACCCTCGCAACCCACCTCTCGTTGAACCCCATGGCAAGCATCAAGTGACACAGGAAGTCCCGGTTGACCGTATCGTAGGCTTTCCGTAGGTCAAGCTTCACACAAGCCTTTATCCCCCCAGGTTTGCTGAACTCCCTCACCATCTCATGAGCTAGTAGGCTGTGCTCCGCTATAGATCGGCCCTTGATGAACGCTGCTTGATTCTGGGACACCAATCCCTGTATAATCTCCTCCAAACGCCTGTACATAAGATGGGTGATAATCTTTTAAAGAAAGTTACAGCAAGCAATGGGACAGAAATCTGCGAACGAGGTCGCTCCCTCCTTCTTAGGAACCAACGACATGAAAGTGTGGTTCAACTCCTTCAGAAGACTGTCCTCCGCGAAGAACTCCTGGACCGCCGCCAGAACAGGGGTCTTAAGCACACCCCAGTGGCACTTAAAGAACCCTGAAGAGAAGCCATCAGGCCCAGGAGCTTTGTTTGGGTTCGTCTTCATCACAATATCCGCCACCTCCTCCAACCGAACAGGTGCCAAAAGCAGGCTATTCCCATGAGGGGTCATCCGTCTCTTCGTGACAAGAGCTGGGAACGAGCTGGTATAATCTGTCTGCTGATATAAGTCAGTATAAAATCTGACGGCCTCCTTCTGGATCTCCACCGGGTCCCCTATAAGATGTTCCTCGCCGTTCAGAAGTCTGGGGATGCTATTCCGATGCTGACGGGTGCGGATCACGTCGTAGAAGAATTTGGTGCATCGGTCTCCATCTTTGAGCCAGGTATATTTGGCCCTCTGGGCCGCACTGATCTCCTTCTGTAGTCTCATGGTGCTGACCCTCTCTATCAGAATCTTTTCCTTAGCCGCCAATTCCCCATTCAGAATGTCGGCTTGGAGGGCCACCTGGATATCCCAAAGCTCTGCTTCCTTATCCGCCAAAGAAGACCGCGGTCTCACCTTTACCCAACCCCTAAGAGCCTGCTTGATCTGCTTGAGTTTATGAACCATGCGGAACTGAGCCGTGCCATCCCGGAAGTGCTGCATCTCTCCCATAATCACCTCCTCATAACCAGTCGATAGTTACCAGCTGTTGTTATACCGAAACGACCTCGACCGCAAAGTGGGTCTCTCACAGAGGCCAACCCGGATAGGAGAGTGATCACTAGTACCAGCTGTAAGACCTTCCGCCACCGAGTTCGGGAAGCAACGGAACCATTCACTATTGCCTAAAGCCCGATCCAACTGACAAGCAATCCGATTATGTGAAGCCTTGTTGTGCCAGGTCCAGATATGTCCAGCTCTCTCCAACCCCCGCATCCCAGATAGCAGCAGACACCTCTGGAAGTCATATAAGATCGGATCCAGAACAGGGCGACCGCCCACCTTCTTATGTCGAAGCAGCATAGCATTAAAGTCCCCCATAATGAGCAAAGGATGATGCAAGCTGTCCGCCGTAGTGCTCTGGTGCACTATATCTTCCCACAAGGCCTCCCGGAGTCTCCGGTCATTGTGCCCATATACAGCACCCAGAATGAAACGAAACCCACCTTTGTTCTCGAAAGTGATGCCGATGAGTTGTTCTGATTTATGTATCTGCACCCCCTCCCAACAACCTCGGTTCCACCTAATCCAGATCCTTGCCATATCGCAGAGATCCAGGTTGTGGATGTGATCCCAGTCTGCCGGAGTCCTACTGAGAGCATGGCGACCCCTCTAATCTTCGTCTCCAGTAAGATAGCAATGTCACACGCCTCTCTCCTCAGAACCCTCCAATCTCCCTCCATCGTTCAATGGAACACCCCCCTAATGTTCCATGCTAGGACCGATATTTAATTAATAAGAGAGGGGTCCCCCTGGAACTCGTCTGGATCAATACTCGAGGGAAGTATCTCATCCGCCTGATCAATGACTGCATGCACCATGGAGGAAGGAGCAAGATGTGCCTGAATCCTGCTAAGAGTAAGAGTCCAGTCCGGATTGGCTTCAGTCTGTTCTTCCATATCCTTCGCCTCGGGGATATCCTCCAGCGTGGCTGGAGCGTGTTTTTTCCTGCTACTGTAAACTGTAATCGCCGGGGAAGCCTTCGTCACCATCTGACCACCCTCAGCCGCGCTCATACCCCTGGTAACCATGGTCCTCTGTGGCCTGAAAGGGACGAGGGCGCCCTGCGTGCTCTCTTGTCTCTGCGGAGATCCTGGCTCCAGCCCCCTCCCAACCTCCATCACTGTGTCCTCCTTCATATGCCTATCTGGCGACGACTCTCTAGGTAAGTGACTGGGTGCCTTCTCCATCTCGGTAGCCTCTGTCTGAACCGCCGGTGGCCTGGCGGCCTCCTTTCCCTTGTGTTTGCAAGCTCCGGTACAGTGCCCAAAACACTCGCAGTATGTACACATGGGCGGAACCCAGTCATACTCCACCGACTGTGTCAAAACCTCTCCCGACGGTACCTGATACTCAAGCATACTCGGAAGATCCGAGCCTGCCTTGATCTCCATGAAGACCCCGGCATACATAAGTCTGGTACGGAAAGCAGTGGCCACGTCTGCCTTGATCGGCTTATAGAACGAAATCGTAAAGCAGAATACTCTAGAGGGGATGAATAGAGTAGGCAGCAGAATATTGCTAATTAAAAACTTGTTAGCAGTTATATCACAGATATAATAATAATCACAAAATTAAATGACAGAAATTAAAAGTGATCAGAAGGCAAACACAAATACCGAGATTTATACTGGTTTCCCTCTTGTGAGGACTAGTCCAGTCGGAAGAACTCTAGCTTCCAGTTGAATCCACTATTGGAAAATCCTGCAAGTTTTCATATGAAGTCCTTGCAACTTCTACAGACGCGAGCTTTGATACGAAGAACTCGACCAACTTCAATTGTGAAGAGTTGAATCTTCTATCAAGCCTCTGATTACAATCGCTCTGAAACTTCTAGACCGTACCATACTGGCAAATCGACTAGAGGATTGTAACTGGCTTGGGATTTGAAAATAAAAGCTTTTTAGAGCTCTTTGGAAGAATGTAAGCTCAGGAAGAGAAGAGATTGAAAGTGAATTGGTGATCTGAAATTGTAGGTCCTAAAAAATCAAGTTGCACACATCAACAAAATCAGAAAATCAAGAAATACAACTTTTAGATGAACTGCGCAGACATCAGATTGCACTTCCGTCAGATTGCGCACGCTAGACTGCGCACCCTCCCAAGCGCGCAGGCTGACGTGGCAAATCACCATCATTACCTGACACAAATCAAATCTTCTGACAGCTGACAGCGCGGAGAACGAGACGACCGTTCATTTAATCGTGTAGCACGACGCTCGAGGACAGCTGGCAGCGCAATCCATGTTGGCACAATCTATGTTGGCGCAATCCATTCCTGCGCAGTCCAAGTTTGCGCAATCCAAAGCCAGCGCAATTCAGTATGCACGTTCTATCAACATAAATGACAAAATACACGTGGCATTCATGCCATCGATTGCTCATTACGTGGCAACCGTCTATGCACGATCATGCGTATTTTAATCAAATGATTCCATGTGTCTAAGGCAGTTGGCCCATGATCCAGCAACTGCCTGCGCAGTCTATTGTTGCGCAATCCAACTGCTGCACAATCCATCATGCGCAGTCCAGAATAACTAAAAGTTAGTTATTACTTAGAACTCTATAAATAGAGTTTCAAGTCTCCATTCAAAGGGGATCAGAGAGAAATCAGAGACCAGATCATAGAGAGATCAGAGAGTCCAGGAGTTCTTGCCCAAGTTCTGCTGCATTCTTCCGAGGCTTTTGCCTTCAATTTCCGAGGCTTTTTTGCCTTCAATTCCAGAGTTGTCTTCAACTTCAGAGGCTATCGTCTTCAAAGTTCACAGTCCAAGGGATAAAGCAATCGTCTTCTAGATTGGATTCCTACAGTTGTACTTTCCCAGAATTCAAATTGTAATCTTTTACAAAGTTTGTATCAATAAAATTCTATACTTTTGTTTTTTGCAAATAAAATGGCGACTCTGCTGGGGACGACTTTCTCCTCCGACGAGGAAGTGACAACTCAATATGACGTAGCGTCTATCGGAAAGACGCAGAAGACACTGGTTGTGAAGATCAACCAGACAGCCTACGAGGCTATGATCAACTCTAAGACCACTCCTCGCACTGTAACCACTTCTGCCACAAGCAAAGTGCGCCCAGTGTGGGTCCCAAAGACTGCTGCGCAGTCTATTGATGCTGCCAACAAGACTTCTGCGCAGTCTGTTAGCAAGACTGCTGCTCAGTCCAAAGCTTCTGTCATCAAGCCTGCTGCACAATCTGACTCTGCTACTGCTTCACAATCTACTATTGCCAGTACAGAGAAGACTTCACATGCTGCCTTAGCCAAGTACAAGACTCCTATGCCCTTGGCGCAATTGGCTGCCAATCTGTCTGCGCAGTCCAATGCTCCAGTATCCAGAATCCACCCTAAGCAATCTGTAGCAAGAACTCCTGATGCGCAAACCACAGTTTCTGTGACCAAAACCAGTGCGTCATCTATTCATGCGCAAACTGCTCCTGCGCAATCCAAGAGTGACAGCCTTTTGGCTAAACTCTTTTCTTCTCATAACAAGGGAAAAGGCTCTCTCTCCTCTTCCCAAACACACTGTTGCTCCTGTGCAATCTACTGGGGGTAGCCCTTTGGCTATTTCTCTTCCTCTTCAAAACAAAGAAAAAGGCCCGTTGGTCTTTTCTCAAACTTCCTTATCTCATGACTTGGAAGACAATAGAGGGAAATGCTCTTTAGCTAACCCTTCTTTACAAAGCAAAGGAAAAGGTCCTTTGGTCTTTTCTCAATCTTCTTCAGTTTTTACTGTAGAAGATCAATCTGAACGTGCCTTGGCACCAATCAGTACTAGAACTCTTTCAAACAAGGATTCTTCTTTCCTTTATGACAAGAGAATTTGTACTGACCAAAGAGGTATTCTGCCTACCCCGGTAGCAGAATTCCAGGACCTCCCAACTCTCAAGATTTCCCGTTCCAGGCAGGGAAAACTGCTGGTGTCTCAAACAGAAACCCCTGGGGGTGAGTTTGCAGATCTAAGGACTTATCTCAACAGACCCACTTCGGTGAAACGCAAACAGCCAATGCCGAAGACCAAACATCATCAAAAACAAATCTCCAGGGTTAAAAATCTCGACACTTATGCCAATGAAGTTAGCACTTCCCTGTACACTCAAGGGACTAAACATTTGAAGAATCGAAATCATGTTCCGAACATTATCAAAGAACAGATCCCTCAGAGTTTTTTTAACATCCTGCTGTTGTTCTCGATCTCCGAGAACATCTCAGACAAAAACGAGATAATGTTTCAATACCTCCAGTTCAACCATCTGATCATCATTGCAACCACAAAGTCATCATCCAATGTTGTTGTCAAATAACAAAACGATCTGTCTTCGATCGTCTGACTTTTGCTAAATCTGAAGCTATGTCAGAAGAAGATGAAGTCTTGTATGCTTCTATCAACATGACTTCCCGAGACACTGGGGGTAGAAGGTGCTCTAAGCATGGCAAACCTCGTAAACCAAGCCAACGGTATTTAGAATTACTCCAAGAATCTTCTGAAGGAGTGTTTTAACATACCCATTCTCGAAGCCGAGATACAATCGGTCAAAAGAATCTTCCTCAAAACCCTTCAAGTTATTTTCCTACTTCTCAGTCAGGAGACGATTCTTTCTCCGACTATGATGCGTACAGCGAAAGCTCTGAACAAACAGTATCTTCCACTGTACCAAGAGAAGTGACAACTTATGTTGTCAATGAAGATCCAGATGCTTCAACGTCTACAAATCAGGAACAGCGAATCGCTGTACTGGAAGACAAGCTAAAAACCATGGCTGAAATGGTTGCTAGTATGCATTCTATCATAGTGGCACAACATGCCACACCACCGACTGTACCTACTGCTGTAAATCCAGAGATCATAGCATCTTCATTACCTGCCAATACTGGACTGGGGTAGTGTCTCCTCAAATGCCTCATGTACAAGTACAAGTTCAAACTACACCTAGTCAGTCAGGAGCTGGGGGATAGTGCTTACAATGTTGTTCCTCCTCTTACCACTCTAACTCAACCTGCTCCTTCTTCGTCATTTGAAGACGCCAATGAAGCTGTCAAACTCTTGCGAACCCAGTTCGAAGCTTTCAAAGAGAAAGACAACTTGCAAAGATTGGGGATCAAGCAGCCCTATCTAGTTGAATGGAAAAAAGTCCCATTCCCACCGAAGTACAAGATCCCAACGATCTCTTTGTTTGATGGCAGTACTTCTTCTAGTCAGTTCATCAATCATTTTGAGGTAATGACCGTTCAACTCCAGCCAAATGACACTCTTCTTACCAGAGTGTTCGTCGGTTGTTTAGCCGGCGTAGCATATGACTGGTACAGAAGTTTGCCCGATGGTTGTATCACTTCCTTCTCAGGTCTCAAGCAAATCTTCCTGGAACGGTTCTATGAAGGATTTAATGACATGACTATGTCGGCTCTCAACAAAATCAAACAGAAAAATAATGAAACTGCTGAGAGTTTCATCGAACGGTTCCGCCATGAAGCCTTGAAGATGCCTCCCGGGACTCCAGCTGCTGTCACTATTGATACTTGTAAGGCAAATCTTTTGCCAATTATCAGCATGTGGACAGGATCTACCCAGTTCCAAGATTGGCCTTTATTTATTGTCAATGCCAAAGCTGCGGAAGTGAGTGCTGAAAAATTCAAGCAATTGGGGGTAGAAATGTCTAACCCCGATCGAGATGAGCACCAGACATCAGGTGGTGGCAACCGCCAGAACAATCGCAAAGCAAAAGAGACTTTGAATATCAATCTGAACAAGAATAAAGAATCTTTGGCTGTCAATGTGGCTCCGCCTACATCCACTTCTACTCCTTCTGCACCTCCACCGAGGGAACCTCGTCCGAAAGTAGAATATTCCTTCGACGAGAATGACACTGCATGCATCTTTGATTGCTTACTCAAAAGCAACAAGATTCAGCTCCCAGACCCAAAAAAACTTGTTGAAGTCGGTAAGACTGATCATCCTAAATATTGTGTCTACCACAGGTTCATTGGACACCCCACTCGAGCATGCTACATGCTCAAGGGCAAAATTCAAGAACTTGTCAATGCTGGTGTCGTCACTCTGCAGCAAGATGAGAAGATCGTGACTGCAAATATAGTTTCAGTCCAGTTTGGTGACTTTCCGCCGCAGCTGGTACAGCACAGTGTCATTCCTATTCCAAAAGCTACTCTTGAGATTATGAATCTTCCTCTTCCACCAAATGAAGGTCTCGTCCCCTTGTCTCTTGACAACGGCGAAATTATGTGGATTCATCCCGATCTTGCTCCGGAATTCGAAGTGCCCTCTTCTTCCAAGAAGAAAGGTCGTTCTAAAGGCAAAACAAAGACTTGCAACATGGTGTCTTTTGACCCCATAGTTCACGAAGAAATTCTGCTAGGCACCAGATCAGGGAAAGCCTATTTGAAAGATCATTCTGAAGCTCAAGAGGATCCTGCCTCTTCTTTTGAACCTGCTCCAGCACAACCTGCTTCCACTGAAGAGATCCCTTCTACATCTTCACCAGTTGTAGTACCTATTCCTCCCAAACCGGTGGTTGCTGACAAAGGCAAGCAACAAGTCCGCTTTGATAAGCCCCTGAAGAAATCATCTCCTACAGGAATTGAGAAGCCGTACAACTTTGATATAATGGCTCAATTAGCCAATACACTGGCTAGGCTATCAATCTTTGAGCTCTTGCGCCTTTCCAAAGAGACTCGAGAAACTTTAAGTGAAGCTCTGATGCAGGCTGAAACTTGCCTAACTCTTCTTAAAAAGCCGAAATCAGAACCAGTCTCTTGTTGTCACTGTCATAGTGTCCTGGAGTTAATTCCAAACATCACTTTCACTCAGGATGATATGCTGCTGGAGGATAATAGACATGATCGTCCTCTCTACTATACAGGGTATATCGATTCGATGAAAGTCGATCGTATCCTGATAGATCCAGGGTCTGCTCTTAGCATCATGCCAAAGACGATGTTGGACGCATTGAAGATACCAGTTCATAGTCTTTCAAGCACAATCCCCACTATTTTAGGATTCAACCAAGGAAGGAGTGAACCTTTGGGCAAGATCCGCTTAAAAATCCAAATAGGCAATCTTCGCACAAAAGTGACCTTTTATATCATCGACAATCATGGTTGTTCTTACAACGCTCTTCTGGGAAGACCTTTCCTCCATGAACATAATATTGTTCCATCAACTCTTCATCAATGCTTTAAATATGTCGATAGCAAAGGAGAAGTTCACAAAGAAGTTGCAGACCTTTATCCTTTCAAGGGTGTCGAAGCATATTGCAACGACGCTCGTATGTACAAGGAGGAATTTATGAAAGTGGTATTGGCAATGGATACTGAAGAAGACCAAGAAGCAGCACCCAATGACACTCTTATCATACCTGTCAAAGGGCGTGTTTCTCATTCCCAATCTTCTAAACCATTGGCTATTCACTTGCCAATTCAGAAAAACCGGTTGATGGCGATCAAGATAAAAGGGAGCTCACCTCTTCTGAGCCACTTGTTATCGACTTACGTCGTAACAAGGACAAAAAGCAGCTCACTTCTTCTGAGCCTCTTGTTGTTGATTTAACTCACAACAAGGAAAAAAGGGAGCTCACCTCCTCTGAGCCGCTTGTTATCGACCTCCGTCGTAACAAGCCACCTCCACGTTCTTCTTCTCCCCCTCTTGTAATCAATCTGACCAAGCCTGCTAAGGCTAAAGGTCCTGCTATAAATACAAATGTACAGATCAATGAAAAAGCATCTACTTTCCAGTATACTGATGTCATTTATCATACTAAATGCTATTTGGATATGTTAGATAGCTTCAAATCGTTTACAATGGGAGTTATACAATCTCTTCAAACAGAAGTCTCATTTGAAGATCCGGATGACTCTTACCGTATTGTCCCTGCTCGAAAGAAAGGCGAAAGTCCAATACTTTTTAGTAAAGGACCAGAACAACAATTCAGCTATACAGATGATAGCAAGCTTAACGATACAGGACATCTACAACTCGGTCGTTATAGTCAACAATCAAAAGACATCATCCGTAAGATGGGTTATGACTTTAAAAGTGGCCTCAACTACGGTAAGGGTAGACGAACTCCCATTCGTATAGCTGTTCCAAAAGGAAAATCTGATATGTACTATAGCAAGACCAAAAGTGGTCTCGGATATGCTTCTCCTCCGATGTTATCCCCAGCAGTTTCCGACTCTGATAGCGAAGAACGTTCTAACTCTTCTGATTCCAGGTCATGGAATTCTGACACCAGTATTAGTGAAGTCCATCATGTGATCGTATCTTCTAATATGGTCTCCGTCGAACTTCCGGAAGGCTATGATGAGGACGTTGAAGAAAGTCCTGAAATAGATCCTTGGTCTCAACAGATGGATAATCAGTGGGTACTCCGATTTGAACAAAGAGAACCTCCTACTGAAGATCAACTAGTTCAAGTTGATGTAGGTAAAAGCGGATCACCTCGATCTTTATTAGCAAGAATCTTTCAGAAGTAGATAAGCAAGAGTTGATTCTTCTCATTAAAGAATATCTTGATGTCTTTGCTTGGAGTTACGAAGACATGCCAGGTTTAGATCCCAAAATTGCTACTCATAAACTGAACATTTTGCCTAATGCTAAGCCAGTCAAACAACATCAACGGCGATTCAAGCCTAAAATGATGGACGCAATTGATGATGAAGTCAAGAAGCTTATTGCTTGTGGCTTTATTCGAGAAGAACAACATCCTGATTGGGTAGCCAACGTTGTTCCAGTCCTGAAGAAAACCGGCAAGGTTCGAGTCTGTATTGATTTTCGGGATCTTAATGAAGCATGTCCAAAAGATGAATTTCCTCTCCCTATTACGGACGTCATGATTGACAATACCTGTGGGTTTGAGCGAATATCTTTTATGGATGGATTCTCTGGATACAATCAAATCAAGATGAATCCTGAAGATGAAAAACATACATCTTTCTGCACTCCTCGGGGAGTCTATTGCTACACAGTAATGTCATTTGGTCTCAAGAATGCTGGTGCAACTTACCAACGGGCTATGAGTACCATTTTTAGAGAACATCTTCGTAAAACAGTCGAATGTTATGTTGATGATATCGCTGTTAAAAGTCGTCTAAAAGAAGATCATATCTAAGATTTGAGAACAATCTTCAATCTCATGTGCCAATATTAACTCAAAATGAATCCCACCAAGTCATTCTTGGGTGTCTCTAGTGGCAAGTTTCTCGGCTTCGTCATTACCTCTAAGGGTATACACGTGGATCCCGAGAAGATCAAAGCCATTCAAGAGATGCGTCCTCCACGCAACCTAAAAGAGCTACGAGGATTCTAAGGTCGACTTGCGTACATCAGGAGATTCATTTCGAACTTGTCTGGACGCTGCAGATCATTCACTCAACTAATGGAGAAGGGTGTATCTTTTATTTGGACTGAAGAATGTCAACAAGCATTCGACGACATCAAACGATATCTCATGAACCCACCAGTATTGGTGCCACCAATCTCGGGCATTCCATTCTTAATGTACGTCCGTGCTATGGACCATTCATTGGGTGCTTTACTCGCCCAAAAGAATAAAGAAGGTCATGAACAGGCCATCTACTATCTCAGTCGTACTATGATTGGTGCTGAACACCGTTATAGTCCGGTTGAAAAAGAATGTCTAGCCCTTATGTTCGCCGTTCAAAAGACAAGGCATTATATCATTGGTCAAACTATTCATGTCATATCCCGAGTCAATCCTCTTCGGGTACTGATGAAGAAGCCTAGCACACTCAACTCTCGGCTGGCTACATGGGCCATTCTTCTAGCCAAATATGACATGGTGTATGTTCCTCAAAAGTCTGTCAAAGGTCAAGCACTGGCGGATTTCTTAGCAGCTCATCCTGTTCCAGAGACGTCCAAACTTTACGATGAAATTCTAGACGAGACGTTGGAAGTCAACATGATCTCTGAAGAATTTCCAACCTGGCGTCTATTCTTTGACGGAGCATCTAGAATCGGACCCAATGGTGCCATTGTAGCAGGAGTTGGAGTTGTTCTCGTTTCTCCAGACGGATCAACTATCCAAAGAGCTTACTTTCTAGATGAATCCTGCTCCAATAATGTAGCAGAGTATAATGCTCTACTCATCGGTCTTCAATTAGCCAAGCAATTGAATATCGAATATCTCGAAGTTTACGGTGACTCTAAGCTGGTTGTCAACCAGGTTAGAGGAACTTATGAAGTCCGCCATCAAGATCTGGTACCTTACTTTGAAGCAGCAATCAACATGGCTACATCATTCAAAGCTTTCTTCATTGAATATATACGCCGAGCATGCAATACTGAGGCAGATGCTTTGGCCAATCTTGCAGCAGTTTTAGCCATTCCCATCAGAAGACAACAAGTGGTGGTTATCTCTAATCGAGAATTGTTTTGTGTCGAAAATAATCGTAACATCGAGTTCAGTAATCTTGCTGAAGTTAATGTTATCAATGAAGATTGGAGAACTCCTTTCATCGACTTCGTGGTTCACGACATACTTCCCGAAGATCCTAAGGAGGCTACAAGTATTCGACGACGATCTTTACGATTCTACTACAACCAAACCACTAAGACTCTCTATCGACGGACTTATGACGGCCTACTTTGGCGCTGTCTAGCTGGTGATGAAGCAAAACAAGTACTGCGTGAAGCTCACGACGGTGTCTACGGAGCACATCAACCCGGTCCTAAACTACAAGATCGCATCCGACGTATGGGTTACTACTGGCCCTCTATGGTATCTGATGCCATCGAATATGCAAAGAAATGTCGAGCTTGTCAAATCCATGCAGATTTCATTCATCAACCTTCAGAATTTCTACATCCAACTGCCGCTTCCTGGCCTTTTGAAGCTTGGGGCATGGACATCATAGGTTCTATTAATCCTCCTTTTTTTAGAGGACATCGATTTATACTAGCAATAATCGATTACTTCTCTAAATAGGCTGAAGCTATACCTTTAGCTGAAGTCAAAACCAGCAGTGTCATTAACTTTGTCAAACACCATATCATTTATCGATTTGGTGTCCCTCGACGAATCATCCATGACAACGGACCGCAATTCATCAGCCAGAAATTTACAAGATTCTGTGATGATCACCGAATTGACAATGTCGCTTCGACAGCCTACAATCCTGCTGCTAATGGTTTAGTTGAAGCCTTCAACAAAACTATTATCAAGCTCCTCAAAAAGTTTGTATCCACTAACAAACAGAATTGGAGTAAAAAGCTTGGCGAATGTCTATGGGCCTACCGAACTACGGTCCGCAACCCTACAGGCTTTACACCTTTTTCTTTGGTGTATGGCTGTGAAGCAGTTCTTCCCTGGAACTTCAAATTCCTTCTTTAAGGATTGCCATTGCTAATGAGCTCACTACAGAGAACAATGATCTTCTTCGACTTCAAGAATTAGAAGCACTCGACGAGAAGCGGTAAATGGCTCAGCAACATATTGAGTTATACCAAGCTCGTATTTCTAAGACTTTCAACCGCAAAGTTAAAGTTAGAGCCTTTCAACAAGAAGAACTTGTTCTAACAGTCAGACGTCCTATGACTATGACTCATATGAGCAAAGGCAAATTCGACGCAAAGTGGGAAGGTCCCTATGTTGTAAGCAAAGTCTTCTCAAATGGGGCCTATCAACTCTCAGAGCTCGACGGTCGAATTGCAATGATGCCTATTAATGGCAAGTTCCTTAAAAAGTACTATGTGTAAATGTAAATGCTTGTAAATCATCAGACAAGTTCAAGTGCATAAATAAAATTTTATTTCATCATGAGTGATAGTGCATGATATTAAGGAAGGTCACTATCATCTTTCTCTACATCTGGATGCGGACCACTGCCGTCCTTTTCAAAAACATGGTCAGCAAAAGAGTCGAGAACCTCCTTGCTGGAACCCACCAGGAACTTGCAAGCGGCCATCCTCATGGCTTCTTCTTCTTCAGTCCTTCCTGGTTCAAGCAGAAAGTCCAGGATGTCTCGCGGTGGCTTGAGTGCAGAAGAACCTTCGCCTGTTTTTGCCTCCTTTGACTGAACTGGATCGACAGGACATTCTTCAGTGCCTTTCTCAACCTTCGGGGCAAGTTCAGCCTTCTTGGATGCATCTCCAGATGACATTTTTTTTATGTTAGAAAAGTGGAAGTGCTCCTTTCTGCTAAAATTCTGTTCTATTTATAGGCAGATAACGAAGCAACTCATCCATTCGACGGTTCGCCCGTTCCTTCATCATCACCTGACGGTTCATCCGCTCATTCAATTCACTTGACGGTTCGTCCGTTCATTACATTCATTCGATGGTTCATCCATTCACATTCATTCGACGGTTCATCCGTTCATTTATCACCTGACGGTTTGTCCGTTCATTATCATCACTTGACGGTTCATCCGTTCGTTATTATCTATTTTGACGGTTTGTCCGTTCATTCTATCATTTGACGGTTTTCCCGTTCATCTCACATCCACATCAGCAACTTATCGTTTCGATTAAGTTGTCAATTGAGATAATAATATTCGATATATTCTGCCACGTCCATGTTACCTCTGAGCAGATATAATGAATATAATTATTTTCTACAAAATCATCAAGAAATATATCATGTCTTGCACCTCTGAATATATTTTCTATCTCTATTATTTATATCTGAACAAGATATGCAACAAATAATGGAGCCACAGCAAAAATGTCTTTTATTAATTAAAATATGAGACATTACAAAAACACATGTACTACAAAAGGCATAAAGATACAAAATGTTCTACTGAGGTGGAGGTGTTATCAGACTAGCAATCTGTTATTTCAGAGTATGTAATCGCTCTTCACGAGATGACATCACTATCCTTCTGGCCTCTTCCATCCCGGTTTCTTCATTGAAAACAGGCATGGCCACCATTCGGCGAGTAATCTCAGCATTATGAGCTGCCACGTATTCATCCCTTTCTTGAATCAGAGCATTAGATTGTTGGGTTGCAACCTGATGATCAGCAACTTCATCTTCTAACTCCTTCTGGAGACGAGCAATCTCTGCCCTCAGCTCAGCATCTCTCTTCTCTTTTCTCTCAGCCATCAAGGTCACTGATTCCAGCTTGGAGTTATATTCAACAGATTTTGCAGAGAAAGCCTCCAAAAGGTTCTGGAGATTCACCCTTTCAATGTCAGCTGCCTGAGCCAGTTGTTCGAATTCTGCCTGCACTAGAGACTCCACGTCTCCTTGGTTGAGCTCTTTATAGTTTTTTATGGAAATCTCTAGCTCATTCAAAATATGATCCAGGAAAGTGGCCTGAGCCTCGTCACCTTGTTCTCGGATAGCCCTTACTAAGAGAGAGGTTGGACCCCTAACCATAAAAAAATCAGTACCCTCTTTTTCCATCATTCTATTTACTAGAGGTCCCAAAGACTCAAAAAAGCATCTGGTAAAAGATTGGATCACAAGATTATTAATTGCTATAGCACCAGGAGTTGCAGCTACTCCTGTTGATGATGAGGCCGCGGGATGTTCAATCTCTCGCGTCTGGACAGCGGGCTCTTTGAATAAAGGAGCCAAAGTGGAGCTAGTTGCCCCTCCTGGTTGTTCCTCTGCAAAAGTAAAAAATTGTCATTTTGCCTATTGTTTGCTATTGTCCAAGAAGATTAAAGATGTAAACTTTCTTACCATGGTTGAATCCAGCAATGAGCCTATCATCTGCTGGAATAGCCTCTAGCCGAGTAGAAGTAGCTTCAGCCATAACAGCTTGGCTACTGCCCGCTTCAGAACCACAGGATAAATGATGACTGCTACTAACAATCCCCGTCGTTATAGGCGCTATGTCCGTGCACGTCGGAGGTATTAGAGGAGTCTCAAGATCTGCAGGAAATACAAATAAAGACGTTAGCTATCAATCTATTTAAGAGGAGATTGCTAAATTCATTTTATACCTTGAGGACCAGTGGCGGGAGTTTCTTTCGGAGCTTCTTCATCTGCTACGTTTTCTGGAACTTCTACCTCAACATCCTCTTCAGGATTTAAGGTATCAGTGATGTTTTCTGGAACTTCTACCTCAACATCCTCTTCAGGAATTAAGGTATCATCGACAGCATTAGGAGATATATGCACTTCATCATCTCTTTCAAGATCTTGCATATATTCATCAATATTCTCGGACGAAGAGCTCTCTTCATCTTCATCTTCTTCTGGTGCATTCTCGCCGGCAGTTGTAGCTTGGTCAAAAGAGTCTTCCAGCGGACTGTAGTTGCAATCTTCTAGAGCTGCAATTACTTCACGATCTTCCTCTTCACGGAGGGTCCTAGGAGTAAGAGGAAGTTGAGTCATCTCCGTAACAGGTGAAAGAGATCGTACAACATCTTGCTCTTCCTCCATGATACTTCCTCTGGGTTCTTCGGCTTCAGTTCTCGGATCAGGGTCTTTCTTCTGCTCGATCTCTTCCCTATGTTCTGGACTAGGAGTTTTATTCCTAGGCTCTGAAATAGGAGTGGGAGATGGCATAGTGAATCCCGCCGCAGCATCCACTACTATGGAAGACGGGGCTCGTCTAGAAGGAGAGGCTATTCGATTTCTTCTTTGGGCCAGCTTCTTTCTTTTCAGAGGCCTATTAGGGCTCTATATATTTACAGTCTCGACTTGTCTTTGGACAGAGGTCGGTGTGGTAGCCTCTTCTTGCTGAATTGTCTCGGCCAGCTGCCGAGATTGAGATCTAGTGGTAATCTTTTCAGAAGAATGATCTAAGATCAGTTTCTTCTTTGCTGCCGGAGCGGGAGGTTCTTCTCTTCTCCTCTTCTTGGCTGGAGATTTACCCACCTTCAAAGAAATACGCAATGGTGCATTAACCTCTTCAGGGAACATAGCGTCCCTTGAAGCTTCCAGGGGTGCATCTACTGGTTCATGCACCTCATCATTTCCTGGGAGTGACATGGCGATTCCTCCCCTCTTCAATCTTGTTGAAGACGCGAAGCTATCCGCGAGATTGAAATTCTCAGCAAAGGTGTTCGAAGATGTATAGAATACTGAGTATGTAAATAGCATCCGAGGGCCATGATTGCTATTTACTGGCATCGAGAACGTTACTTTCGTATCTCGAGCATTATAATAAGCCCAAGCTCGGGCCCCATCTATCAAAAAACCCTTTTCTTGAAGGCACGTGATAGCATTTCCCACATGGAATTGGTCGTACCCGAACTGCCGAGCAAATCGACTGGGGAGATATGGCTCTAAATAACATTCATCTTCAAACCGATACACCAAATGGGACGGTCGAATTGTCTTCAACCACTCAAAAGCTGCACGGCTCAAAGGTTGCATCTTCGAGTCAATCATATTTGTCGGCATTTGTTCATGTCCAGCAGGAGGAGAAGTGCAACAAAAGTTCCATCCTTTGCTCAGGTTCAGAGCATATCTACAATCTCTCCGAGCAGTGTATTTCCACTTACCATGAGAGCATCTCCGCAAAAAGCTGCCGTCGACCGGTCCCATGCCGGGGTCCATTAAAGTAGGATGGTGAAGAAGCAACCACCCAAATAGATATGTATATGGCAATTCCAACCGAGGAAATTCTTTTTCACCCTTAGCTTTCAACATCAGATCAATGTACAGACGAAGACCGGCATTCAACCTACAAGTCATCGCTGAAAAAAGATCCATCCTGTAGCCGAAGACTAATCTAACGGCGGTAAAAAGAACACCGCGATGGAAGCGGTCTACAGCACTCGATCCCGGGACTACAAACCGACGGAGCCAATATGTCAGAAACCCTGCTAATTGGGCTTCTTTTGACATAAATCTATATCCTACTCTCAAATAACTCTCGAGAGTATCTCCTTTCTTCAAAGGAGGACATTGATGATCATCCTTCATCTCTTCATCAAAATTGCCACTTTCTTCTATCAACTTCATCACTTCTGTATTGCTCAATGGCTTAAAGAAGTGAGGATAGCATCTATCTTGTTCCTTGGTCTTCGGTTCTTTAATGAGGTTAAGGAACAAATAAGGTAACCATTTTGAGGAATAGCAGGTATTTGATGTAGCACTTTTGTAGAACAGAGAACAGATCTTATAATGACATAGCAGTTCTTCGAAGACTGCTACCATTTCTGCGTTCTCTTTTCGAAGTTTGTCCAACTCACCATTTGTTGGGACAAATTCTTCATATAGGGCATCTCCCACTGGCAAGTAAGAGAGGTACCGCATCTCATGAAGTGCAAACCCGATTTCTTCGCCAGGAGTCATGAAAGTCCCTGTTCTGTAAATATACCTTTCTGCTAGAGCCAAGAACAGATGCGGGTTGGAAGCAAAACCATAAACAGTGGCATGCACTGCTTGGTACAAGTTGATTTGCTGAAGTTTGTTTTCGAACTTGGTCAGAATCCAGTTTGCTATGCAGTTCCATCTCTTAAAATCTGGATTCACCAATCCAGTTAAACTGATGTCCTGCTCAGGATACCTTCCTTCGACTTTCGCAAACTCATTTGCGAATATTGGAGTTTTGACAGGCATTAACAAGGAAGAATTCTCCGGCGGAATACAACCGGGTTTCAAACCTCTTAACAAGACACTGTACCATTCTGAGGAGCTGTAAAACATGTCCTTCTTGTTTGGCCCCTTCTTCACAAAAATCCTTCCTGGACGGACATATTGGAAAGGTGTAAGGTTCCATTCCATCTTCCTCGGATAGCTCGCATGAGCATACCGGGATAAGGGGAGGCAGCGTGAAATATCTGGTATCGAGAATGACCTATCCGTCTGATGGACAATCCTTTCTTCCATCCTTCATCTCGGTTGAGAGCTTTTCTCAAAAGCATCGCCGAACAGGAATAATGGTTTCATGTGAATGACAGCGTCTGCTGACTCCAGAGGTTGTCCATTCATCAAACATTGCAGTGTCGCATTATCTTGGGATATCAAAATAGCCTGACGGGAGGTTGGCAGATCATATTGAGGATAGTGCACATGAGATAGATCCTCTTTGTATTCTGACTCTGAAAGGGTCCCTACAAAGTCCTCATATCCGGGATCTTCTCTAGTATTATCTGCATCAGACAGAGAAAATAAAAATTCAGTACAAGTCAAGTCAAAAATTTTGTCATCAGATTGCGCAATATCAGACTGCGCAATATCAGACTGCACAATATCAGACTGAGCAATATCAGACTACGCAATATCAGACTGCGCAATATCTGATTGCGCAATAATCTGATTGCGCAAACAAACAGTCATCAGTTTGCGCTGGCAGTCCCGCGCAAATCAGTAAATTATGCTGACTTTTGCCAGCGCAGTTCAACCGATTGCACAGAGAGTCGTCCTTCATAAAAATGAAGAACGAACCGATTTCTGCAACTAGAACCCTAAAAAGGGTGGCGCAGTATGATCACATCTCTAAAAAGAGATGGATTCTGAAGGAACAGTGAAATCAAAACTCTAAAAAGATTAGGTCATCTACCTAAAAAGGGTGGCGCAGTATGATCACATCTATAATGACATAGCAGTTTTTGATTAGGTCATCTACCTCGCAGCGCTGGATGAGCAGTTTCGTGACGAGAAGCGCGTCGCGCAGCCCTAGCCGATGACTCGGCGGGGGCCTTGCCCTTAGCAGCGGCAGAGGATCGTCGGAGAGCCATCGAGATTGTTGGAGAAGAAAGGAAGAAAGAGCTCAGAAATTTTTCTCTCAAGTGCACGAAGAAAGCAAGTAAAGAACACTTCGAAGGAATTGAAGAGCTATTTATAGTTTTTCAAATTGAAACGGCCGCCTTAGATTGCACCTAAAAATGGGGCTAATCCCTCAGATTGCGCAGACAGCTCACTACATGCGCAAATTGATTTTAATTTCAAAAATTCAAACTATTTCAAAATTTTGAATAAATTCAACTTTCGAAAACTTTGAAGGGGGTCTTGTAGGTCCTAAAAAATCAAGTTGCACACATCAACAAAGTTAGAAAATCAAGAAATACAACTTTCAGATGAACTGCGCAGAGATCAGATTGCGCATCCGTCAGATTGCGCACGCTAGACTGTGCACCCTCCCAAGCGCGCAGGCTGACGTGGCAAATCACCATCATTACCTGACACAAATCAAATCTTCTGACAGCGCGGAGAACGAGACGACCATTCGTTTAATCGTGCAGTACGGCGCTCGAGGACAGCTGGCAGCGCAATCCATTTTGGCACAATCTATGTTGGCGCAATCCATTCCTGCGCAGTCCAAGTTTGCGCAATCCAAAGCCAGTGCAATTCAGTATGCGCGTTCTATCAACATAAATGACAAAATACACATGGCATTCATGCCATCGATTGCTCATTACGTGGCAACCGTCTATGCACGATCATGCGCATTTTAATCAAATGATGCCACGTGTCCAAGGCAGTTGGCCCATGATCCAGCAACTGCCTGCGCAGTCTATTGTTGCGCAATCCAACTGCTGCGCAATCCATCATGCGCAGTCCAGAATAACTAAAAGTTAGTTATTTCTTAGAACTCTATAAATAGAGTTTCAAGTCTCCATTCAAAGGGGATCAGAGAGAAATCAGAGACCAGATCATGGAGAGATCAGAGAGTCAAGGAGTTCTTGCCCAAGTTCTGCTGCATTCTTCCGAGGCTTTTGCCTTCAATTTTCGAGGCTTTTTTGCCTTCAATTCTAGAGTTGTCTTCAACTTCAGAGGCTATCGTCTTCAAAGTTCACATCGTCCAAGGGATAAAGCAATCGTCTTCTAGATTGGATTCCTACAGTTGTACTTTCCCAGAATTCAAATTGTAATCTTTTACAAAGTTTGTATCAATAAAGTTCTACACTTTTGTTTTTTGCAAACAAAAATGATCGAAATACTTCTCTATTTATAGTTTTTTCAAAGACAGAACTCTGACAGAATTCGGACAGAATTCGGACAGAACTCTTTATAACAAACCGCAACTGAAAGATGACCAAGTTCAAAAATCCAACGTTCACTAACGTTCCAAAAGGCCGAACTCTGGCCGAACTCGGGCCGAGTTCTGCTGGGGTTCTGCCAGTTCATTTTTGGAGAAAATCAATTTTTGGCTTTTTGAAAAATCCTTCAGAAGCTTTTTGTAACAAGAATGTTTTTCAAAAATGTAGGTCATTTGTAAAAGAATATGATGGTTTTGAAAAACATTTTCGGATAGCCTATTTGCCAGTACGACTCGGTGTACAATGTATTCCTAGACTCAATAAAATGAAAAATTATATTACTTAACAGGAAGTATATTCTGAATGGCAAACAGCTTCGAAACAGCTTCGGTCTTGAACATAGTAAATATCTATTGTTGAGCAGTGTCCAAAACGTCGTATCTAAACATCTGAGTTGACTTGCAATTATATCGAGACAGAGTTTGATCAATTATTAAAATCAATTTTAACCATAACCAACGGGCCAACAATCTCTCCCATTTTGATAATTGACAAACCTTGCCGATATAACATCTAAGCTGGAATTAATTCAAAATAGTAATAAAAAAAATTGTTCATAACCTGTATTCACGAAAATGTTAGATCCTTATTTCTTTCCCGTTGTCACTTAGCAAAATAATTGCAAAAGAGAAAGCTCCACCGCAATTAATGCATAAGTAACAAACAGTAAAGAAACACAATAAAAATAGATAATCATGACAGGCATGGTATAAACAGTAAATATAGTAAGAGAAACAGATAGACTATAGAACAACACAGGCATGTATTTGTCACAGACAGTATTTAATAAAGTGCGAGAATAATACTGAAACAAATAAAGTGCTGAAAAATAGACTAAGATGCCAAAACTGAGGCATAATCAAAATCATGTCTATGAATAGTCACATAATAAAGAAAAGTGCTGATAATAAGAGTACTGATAAAATCTTGGAATGTCGGAGCATTTTCAAGTAAACATAAGACAAAAAGTAACAGTCTCAATATCTAACATCTCAAAAATCATCATCATCATCATCAACAACGTCAGCTGCAGCTCTAGCATGTCCAGAAGGACCAGCTCTAGAAGTACCAGCGCCAGAAGTGTGAGGAGTGGCACCAGCGGTACGATACCAATCATAGGCGTTCCCTGGCTGGAACAGAGAGTGGACCGCCTCGTCGTCAATACGGTAGCCAGAAACAGAAGGGTCTCGAGGTAGAGAGCTAGCATAATGACCCGTCTGCGCAAACCTCAGATCGGCGAATGAGTTGGCAATCGCCTGGAATCGAGTCACATCACAGAACTCGTGTTCCCTAGAGGTCTCAACATAAAAAGCCTGCAGATCTGATAAGTGCTGATGTATACCCTCAAATGTTATAGAGTAAGAATGAGGAGGAACAGGTGCTGTGGGAGCTGTGGGAGTAGGTGCAGTAGGAGTAGGTACATTAGGTGGAGGAACAGTGGCAATGCTGCGACGAGAGAGTTTGAGAAACTTGGGCACGGGGTCGATAGCACAAGTAGATAGGTCAATATCAAATCTCTGAAAGATGCGTGGAATAAGCATCGCATAAGATAGATTGTGGTCTCTCCCGCGACATCTACCCATCATCTGGATGATAGTCTTAGGGGTAGAAAATGGAATCCCCTTAAGAATATGATAAAGAGCAGAGAGCTCAAGTGCAGTAACATCATCTTTAGAAGTAGATTTTGGAAGTAAGGTGGAATAGATGATGCGATGTAATTCGTAGTTAAACAAGTTCAAGTTATTAGCCTTGAACTTTCCAGGACGAGCACGTGCGGGCGCACAGAGCTCATTCTTGAAACTAACGAGTGTTGTGCCATCGGAGAAATCAAAATCAGTGATGTCATCGAGCGGGGCACCTTCGTTTGGGATACCAAAGATTTCTGCTAACGTTTCATCAGTGAATTCGATATCAATTCCTCCGACACGTGTCCTCGCGATAAAAGTGTCTAACACGAAATTACAATAGAATAATCTAATGGCATTAGTGGCAATAGAGAATTTTAAGATGACAAAATGTTGTAACCCTAATGCCTCAAAGTTAGGGTGGTGATCCGAAAAGACAGTCCATTTAATCGGTGATCCGGTGCAAATAGTACGCATGATAAAATCGGCGTACCACAATAAAGCTTGATCGAAAGTTTTAAAGTAAAATTCGTCCGACGCACCATCGTCCGATTGGACCGAAGAAAAGAGGCAATCCGTATGCGGATCTGAAGATGATGCCTCTTCACTGGCATTGGTCTTCTTCCTCTTGAAGTGATTGAACTTAGGCATTCTTTCCCAAAATTTTCTAGAAACCCTAAGTATTGAAAAGTGGTGGAGAGAAGGGATTATACCTTCCAAGAATTGGATATGTTGTAGAGGACGAAGTTCTCCGCACGAATCCAAAGTTTGGACGAGAAACTCCACTCGAATTGGAAGAACAAGGATGGAGAAAAGCTAGGGTTTGGAGACGCGGAGGCTACTATTATGAGGATGTGGAGATGAATAAAGAAGAAGGAAGCCTCGGGTTCATGCTGGTACATATATATACCCAGCCGAAATCTGGCCGTATTCGGACCGAACTTGGGCCGAATTCGCCAAGGGTTGCCTGGCTATATATAAAAAAATTCAAATGAGGCCACATTCTTTTTCATTAATTCGTTTCAAATGTTTAATTCAAAGTTTAGTAATTTTAAATCTCAAAATAATATAATTAATATTATTTTATAAATTAATATTCTTTACTCAGCATCTGTCTCAGATTAGCTGTAGGAGTACTGTTCCAGCTAACGGAGGTTCACCGGAGAACTCTTAAGTACCGCTTCGCTTCGACCGTAGTCGTGATGACAGACAGACTCTTTTTGGGCTTGTCTCGAAAACAGTTTTTGAGTATCGAATAAATTAATTAATAAAACAAAATTAATTAATATTATTGATATCTAAAATGCCTAATTCTCGACGTAAATAATTGAAACGATCTTCCGCTAGAGGTTTTGTGAGTATGTCAGCTAATTGATTATGTGTGTCTATGTATACAAGGTCTATATCTCCATTTTGTTGGTGATCTCTAAGAAAGTGATGTCGAATCTCGATATGTTTAGTACGAGAATGACATACTGGATTCTTAGTCAAATTAATAGAACTAGTATTGTACAGAAAATGGGTATGTGTGTAAAATGCAATCCATAGTCTTCTAAAGTTTGTTTCATTCACAAAATTTGTGCACAACAACGTCCTGCGGCGATATACTCAGCCTCGGTGGTTGATAATGCAACATAATTTTGCTTTTTACTAAACCAAGAGACTAGAGCTTTTCCTAGGAAATGACATGTGTCGCTAGTGCTTTTTCTATCTACTTTGCATCCGGCAAAATCAGCATCAGAATAACCGGTTAGGTCAAACGACGAGGTTTTGGGATACCATAAGCCGACAGAAGAAGTGCCTTTAAGGTATCGGAAGATACGCTTAACTGCGCACAAATGTGATTCCTTAGGATTAGCTTGAAAACGAGCACATAAACAAACACTAAACATAATGTCTGGTCGACTAGCAGTTAAATATAGTAAGCTACGGATCATACCTCGATACTTACGTATGTCGACAGGTTTGCCTTGTTCATCAATATCAAGCTTGGTTGAAGTCGTCATTAGAGTGCTAAGTGGTTTTGCTTTTTCCATGTCGAACTTCTTTAATAGATCCATTGTGTACTTTACTTGATTTATAAACGTTCCATTGTTGGTTTGTTTGATTTGCAGTCCGAGAAATAATTTTAGCTCTCCCATCATGCTCATCTCAAACTCATTCTGCATACACTTTGAAAATTCTTGACAAAGAGATTCATCAATAGATCCAAAGATAATATCATCTACATAGACTTGAATCAAAAGAATATCATTTTTCAAAGATTTTATAAACAAAGTAGTATCAACCTTTCCCTTTGAAAAACCATTATCAAGTAGAAAAGTGCTTAGACGATCGTACCAAGCACGAGGGGCTTGTTTCAAACTGTATAAAGCTTTCTTCAACTTGAAAACATATTCAGAAAATTTGAAATCAGTAAAACCAGGAGGTTGAGCTACATAAACTTCTTCTTTTATAAAATCATTTAAAAATGCGCTTTTGATATCCATTTGAAATAACTTAAAAATTATGAAAATATGCAAATACACATAACATGCGAATGGATTCTAATCTCGCAACTGGGGCATAAGTCTCATCGTAGTCGATACCTTCTTCCTGATTGTGTCCTTGAGCTACGAGTCAAGCCTTATTACGAGTCACTAAACCATTCCCGTTCAGTTTATTTCGGAATACCCATCGGGTGCCAATGACCGGATGACCAATAGGCTTGGGAACAAGTTCCCAAACTTGATTCCGTTCGAATTGGTTTAATTCCTCTTGCATAGCATCTAACCAAAAATTATCACTACATGCTTCATTAATATTTTTGGGTTCAAACTGCGAGACAAAAGCAACACAAGAAGCTATATCTTTATTAGAGGAACGAGTACTTACACCCTTGGTAATCTCACCAATTACCAAGTCCTTTGGATGACTAGCCAAGAATCTCATCTCTTTTGGTGCAGTCTCAAGATTGCTAGTTCCGGCTTCTTTGCTTGGAGGTTCATCTGATGCCTGATGTGATGGTTCTGCATCTTTGTGTGAAGGTTTTGCAGTAGCTGTACTTGGTGTGATTATGTCTTCATTGTCATCATCGTCTAAGTGTTGATTTAGCTCATCAAACTTGACGTTGATAGATTCTTCAATGATCATGGTTCTTTTGTTGAAGACTCTATATCCTTTGTTCTTTGCTGCATGTATACCTTCATCGGCCTTTTCATCAAATTTACTCAAATTATCTTTAGTATTAAGAATAAAGCATTTACAACCAAAGATTTTGAAATAAGAAACATTTGGTGTTCTATCAAACCATAATTCATAAGGAGTCTTCTTCGATATAGGTCGAATTAGAACCCTATTGAGAATATAGCATGCTTTATTTACAGCTTCAGCCCATAAATATCTAGGTAGACTAAACTGGTTTAGCATAACTCTAGCCATTTCAGATAGAGTTCTGTTCTTATGTTCCACAACTCCATTTTGTTGTAGAGTCCTAGGGCAAGAGAATTCATGCAGATAACCGTGTGTGTCACAAAATTGCTTGAATTCTGCATTTTCAAATTCGTCGCCATGATCACTACGAATGCGAGTAATCATGAATCCTTTTTCATTTTGTACTTTCTTGGAAAAGGTGACGAATTCTGATAATGCATCGTTCTTGCGTGCAAGAAAATAAACCCATGTATATCTAGAGAAGTCATCTATAATGACAATTGCATATAACTTACCACCTAGACTAGCAATTCTGCTGGGTCCAAATAAGTCCATATGCAACAATTGTAAAGGTCTAGTGGTACTTACAGTGTTCTTGGATTTGAATGCGGATTTGGTAGCTTTGTTCTTTTCACATTCACAACATACCGTATCCTTCTTGAAAGAGATATCCGGTAAGCCGCGTACCAACTTCTTCGTAGATAATCTTGAAATTGTATCCATGTTTGCATGACCGAGTCTCATATGCCATAGTTGACTCTCAATGCTTTTGGCCATCAAACATCTACCTGCTGTGTTAGCATCTTCCAACAAATAGAATACATATATATTCTTCCCTAATACCTTCAAATATAGTGCTACCAGTTGAACTATCAATTATAGAACATTTATCTTTTACGAAGTTAATGCCATAACCATGATCAGCTAAATGGCTTATGCTGAGCAGATTATGTTTTAACTCAGTAACAAGACAAACATCTTTAATCACTGGATAGGGAGCCTTACCAATGTTACCGATACCGATTATGTACCCTCTCAAATTATTACCGAATGAGACGTATCCTTCTTTATTCCTTTTCGGCAGTGTTGCGAATAATGAAGTGTCACCGGTCATGTGCCGTGAGCAACCACTGTCGAGGATCCATTTGCTCCTAGCATGTGAAGGGCGTCCCACCAATAAAACAATTTGCAGATAAAACTTTTGGTACCCATTTCTTGTAGGGTCCTGACTGGTTAGTTTTCGGTATCCATGCATAAATATTTAAATCTACTAACTTTTTGATTCTACATGCAGAAGATATATGACCAATGAGGCCACAATAAAGACATTTAGCATGTTGAGTGTTGAAAGTAGTGTGAGGTGCATGATTGGTAGGTTTTGATTTTCTAGTATAGAAGAATGCATGCCTATTAGTCTTCTTGGGCATAGTCTTGGATGGTTTGGTCTGACAGTGTTGGGCGTGTTCTGAGGATTCGGTAATTGACACATGTTAGAATAGAAAGCAGCAACTTCAGACCGTTTTTCTAAACTAATTTCCAACCTTTTGGAAGTGTCATATAATCTAGTATAGTCAGATGTGAGTGATTTTAATCTGACTTGTGCACACTGGAGGCTCTTTCTCTCCTTAGATAGGTCTTCCTTTAACTGGATAATAGTTTGGTCTTTTTCTTCGGATAGCTTAACAGTCTCGTATAACAACAATTTAATAGAAGAAAGCTCACCAGACTCATTTGAAGAGTCACTATCGCTAACATGATCTAGTAGGTCGGTAAGTCTTCCTATTTCACCTTTGTACTCTTTGAGTACCTTCTTAGAGGTTTCATATTTGCTACGCAGTTTCCTGTAATCATCTAACAGTTCACTGAAAGCCTCTCCTAGTTGCTCAAAGGTGAAATCATCATAAGGGTCAAATAGAGGATTAGTGATTACCTGATCGCAAGCCATCAAGCACACATTTGCAGCGTCATCTGGTTGTTCATCTTCTGAGTCGCTGGCTTCACTTTCATGCCATATGCTTGTGTTGGCGTACTTTCTTGATATCGATTTCTTCAGGTAGCCTTTGTCATATTTGCTGTTTTTCTTTGATGATGATGCTGTTGGACAGTCTTTCTTCATGTGTCTTTTCTTCTTGCATCCGTAGCAAATAGGATCTTCCTCGTTGTTGTTGTTGTTGTTGTTGCTGTCTTTTGTTCTCTTGTTAAATCTCATGAACTTCTTGAATTTTCTTACCAGAAGAGCTTGATCTTTAGAGTCGGAGTCGCTGTCGTCGGAATCATCTTTGATGGTTCTTCTATGTTGAGCCTTGAGAGCGATCGTCTTCTCTGACTTGTCCTTTGGTGTAGCATCTTCAAAGTCTTGAAGTTCTAAATCGTGAGTGAGTAGCTTACCCATGAGTGTTTCTAGAGACATTGTTGAGAGGTCGTTCCCTTCAATGATTGTTCTAGCCTTTGGAATCCAGTTCTTTGTAAGGGCTCGTAGAAGTTTGCGAATCTTCTCATGGTTACTGTAATCCTTGCCTAGTGAGGACAAAGGATTTACAATATCCAAGAATCTTGTAAACATCTGAGTGACTGATTCACTTGGCTTCATTTTGAACGCCTCATACTTCTGAGTAAGTCTTGCTGATCTTTGACTCCTTGACTTGTGTTGTTCCTTCGTGGGTTACTTCGAGAAGTTTCCACACTTCGTTTGATGTTATGCAAGTAGACACCCTGTTGAATTCAGTTATGTCTAAAGCACAAAATAAACCGTTAATAGCACGTGCGTCAAAACTGGCCTTTTTCTTTTCTTCCTCTGTATATTTGTCATGGGATTTTTCAACTAAAACCCCATCAACATTAATACGAGGTGGCTTTTTATAGCCATCAATAACTACAGACCATAAGTCAAAATCAAGAGATTTCAGAAAGAAACTCATACGTGTTTTCCAATAAGTGTAGTTTGTGCCGTCAAACAGTGGAGGTCTGTTTATGGCTTGGCCTTCACTTGTGAATTTCACAGTTGCCATGTGTAATGCTGTAATTTATATAACAATTGAATAAAACTGCAATTTTACCTTGCTTTACCTGTATAACCCGCTCTGATACCAATTGTAGGAACAAAATCGTAAAGCAGAATACTCTAGAGGGGGGTGAATAGAGTAGGCAGCGGAATATTGTTATTAAAAAACTTGTTAGCAGTTAGATCACAGATATAATAATAATCACAAAAGTAAATGACAGAAATTAAAAGTGATCAGAAGGCAAACGTAAACACCGAGATTTATACTGGTTTTCCTTTTGTGAGGACTAGTCCAGTCGGAAGAACTCTAGCTTCCAGTTGAATCCACTATTGGAAAATTCCGCAAGTTTTCATACGAAGTCCTTGCAACTTCTACAGACGCGAGCTTTGATACGAAGAACTCGACCAACTTCAATTGTGAAGAGTTGAATCTTCTATCAAGCCTTTGATTACAATCGCTCTGAAACTTCTAGACCGTGCCGTACTGGCAAATCAACTAGAGGGTTGTGACTGGCTTAGGATTTGAAAATAAAAGCTTTTTAGAACTCTTTGGAAGAATGTAAGCTCAGGAAGAGAAGAGATTGAAAGTGAATTGGTGATCTGAAATGATCGAAATACTTCTCTATTTATAGTTTTTCCAAAGACAGAACTCTGACAGAATTCGGACAGAACTCTTTGTATCAAACCGCAACTAAAGGATGACCAAGTTCAAAAACCCAACGTTCACTAACGTTCCAAACGGCCGAACTCTGGCCGAACTCGGGCAGAGTTCTACTGGGGTTCTGCCAGTTCATTTTTAAAGAAAATCAATTTTTGGCTTTTTGAAAAATCCTTCAGAAGCTTTTTGTAACAAGAATGTGTTTCAAAAACGTAGGTCATTTGTAAAAGAACAGGATGGTTTTGAAAAACGTTTTCGGATAGCCTATTTGCCAGTATGACTCAGTGTATAATGTATTCCTAGACTCAATAAAATAAAAAATTATATTACTTAACAGGAATTACATTCTGAATGGCAAACAGCTTCGAAACAGCTTCGGTCTTGAACATAGTAAATATCCATTGTTGAGCAGTGTCCAAAATGTCGTAGGTAAACATCTGAGTTGACTTTCAATTATATCGAGACAGAGTTTGATCAATTATTAAAATCAGGTTTGACCATGACCAATAGGCCAACACGGCTTCCCCACGAGGCTTGACAGTCTCATGAGAAGCAGAATACTCTAATATTTTATAGGGAACTCTGGGAATCGGATCTAGATGGAAATGGCGTTCAGCACCTCCTTCTCACATTTCAGATAAGGAGTCCACTCCTTCAGTATAATGAGTCTCCCATCAAATGACCAAGGCCGTCCCTGCAGAATCCTAGTCACATCCTCCGCGAGACCAAATTTGACATAGTAGAACCCATTCTCCCTGGAGAAGAACTCCATGCTACCTTTGGGTCTCCAGACTCGCTCCGTATAACCCCTGATTTGGCCAAAGAACGGTTTGTTCCCTAACACAAACAACACCAGAGTGTTCTTCCAGAATTTCGAAACCACCGCTATTTTCTCGGCGGGGAAATACGCCCGTAGCCCTCCTCCAACAGACATCGGAGTGACAAACTCCATCGACAACGGGCTTTTTGTCGCCACCGGCGTACACACCTCCTTCCATGACCGAGGTCGCTGCTCCTCAATATGTGCCCTGGTCGGAGGGTTCGCAGGTCCAGGGCCTTTTCTGTGACGCCCCAGAACCAGAATACTGGAGAGCGGGGGCGTACATAGCTAGCTACGTATATTGAAATGGAATCCACCTCGCTATACAGTCACGGCTGTCTAGATATATGAGGGTTTAACAACAAGCCAACAGTCTCCTATGGTCATGAACAAGCCTATTGTCTCAATCTCAAGCAAGCAATAATAGTTACAAGATGTCAGAGCACCAAATATATAATAGCAAGGCGTCCCATACATTACATATTGGATGATCATGAAGCTAGTCCTACAAAATGTCAAGACTAGCAAGAGTTCAGTCATACATGATCAACCCTAGGATTTGTTAATCATGTTACAGCCCGTAGGCAGGCAGTAAGTAAATATGAATCGAGCTAACAGGTGCTCGTCGGCTAAACGCCTCAAAAGAATAATTTTACAATGTAGTGAGCGAATCAAAAAGGAAAACCCACTCGTAGCCCGGGTTCCGTCTAGTTGTCACCATTGGACTGGAAGTTCGGTAGATCCTCGGAAGCTGCTCCGAAATCTGGCCACACAAAACCAGCTGGGTCAAACCCCAAAAAGTACAAGTGCCACAAAGGAGGCCACGAAATAAGAACGAAAGCCAGCATATCAGATCATAAGGAAAATAGAAGAAAAGTACCATTAATAAAGAGTACAACAGGACAATAAACGATAGGGACGTGGAACCATTCCAGGAGCCAAATTACAACCCTTAACCAAACAAGGACCGGGGTTGTACTCTTCGCCTGAATAGCACCTTGTCTCTACCCATTATCGTTAAGATAAGTAAAACCAACATGCTCAGGAGAAACCAGGTACTGGGACTAGACGAGACTTAGACAGGGCTGGACACCATCCATTCACAAACGGCCAAACAAATACTACGGCTTACTACTTAACTAACTAGGGTTATCATAAGCCTAATTACTAACAAGGTGCAAATGAGAAATTCCCAGTCCCAAGCCCTGCAGATTATCCAGTTATCCTTCCGCGGGTTGAGAGTATGGTTGGGTACATTGCCCGGGAGACAATGTACCCTTAGGTGACTTAGAGGGTGCAACACATGACAGTGTACTGGAAATGTGCCCTACTCGTCGGCAGGCTACAAGTCCATTTAAAGCACCCAGATAACGAGATCGCCTATAACTGGAAATTCTCCATGAACTATGGTTTGATCTAGTAATTAGCCTAATCCATATTCAGTACGAATCCCTGACCGTGGTAACCAGGGAGTCACGTCCTAGACATGATGCAAGATAAGACAAGACAAGTGGTTTGCACGAAGCAGCAAGAATGAACACCCACGGTGTCAGAGTTGGTCATATGAGTCAAGTTCGCCATCGCAACAACATCAATTATCGAGTCAAGTTACAAGTCAGGAGTGCGCCGCCACGGGCCACTATCAAGTTATCCAGTTACAGAGATTAATTATGAATCACATGTTACAAGTTAAGAGTGTACCCCATCGGGTCACTACTAAGAAGATCAGAAGTACTAGAATCATAATCACAGAAATCATGAAAACCGTACTAGTCATAAGCAAAACACCAAAACTGTGCCAGGTCGTGTTGGGTCAAGGCAGTCGTGTTGTGTGGAACAAGATCTCAGAACTCCAATCCACAAAAGAAGCCAAGCCCAAGGAAAAATAAACCAACCATCATGGGCAAGTAGATTGCGCTGGGGTTCCTGGGGTCGGGTTGCGCTAGGGTCAGATTGTGCTGGGTTCCTGGGGTCGGGTTGCGCTAGGGTCGGATTGCACTGGGGTCAGATTGCGCTGGGGTCAGATTGCGCTGAGGTCGAGTTGCGCTAGGGTCAGATTGCGCTGGGGTCAGATTGCGCTGAGGTCGAGCTGCGCTAGGGTCAGATTGCGCTGGGGTCGGGTTGCGCTAGGGTTGAGCTGCGCTAGCGAGGGGGCGCGGTTCGCCAAAGAGCGCCGAGCGCGGGTCAGCCCAGCGCTAAAGAGCGCTGGCCGAAGAAGGGTTGGCGCGGTTCAGCCCAGCGCTAAAGAGCGCTGGCCGAGATCATCTTCTCCAGCAAGGCTGAGAAGAGAAACCCAAGAACACGAAAACTCCAAGCTTCATAACTTAGCCAAATCAAAACAAAATTTAGATTTTCAAAGCTCTAACTTGTGTAAAATTGAATTCTCTACCACATGGAAACCTCAAAACAAGCTAAAATCTAAGTTTAATAGATCAAAACCAAGAAAATCCGAAAATCGTTAAAACTTAGATCTAGAAAAATAGAAACTCCAAATCACAAAATGTCAAGTTCTAATGTGGTTCACCATGGCCTAATCTAACTAATGGACAATTAAAATAGGGTTCCTATTTGGTGGTAAGGTGCACTTGCCTATCGAGGTTAGGTGTTGTGTGGAGGAAGGAAAAAGAAGATAGAGAAAATTAATGGAAGAGTAATGAGGAGAGAAAAAGTTAGGTGGGGTTTTAATGAGGGAGGGTGTGTTGTGTTGAGGGTGGAGTTTAACTAAGGTTAGTCCAAAGCAAACCAAACCAAATCCTCTCCATAAAGAATAAAACCACGCCAGGTCCAAAAACTCAATTTACGAGAAAACCAAAATCCGCAAGTCTAGCCAAAATACAATTACAGCCAAAATCCGAGAAAATAAAATACAGGTCTGAAATACATGTGGGCCTAATCAAAAATACGTATCCCGAAATACGGACGTTACAACTCCACTCAACTTAAAAGAATTTCGTCCTCGAAATTTAAGTCAAGATGCTTAGAGATGTAAAAGCCAGCTATACTATCCACAAATAAGCTACACTAAGCAAACAATCATACATGCAAGCAAGGGATGGAAAGCATAAGGCATAAGGAAGACATTATACCTTACGAGTCAAACAAGTCGGGATATCGCGATCGGATGTCGTCCTCACGCTCCCACGTTGACTCACCGAGAGAGTGATGACCCCAAGCAACACAGACTAAGCTAATAGTCTTGTTCTTGAGTATCTTTTCTCTACGGTCCAATATAGACACGGGCCTCTCCTCATACGAAAGGTTGGTACCAACAACCAATTCCGAATGGTTCAGGATATGGCTCGGGTCCGGGATGTACCGTTGTAATTGGGACACATGGAATACTTCATGTACCTCACTTAACGACGGCGGAAGAGCGAGACGATATGATACATCTCCTACTCTCTCCAGGATATCGAACGGCCCTATATACCTAGGACGAAGCTTTCCCCGTACGCCAAAGCGAATGATGCCGCGGTTATGCGAGATCCTAAGGAATACATGGTCGCCGATAGCAAACTCTAAGGGACGTCGATGAGCATCGGCCCAATGTCGTTGGCGATCTTGGGCCACTCGAAGGCGATCTCTGACTCTTCTGACCATTTCAATTGTCTGGGCAATCATTTATGGACCAAGCATCTGCCTCTCCCCAACATCATCCCAGGCTAACGGGGATCTGCACTTCCTACCATACAGTGCCTCGAACGGGGCCATCTGAATACTGGCCTGGAAACTATTATTGTACGAGAATTCCACCAGGTGTAGGTGATCCTCCCATGAACCACCGAAGTCAAGGGTACAAGATCTCAACATATCTTCAAGAGTCTGGATTGTGCGTTCCGACTGGCCATCTGTCTACGGGTGATAAGCTGAGCTAAACTAAAGGTGAGTTCCCAAACTCTCTTGCAGGCTACGCCAAAAGTATGATGTGAATCTTGAATCCCTGTCCGAGGTGATACTGACCGGCACCCCATAAAGCCTGACAATCTGCCTGAGATACATTTTTGCCAACTGCGCCGTAGACTGCCCAACTGTGAACGGAAGAAAGTGAGCCACTTTCGTGAGCCTGTCAACTATAACCCAAATAGCATCTCGACCAGCTGGGGATCTAGGCAATCTAGTCACAAAATTTATGGTCACATGCTCCCACTTCCATTCTGGAATCGACAAGGGCTGAAGAAGCCCAGCGGGCCTCTGATGTTCAGCTTTAACCTGCTGGCAAAGCAAACACCGAGAGACAAACCGGGCTATCTCCCTCTTCATGCCATTCCACCAGAAATGCTGACAAATGTCTCTATACATCTTCGTGCTACCGAGATGAATAGAATACTGTAAACTGTGAGCTTCTGCCATGACCTTCTGTCTGATATCTCCACTGGGTACATAAAGACGAGTGCCGTGTCGAAGTGTACCATCTTCATGGATACATAACTCTGGTCTTCATCTTGCCCCACACTCTGCTCTGAGTCGCTGAAGCTTGGAATCTGCTGACTGCGCTCTCCGGATCCTCTCAACTATGCTGGACTGAACCTGTAGACTGGCCATCAATGCCACGTTGGTAGGAAGAACCACTTCAATTCCCATATTCTGAAGATCTGCCAATAACTCCGGTTGCGCCATTAGGAAGTAAACTCCGGCTCTCCTGCTCAACGCATCTGCTACAACGTTGGTCTTTCCTGGGTGATACTGTAATTCCACATTATAGTCCACCAGTAGCTCGAGCCATCTTCTCTGCCGCATGTTAAGGTCCTTCTGGGTGAAAACATACTTCAGGCTCTTGTGATCAGCAAATATCTCCACTCTTTCTCCGTACAAGTAGTGCCGCCAAAGCTTAAGCGCAAACACTACCGCTGCCAATTCCAAGTCGTAGGTCGGGTAATTCTTCTCATGATCACGAAGTTGACGTGATGCATAAGCTATTACCTTTCCATGCTGCATCAAGACACACCCCAATCCTCAGCCTGAAGCGTCGCAATAAACTGTGAATCCTCCGGTCCCATCTGGAAGTGTGAGAATGGGAGCCGTTAACAAACCTCGCTTCAACTTCTCAAATGATTCCTGGCACTCTGCTGTCCATACGAACGACACATCCTTGCGGGTCAACTGGATCATTGGCGCTGAAATCCTTGCAAAATCTGAAATGAATCACCGGTAGTAGCCGGCTAATCCAAGGAAGCTGCGAACCTCTGCCACTGAGCTAGGTACTGGCCATGTCTCGATAGCCACAATCTTCTGGGGATCCACTTCCACTCCTCCTCGGGTAATGATGTGACCCAAGTACGAAATGCGATCGAGCCAGAACTCGTATTTACTGAACTTGGCGTACAACTGATGCTCTCTAAGCGTCTGAAGGACGATTTTGAGATGCTGCTCGTGCTCTGCTTCGCTCTTGCTGTAGACCAGGATGTCATCTAGGAACACGATCACGAACTGATCCAAGTAAGGCATGAAAATACGATTCATGAGGTCCATGAATACGACTGGCGTATTGGTTGCTCCGAATGGCATAACAAGAAACTTCCAATGCCCATACCTTGATCTAAATGCTGTCTTTGGAATATCCTGCTCTCTGACCCTGAACTGGTGGTATCCTGATCGTAAGTCTATCTTCGAAAACACTGAAACCCCCTTGAGTTGATCAAACAAGTCATATATCCTCGGAAGATGGTATCTGTTCTTGATTGTCATCGAGTTCAAGGTACGATAATCTACACATATCCTGGACGTACCATCCTTCTTCTTCACAAGAAGCATCGGGGCTTCCCAAGGCGATCCACTTGCACGAATGAATCCCTTGGTCCTCAGTTCTTCAATCATCTTGTACAAAATCTCCAACTCTGAAGGCGCCATCCTATAAACTCGCTCTGATACTGGTGCCGTTCCGGGAATCAAGTCTATAGTGAACTCGATCTCCCGCTCTGGCGGTATCCCTAGAAGTTCTTCTGGGAAGACATCTGGAAACTTTTCAACTATCCGGGGTAACTATACTGCTGCTACTGCCATCCGCAATACTGGGGGAGGTGGCTCCACTGTGCCTCTGAAAAATGAAAACTCTGGCTCGCCTGGAATACTAAAGACAACCCTGCCAACATGGCAGTCTATCCTAGCATACTGGTTCCTCAACCAATCCATGCCTAAGACTACATCATAGTCTGCCATAGGGAACTCTATAAATCTAGCGGAGAACTCTCTACCGCTAACTATGATCCGACACGAGGAAAACACTCGATCTACCCCCACAAGACCATTACCAGTAAGTATATTGAGCCTCACTGATAATGACTCGGGCTCCAATCCTATCCGTATTGCGATTCGTGCATACATGAATGAATACGATGCACCAGAATCAAATAATATCGATGCTGGAGAGGAGTTGACGAGAATAGTACCTGCCACTACCTCACCTGGTGCAACCTCTTCTTCCATAGTCATCATCATTGCCTGACCTTGTCCTCTGGCTGCGGGTCCCTTCTGCTGGAAACCTCTATTCCTGTTCTGCACTTGAGCTTGGGTGTACTGTTGCTGGTTTTGCTGCTGAAATGCCAGGGCCTGAGGCAACAATAGCCTCGGGTACTGCTGCTGCTGCATAGGTGCTGGTCCCCTAACCGACGGACTGGTTAGGTTGGAAGAGGACGAGCTACCCCTATTCGGGCAGGCTCCTATCTTGTGATCTGCCGCTCCGCAAGCCAGGCACAATCCCTGTGCCCTGCGACAATCTGCCACCACGTGCCCTGGCTTCCTGCAATGAGAACATCCCATCGCGGAAGTCGGCTTCTGCTTCTACTGCTGCTGGTACGTCGGGGTTGAATATTGAACCGACGTCACTGAGGCCGCCCGCCTCAGAGTTCCAATGGTCAAACCTCTAGCTGCCGGAGCTGGAGCTGATGATTGGTGCATATGATTGTGGGACCGCTTTCTACCTCCGGTCCTATCCATGATCCTCTGGGAGGTGTACTCATGCCTCCTAGCTGCCCTCAATACTGCATCGAACGTCTGGTGCTCGAACTTCTCAACTGCCAACAAGATCTCCAAATGCAGCACCTGCTGGAACCGCTGGGCCCTATCAAACTCGGTCGCCACCAAGGTGGGGGCAAACCTACTGAGTCTAGAAAACTCAGATGCATAACTGTCGACCATCCTACCTCCTTGCTTCAAGTTGGTAAATCTCGTCTGTAGGTCGTACCGAGCTACAACATCAAAATACTTCGTCTGGAATCTTTCTCTAAATACCGCCCAAGTAACCGGCGCCGCTATCCCACGGCTTGTGCCGCCCACCAACTGCGAGCTAAGTCCAGCAACTGTAGGCGTACTACCGCCACCTTCTCATTCTCAGGTGTCCTAGCTGCTTCCAGAACCACCTCGGTATCCTAAAGCCAAGCGTCCGCGGCAATCGAATCTTCGCTGCCGTCGAAGAATGGAGGGTTCAAGCGCTTGAAGATGTTGGCCGCACTGTTTCCTGGATGATCGCCTCTGGTCAAAGCATCTGCCACTGCCTGGTGTAAGGCGTCGCCCCGACAATCCTGGAAAGCTATCAAGGTCCTGATGAGACCTACCAAGGTGCCATCATCAGGCTCGGCAGGTCGAACGGACTGAACTGGTGGCTTTCCTCCAGTAGGTACAACTCTGGAGGCTACTCCAGAATGCTGGGCTTGATCTCCGGGTTGCTGCTGGTCCATGAGAAGTGCTCCACCTCGCTGGTTGGCGGGGCCAGGTATAGTGCCGCTGAAGAAGACGACATAGGGAACAATAAAGAAGGACCAGGACAGATCAACGATACAAGCACATGATCAGGGCAAGAATCCAGGGATTCAGAGGATATGAACAGAGGTCAAGGACGAGTACTGATTGAGACATCTATCCGGTAAATCCTCACATATCTTGATTTGCAAGACCTGCATGGGCCACCACTTAAACCATGTGACGCCCCAGAACCAGAATACTGGAGAGCATGGGCGTACATAGCCAGCTACGTATATTGAAATAGAATCCACCTCGCTATACGGTCACGGCTGTCTAGATATATGAGGGTTTAACTACAAGCCAACAGTCTCCTATGGTCATGAACAAGCCTATTGTCTGAATCTCAAGCAAGCAATAATAGTTACAAGATGTCAGAGCACCAAATATATAATAGCAAGGCGTTCCATACATTACATATTGGATGATCATGAAGCTGGTCGTACAAAATATCAAGACTAGCAAGAGTTCAGTCATACATGATCAACCCTAGGATTTGTTAATCATGTTACAGCCCGTAGGCAGGCAGTAAGTAAATATGCATCGAGCTAACAGGTGCTCGTCGGCTAAACGTCTCAAAAGAATAATTTTACAATGTAGTGAGCGAATCAAAAAGGAAAACCCACTCATAGCCCGGGTTCCGTCTAGTTGTCACCATTGGGCTGGAAGTTCGGTAGATCCTCGAGAGCTGCTCCGAAATTCGACCACACAAAACCCGCTGGGTCAAACCCCAGAAAGAGCAAGTGCCACAAAGGAGGCCACGAAATAAGAACGAAAGCCAGTATATCAGATCATAAGGAAAATAGAAAAAAAGTACCATTAATAAAGAGTACAACAGGACAATAAACGACTAGGGACGTGGAACCATTCCGGGAGCCAGATTACAACCCTTAACCAAACAAGGACCGAGGTTGTACCCTTCGCCTGAATAGCACCTTTTCTCTACCCATTTATCGTTAAAATAAGTAAAACCAACATGCTCAGGAGAAACCAGGTACTGGGACTAGACGAGACTTAGACAGGGCTGGACACCATCCATTCACAAACGGCCAAACAAATACTACGGCTTACTACTTAACTAACTAGGGTTATCATAAGCCTAATTACTAACAAGGTGCAAATGAGAAATTCCCAGTCCTATGCCCTGCAGACTATCCAGTTATCCTTCCGCGGGTTGAGAGTATGGTTGGGTACATTGCCCGAGAGACAATGTACCCTTAGGTGACTTAGAGGGTGCAACACATGACAGTGTAATGGAAATGTGCCCTACTCGTCGGCAGGCTACAAGTCCATTTAAAGCGCCCAGATAACGAGATCGCCTATAACTGGAAATTCTCCATGAAGTATGGTTTGATCTAGTAATTAGCCTAATCCATATTCAGTACGAATCCCTGACCGTGGTAACCAGGGAGTCACGTCCTAGACATGATGCAAGACAAGACAAGACAAGTGGTTTGTACGAAGCAGCAAGAATGAACACCCACGGTGTCAGAGTTGGTCATATGAGTCAAGTTCGCCATCGCAACAGCATCAATTATCAAGTCAAGTTACAAGTCAGGAGTGCGCCGCCACGGGCCACTATCAAGTTATCCAGTTACAGAGATTAATTATGAATCACATGTTACAAGTTAAGAGCGTACCCCATCGGGTCACTACTAAGAAGATCAGAAGTACTAGAATCATAATCACAGAAAACATAAAAATTGTACTAGTTATAAGCAAAACACCAAAACCGTGCCAGGTCGTGTTGGGTCAAGACAGTCGTGTCGTGTGGAACAAGATCTCAGAACTCCAATCCACAAAAGAAGCCAAGCCCAAGGAAAAATAAACCAACCATTATGGGCAAGTAGATTGCGCTGGGGTTCCTAGGGTCGGGTTGCGCTAGGGTCAGATTACGCTGGGTTCCTGGGGTCGGGTTGCGCTAGGGTCGGATTGCGCTGGGGTCAAATTGCACTGAGGTCGAGTTGCACTAGGGTCAGATTGCGCTGGGGTCAGATTGTGCTGGGGTCAGATTGCGCTAAGGTCGAGCTGCGCTAGGGTCAGATTGCGTTGGGGTCGGGTTGCGCTAGGGTTGAGCTGCGCTAGCGAAGGGGCACGGTTCGCCAAAGGGCGCCGAGCGCAGGTCAGCCCAGCGCTAAAGAGCGCTGGCCGAAGAAGGGTTGGCGCGGTTCAGCCCAGCGCTAAAGAGCGCTGGCCGAGATCATCTTCTCTAGCAAGGCTGAGAAGAGAAACCCAAGAACACGAAAACTCCAAGCTTCATAACTTAGCCAAATCAAAACAAAATTTAGATTTTCAAAGCTCTAACTTGTGTAAAATTGAATTCTCTAGCACTTGGAAACCTCAAAACAAGCTAAAATCTAAGTTTAATAGATCAAAACCAAGAAAATCTGAAAATGGTTAAAACTTAGATCTAGAAAAATGGAAACTCCAAATCACAAAATGTCAAGTTCTAATGTGGTTCACCATGGCCTAATCTAACTAATGGACAATTAAAATAGGATTCCTATTTGGTGGCAAGGTGCACTTGCCTATGGAGGTTAGGTGTTGTGTGGAGGAAGGAAGAAGAAGATGGAGAAAATTAATGGAAGAGTCATAAGAAGAGAGAAAGTTAGGTGGAATTTTAATGAGGGAGGGTGTGTTGTGTTGAGGGTGGAGTTTAACTAAGGGTAGTCCAAAGCAAACCAAACCAAATCCTCTCCATAAAGAATAAAACCACGCCAGGTCCAAAAACTCAATTTACGAGAAAACCAAAATCTGCAAGTCGAGCCAAAACACAATTACAGGCCAAAATTCGAGAAAATAAAATACAAGTCTGAAATACATATTGGCCTAATCAAAAATACGTATCCCGAAATACGGACGTTACACTTCCTGCCATCAGCAACGGCAATGTCCTTAGCCTTCTCTGCCGCCGTCGCCTTTGGCCTCCATCCTGGTACAGTTCGCACCATACCTCCCCCACGTCGACGGGGATCAACAGTGCCTGCCGATGATCGAATCCCAAAATTCTCGGGCCCCGTCCTCCACGAGATTTGGGTTTGGGTCCCCCGTCTCACTCCAGTCCGACGTCTCGTCACCGTCTGCCAGCCTGCCTCTCCAGAGTTGTCTACCTCAGACCCGAACTCAAAAACGGAAGCCGAAGCCCCCGATCCCCCAAAGTCGCCCAATGCCACCCTACCGCTGCCCGACCCCTCTCCGCCCGGGGGGGTGACACCGCCGCCGCCCGACCCTCCGGGGGGGTCACACCGCCTCCGCCGCCCGGTCTGTTACCTCCGGACCCTGCCCCGCTTTCGCCGCCCCCGCCCGACCCCCCCACGCCTGGGGGGTCCCACTTCCGCCACCCGAACCCCTTCGCGTGGGGGAGTCCCTTGCTGGTCGCCGCCCGACGTCCTTCCGGGTAGGAGAGCCCCCCCTCCCGTCCCACCAAACCTACGAGCTTCCCTCCCCGCGAGCGGATCGGGGGGTCGAGGGGGAGGCGAGGTCGCAGTCGCGAAAACCCAAACGGAGGAGGCCTTCGAGCTCTTCATCCGCGGAATATATATATATATATATATATATATATATATATATATATATATATATTTTATATATATATATATATATATATATATATATAGGGCGGATCAGGAGTCCTGCCAAAGGCGCACATCCACTCGATCCCACGGTCAAGGGCGACGGGGCTCCTGCAAGGGCTCCGCGGGTGAGGCTCCGCACACACACACACACGAAGAGAACAGCACATGTTGGCCATCACGTGCTTCTGCACTGAGATTCAAGTGTGTGGAGCCAATCCGGCTCAATCTCGAGCTCGAGTGCAGCTCGGATTTGGAGATCGAGCCTGGATCCACTTTGGAGACCTACTTGGGTGCACACATGAGGCTGACCACTAGGGCCATGCTACACTGCAGTACAGCTGACATTGGGCCCCCAGGCGATGAGGTGGCTGCTGACCGTGCATATAATTTTCCTTTTAGTTTTCAATTTTAATTATTAATTTATTTTATCTCTATTTAACTCCAAATAAATCTTAAAAATATCCACACAAAAAAAATCTAGAAAATATGTCTAGGTTTTCTAAGCCTAAATAAAATGTTTGATACTAAAGATTTTTTATATGGCTCTATAGTAATTTCTGAAGGCCATAGGAATATTTGTTTTCTAGATTTTAATTATCCAAATAAATCCTAAAAATATCCACACAAAAATATCTTGAAAATATGTCTAGGTTTTCTAAGCCTAAATAAAATGTTTGGTACTAAAGATTTTTCATATGGCTCTATAGTAATTTCTGAAGGCCATAAGAATATTTGTTTTCTAGATTTTAATTATCCAAATAAATCCTAAAAATATCCACACACAAAAAATCTAGAAAATATGTCTAGGTTTTCTAAGCCTAAATAAAATGTTTGGTACTAAAGATTTTTTATATGGCTCTATAGTAATTTCTGAAGGCCATAGGAATATTTGTTTTCTAGATTTTAATTATCCAAATAAATCCTAAAAATATCCAGAATATTCTTGAAAATCCCAAAATACTATAACTAGATTTTCGAGGGTATATGTGAGTCTTTAAGAACCATATTTATCACATTGTTACAATTTTTCAGTTATGTGACTTAGGGGGTAGGGTGTATAACTCTCAAAATTCCTAATCACATTTTCAAAAATATGTATACATATATTTTTTATGAAAATTTCTCATAATTACATTTATTTAAAATTTTAAAAATAGGGGGATTACACAATCATCAAGCCGATGAAGAAGTTTTTTTCTTCAAACAAACGAGATTGGAACGAGAAGCTCGTTGAGCGCTTACGGGCTTATTGTACAAAAATTCGCACTCCGACAAGCAATACACCTTTTTCAATGGTATACAAAAGTGAAGTTGTAATTCCATTGGAGATCCAAACTCTCTCTCTTTGTATAGTATTGGCCACTAAGATGACTACTGAAGAGAATGATTGAATGCACCTGCAAGAGTTAGAGGCACTCGACGAAAAATGATTACAAGGTCAATAATGCATCGAGCTGTACCAAGCACGCATATCTAGCTGTAACAAGCACGCATATCTAACACCTTCAACAAAAAGGTTAAAGAGATAATATTCCAAGTCGTTTATCTAGTTCTTGCAGTAAGAAGGCCAATGATCATGAGGCACAAGAGGAAAGACAAATTCCAAGCTAAATGGGAGGGTCCTTTCTTGGTGGAGTCAGCATATTCCAATGGTGCTTATCAACTAGGAAAGAAAATGATGACTTGCTTATGATGCATATCAATGACAAGTTCCTAAAGAAGCATTATGTATAACCCCACCTGGGTCCTTTCTTACTCATGTTGCTTGTTTGTTTCTACTTACTCTGGTCATGATATGATGGTTCGTAGGGACTCCTTATCATGATATATTCGATAAGCTTGATCCATGGACAACCTTCGTATTCTTAAATTTTAGTAATTAGTAATCTAATAACCCTACTTAGTTGATGACAACAATGTTAGCCTAATGATTACATCATGTTTTTTAATATGGCTAATCAATTAAGTTTAACTAGTGATGTCACTAATATTCATGTAATCACTATCATATTGCTACTTAAACTTAGTATTGTCTTAAATGGTCTATATCATATTACTATGCTTGTATCATACTGCATCATATTGTTTTGTTCGTCTAACATGTACTTGCAGACAAGCAGCAAGCATGATCAAACCAGGACATATGCAACGAAGAATTATTGATGGGCCAAAGACGACATAATACAAGAATATTTCTCTGAACCGCCTAACGACCTATACGGGGCCTCGCATCAGGGTTCCGCTGCCCGGTCAGCAAACGGAGGTTGAGGGGGCAGCACCCACGTGGGGGTTCGGGGGCGAAGCCCCCGAAAGGTATTCAGATTTACAGATCTGTTTATCTTTCGACGATTGTCGTCAAGGAAAAATACGTCTTCAATGTCAGAAAAAGACATCATCAAAAGGGCTATTAGTTTTCATATTTATTCTGTATTTTTTCTTTTATTGAGTATAGGAAAAATGTGAGATTGATTGGATCGGTACTGGCTTAGGTTTTTCTTAGTCCACAAACAAAAATAAGCCTACCTACTTATCCCAAAAATCCACAATTCCAAAAATCCCAAAACCTATGCAAATTCGGTCAATTCCTTATTGTTCTGACCCAGCAGAACTCTGACAGAACTCTGTCCGAGTTCAATCCGAGTTCGGTCCGAGTTTGGCCCGAGTTCGGTCTGGGTTATTTGAATTTTAGTTCCTACCAAATCTGCATCCAACGTTCGTATGCAAAATTCTAGCATCCGAACTCTGCCCGAGTTCGGTCTCCCCAAAATACTATAAATAGAGTTGAGATTACCATTCATTTTAATTATCCAATTTCATCTCTTCTCTTCTCTATCTAGTATTCTGAGCTTTTTACTTTCATATCTAAGCCTTTACGACTCTTAGCCAAGCCAATACAGTTTCTGTTTAATTTAGAGTTTGGTGTTGAAGAGTTGTATCGAAGGCTGTATTCAAAAAACGTTCTAGTTTTCCAATTGCCTTATGGAGTCGGTCGTACGCTCGTCACCAAGCACGGTGTTGTGAAGTCGATCGTGCACTTGTCACCAAGCACGGTGTTGTAAGAGTTGCAAGCGCTCAGTTAAAGCTTGTGCCATAATGGATTAACAGCGAGCAAGAGTACTCGCGACTGGACTAGTCCTCTTAGAGGGAAACCAGTATACATCATGGTGTTCACTGAGTTTGAATTCTTGACTCTTACTTTATCACATTTTATTTACCGTCTTTTATCTCCCATAATATATAACTGTTTAATATTTTTAATTGGTGATTATTAGTAATCTAATAACACTACTTAGTTGATGACAACAAGTCATAGGACTTTATTGGCTGTGAGTTATTACTTGCATAGTTGTACTATTATCTTGTTAGTTATATGTTTATCTTCATGTCATTCTTTCTCGAGGACGTGCATTTGTAATGTACTCACCTCAACTTATTAATTTTTGTTCATGCTTATATGCTTGCATAGTAGACTTAGAAACATAGAAATGTCTTGGAGATAATTCTCATCCTTTTTTTCCTTGTTTGGTATAGAGGTATGGTTACTACCCTAAGACGGTCTACAGATCTTTGTCCTGTTTTATGGTTTTTCTTGAATTATTTGTATGATTTTTTTTGCTTACCTAAGAGCTTTCCTTGTGATACTTGCTATTAGGGATTGACATATCTGGTTTTGCATGGTCAGATCTCATAGCCGAGCCCGAGAATCTATCTGACCTTCCACTCGATGGCACGTACCCGGAGGACCACGGTCCGCGAGCATGAGTGGGTTCGTTGTTCCCTTTCGCTCATATGTATATGCATATTCTTTTGGGAGTTTAACCAAAGGCATGTGTTATCCCTCGATCCTTTTGGGAGAATATTCCTGCCTATGAGTAACATGATTGTATATACTAGACTCCAGCTAGTTTTGTGATCATATATTAGTGTACCCTTTGCTAGTATTATGTCATGTATAACTAGCTTCATGATTATTGTGCTATAGCGTTTGGGATGCCTTACTATTTTATCATATATGCGATTTCTCTAATCGTTTTCTTGCTTTTTTGGGATTGAGAAATTGGATTGATGTGGACCACAATGTATTGATGGATTGTACCTAACTCATTGTATTGTACAGTCGTGACTATACTTCGAGGTACTAGAGTACTCCGTAATGCGTGGTTGGTCGAGTTACACCCCCGCTCTCCACATTTCGGATATAGGACGTGACAATCTCCATGCACATCTATCATGTTCTCTTGCCTCCAGTTGTCTTCCTTAAAGTAGGTTGATAAGGTTCATATTGTTTTTATGTACAATCTCATTTAAGGTTCTTTTGAATCTTGGCTTCCATTGATCACCCTCAATGTGAAGATACACTATCCTATATGTTTCAAGCTTCTTCCAACACTTGTGGAAACTGGTATTGAGTGGAATTGTATACATTTTTTTTATAACTTTTTGTATCCTTACCCAAATACCAAATTTAGTTGTTGCGTTCTTGTTTATTCTCGACCATATCCATTTCTTTGCTCCCATAACTAGATCTAGTAGTAATAACTAGTCGACTACCTCTATTTTTTCTTCATATTCTTCACCACCACTAAGCTAGTAAATTCTTCGTTTGCAAACTATTCTTCATTCACGAGTGGATACCCTCTGTCTTTTTCCTACTACCCTTCTATGGGAAGCGTCTTCAAATTATATTTGTTGAATGACTCATTCATGCATTTAAAATAAGTGAGGTAATATAAGTATTGAATTAATCATAATCAGACGTCCCTACCTTTTTTTTCATTCATATAGTTTTATGGATTCTCTATCATGATTGTGTTCCAATTCCCGCTCTTTGGTGTAGTGGCTCTAAAAGAAATATCCAAGTATTGAAAAGGCATCGATCCTATTTGACAGTTAAATATTGTTGCTACACTTATAGGTTGTTACACTTGGACGTAGTTTGGATCGCAAAAAGGGAAGGAAAAGAAAGGAAATTAATTCCTTGGTATTTCATTTCCTTTGAAAATTACAATTCCTATCGATTTTTCTTTCCGGTGTTTGAAAATGCTTAAGAAATTGGAAGGGAAAATGAGTACTTAAAGGTAGGAAAGTGAATCCTGAATTGCTTAGATAGATGGAACCATTTTCCACCATAATTTTCTCTCTTTCTATTGAGAATCACTTTCCTTTCCTACCAATTCTTCCAAACATAGGTAATGACTTTGCTTTTCCAACTCCATGATTCCACCAACCAAACGAGGCATTATAAAACACGATTCATCTTTACCTAAGTTAATAATACTGTTTTTGTCATAATTGATCTTGAGACCCGACCAGAACTCAAATGAGCACAAAATTCATTTTATTTGCACCATTTGAAGAACATCACTTGTTCCAAAGAGAAGTGTATCGTTTGTATATTGGTGGTTCCATGATACCGCAGGCTTATCCAATTATTCTAGTCTAAGAGTCTACTTTCTCTTGCTTTTTCCAAACATCCTCTGAAAGTCTGTTAGCTACTAACACGAAAATTAGTGGCAACGGATCTCCTTGTCTTGGGCCTCTTTTGCATGTGATTTCCTTTCCCTCTTTACATTTACTAAAACATTTGACTTTGCATTTGAAATCATTTTTTCTATACATCCTCTCCCCAATACCTCAATGTGATAAAATTTCTCAAATACACTACCAATCTACTCGATCATGTGCCTTTTCAAACTCCAACTTAAGAAGAAATTATTCTCAATGTGCTCTTAAATCGATATTAGTGAAAATAATATAGATAAAACGAAAATGACTTTAAGAGGTATCTATATGTCGATACATTCTTTAGAAAGTTATTCGTCCCCATTCGAAAAGAGTTTGTTGTCAGGTTCAGGAGGATAATTTTCCAGGATACAACAAAGCCTTGAATAAAAGATGCAAACAACAAACCTGAATCTCTTCTTCTTGAAACTATTGAGCAGTAGTGATTTGTGTTATGGTTATGATGTTGGTGATCTTTGAGATTTGGATATACTCGAGTTTATATAGAAATTTTCATGCCTCTTCAAATAATTAGAAGAATCTGAGAGAATAAATCTTGAACGAACAATTGCAACCTGAACAACCAAAACCAAAAACACAATAAATTTGAATATTCGTTCAATCCAATGAACCTGAATATTCATTCAATCCAATGAATATGAAGTTTCTTTCAAACCCAATGAATTTAAAAGGCAATTTCTAAGGGCACCCCCAAAGTTACTTGGGGCTAGCCCTTACTTGGGGGCAGCCCAAGAAGGTGGAACTTTTACTGGGAACAGCCCAAAAATTACTTGGGGCTAGCCCACCTCCCTCCCCCCCCCAAACACTCTCTCCCATTTCATTTCCTCTATTCCTTTCTCTCTCTTCCAAATTCTCTAAAATTCTAAAACCCTATTCTCTTCTCCACAACTCCATTCCAAATTCTTAACCCTAAATTTCTTCTACATTCCTTCAAATCCAAGAGATGGCACGCAAGTCCAAACCCTCATCACAATCTAGGTATGTTTTTCCTTAATTTCTTTTACATTTTTTTACATTCATTTCAAATTCAAAAAATCTTTGTTAATTCTCTAAAAAGTTTTGATAAATTAGGTTTAGAACACTTTACGGTTCATGAATGGATATTTCGAACACGAACCAACATTTTTCTTGAAACCCTAACACTAGAACACGACAAAGTATCGTGTCGTTGTGGCCGTTCGGCTGCTATAGTCGCGGCTGACAACAATAGGACTGCAGGAAGTCTGGCAGTCCTAATGTTAAGGAGGACTGTCATGCAGCCGACAGTCCTCTTATGAAAGAGGACTGCAGGAAGTCTGGCATTCCTCCTTAACATTTGAACTGCCAGTTGTTCTGCAGTCTTGAAACAATATTGTACTTCTTGGCTTCCTGCAGTCCAATATAATTGTAGAACTTTATGTTTTTTTTGTTGTCTATTTTCTTTTATATTATTTAATAACTGTATGTTGTCTTGCATTCCTGCGGCCGCTCCCAAAAGAATACGGCCCACCATGTTGGCGCGCAAGGAACGCACTAGGGACCGTCCTTTCGAGAGACCGATAAGAATTTTTGAACTGCTTCCAGAAAGCGAAGTCACTTGAGCGACTGGCCGGTCTCGGACGAAGCGACCGGCTCCCCCCGCTCGGTCGAAGCAACGAGCTCCTCCTTCTCCTCCATCTTCTTCCGATGACGATGACGTACCTATTAGCCAACTCCTATCACGTGACGGTTCTGGTCCTTCTAAGGAGCCTGTCCGTCCACCCGGCTGCTCAATGTTGGTTTCGTTTAACAACCACATTGCTTATGAAATATGGAAGAACCCGGTATATACATTACGTTTGTAAGCTTCCATTTAGTCTACTATATATATATATATATATATATATATATATATATATATATATATATATATATATATATATATATATATATAATATATATATATATATATATATATATATATATATGTATTTCATAAAAAAAAATATATGTATTTCATAATTCTAATTTTATCATGTTGACCGACACACAGAGGAACTTTCGTATGCTTAGGGCCGTGAGCCACGAGAAGAAATCCGTGGCCTGGCAGTTTGACAGCTTATCGGAGGCCATCTAGAGTAAGATCATTCCGAGCGGCTTGCAGAATTTGGCTCGATACGCCTATAGGACAATGGACAGTGCCCTCATATCCGCCTTTGTGGAGAGATGGCATCCGGAGACCAACACATTTCATCTCCCAGTAGGGGAGTTGACGATTACACTTGATGACGTCCATCAGATACTGGACCTGCCAGTTACCGGGTGCGTCATGACAAAGGAAATGTACAACAATGACAAACCCATTAAATGATACGAGAAGATCGTAAATTTTGTCTCAAATCACCTTGGGGTTGAAGCTACCAGTTTTACAACCCTGTCAGGCTTCAAGAAGTCCTACGGAATTCCTCTGTCATTTTTGGTGGAGAACTTCATAGAGACGGAGGACGATGATGATGAGACCGTTGACATGGTGGCCCGTGCGTACATCCTCTTCATCCTAGGATCGGTCGGCAGTCCGGACAAGTCCGGAACCTCGATACATGCTAGGTACATTATGAATTTATCTGATATGGATGACGTAGAAGCCATATCCTGGAAAAGCGGTATACTAGCCAATCTTTACCCCGAGCTTGGTATAGCATCTCGTGTCAATACTAAGACAATGGCTGGATGCCAGACTCTGCTCCATGTAAGAAAATTTCTAACAATTTAATCTCATATACAAAATTTTGTTGTTTAATTTTTTACTATTCATTTATAAATTGTATAGGCATGGATATACGAGCACTTTCTGATGCTCAAGCGGGGTGAGCTGAACCCAGATTATGGCGATCACCTTCCTAGAGTGTGTCAATGGAGGCCAACTCAGCTAGAAACTAAAAATTATCAAACACTGGCTTCCATTTGTGATGTACTAGATAATTTTGTGCCAGAAGAGGTACCAAATTTTGAGTTATTTTTTCATGTTAATTTGTTTTGCTGTTAATTTGTTGACTATTTTTTCATGTTAACTTTTTCCTACAGATATTTTGGCATCCATACCGGAATTTACGGGAGGGTAATCGTCTTGTGGAACCAGTAGCTTTGTTTCATGGCATGATCACATGCTATGAAATCACGGAGCCGTACATGCCTGATCGAGTACTTTGTCAGCTTGGCTTCGTACAAACTGTGCCGAAGCGCACGTTAAGGTTACTGGAGCCTCCATGCGGGACCCAACCTTTGAATTACAAACCGGCAGAATTCGATTGGGTTACCGACTTCTACTATGAGTGACAACGGCATGTGCTAGGGGAAGATGAAAGACAACCGGTGAAGGAGATGGCCGACTGCAGCGACGACTACATGTCTTACTACTTGGCAGTCGGACGTCCGAAGTTGTCGAACCCTGGCAATCCAGGTCTCATTGCTGTTGGAGCTCTGGGACCTCTTCCTTCCAAAAATGTGTTGTATGCTTCATTGGTGAATATGGTGAGTTTCGAATTTGTAGTCTTTACAGATTTCTAAGTTCGTAGACTTAATTAATGTCGTGTCATTTACAGGCTACAAGGGTGAAACAATTGACCAAATCCCTTAAAAATCAATGCCAGAATAATGACTGTGTCGCAATCGCCAACACGATAGAGCGCATCGACGACATTGTAGAATTTCCCTTTATGCAAAATCTGGAAGCGCGCACCAAGGCCCGTCATGATAACTAGTTGTTTAAGTTGGATATTTGGATGTTCTGTGTTTGGAATATTCGGAATATACAACTTGGATATTTGGATGTTTTTATTTGGAAATGTTTGGATGTGGACATGTATGTTATGTAATTTTGGATATTGTTTGGTATGATTGCATATTTGGATGTCTTGTGTGTTATTTTGATATGTTTGGTGTCATTTGGATACGTTTGGGTATGTTTGGTGATATTTGGATACGTTTGGGTATGTTTGGTGTTATTTTGATATGTTTATGTGTTAATCTATGAAACTCTCTGTATAGTGAGTTTCAAGTAGGACTGTCATACACTTGGCAGTCCTTTATCGTAATAGGACTGCCAAGAAACTAGCAGTCCTACTTAAAACTTACTGTATAGGGAGTTTTAAGTAGGACTGCCATCACCCTGGCAGTCCTACATTAAGTTAGGATTGCCATGGCGCTGGTAGTCCTAACTCAAATTCTCTGTTAAGAGAGTTTGGATATGAAACTCTCTTCACAGAGAGTTTCAGACAGGACTGCCAGAACCCTGGCAGTCCTACATTAAGTTAGGACCGCCAGCACCCTAGCAGTCCTAATCCAAACTCTCTGCGAAGAGAGTTTCATTAATGCAGGACTGCCAGGGTGATGGCAGTCATAACCCAAACTAATGAAACTCTCTTCACAGAGAGTTTGGATTATCACTGCCAGAATCCTGGCAGTCCTACATTAAGTTAGGACTATCAAGGTGCTGGCAGCCCTAATCCAAACTCTATGTGAAGAGAGTTTCATATCCACTTCACAAAGAGTTTGGATATGAAACTCTCTTCATAGAGAGTTTCAGATAGGATTGCGAGAACCCTGGCAGTCCTAACTTATTGAAGGACTGCCATGGTGCTGGCAGTCCTAAACCAAACTCTGATACTCTTTGAATTTGATACATTTTGACACTGATACTTTCATTCATTTTGCACAGAGATATATATACACATATAATACAGGTAAACACAAATTGCACACTGATACTTTCATACATTTTGCACACAGATAGACACATATAGCACAGGTAAAAGTGGAAAACATATATTGGACTTCATATTTTAAAATAATATAATTTGTTGTATACAAAAGTGGTTCTCCATATACAAAATGCCAAAGTGTAATATATCCATACTCAGTCAATTTCGACGTCGTAGTGGCCAACAGGTAAGTCTCTTGGCTCCTCAATCTTCAACAACTTCTTACAATGATTGATTTGATCAAAGAAATGTGTGGTCCAGACGATTGCTTCGACCGGTGCCAATTTGTACCAAATTGTTGAAGGTGGAGGAATCGGAGAATGGCCGATCATCTTTAGTATGATGAAGTGTTTTTCGATTTGACCTATAGTACATAGGTTAGATCGTCTGTGCTCCATCGGAGGAGTGCACATCGGAAAGAATATATTGCTAATACCCGACGAAATAAGTACAACAGGTATCTTATACCTATTAGCAAATAAATAACCGGCAGAAGGGACGGACATGTAGTGGTCTGGCCTGGTAATACTGTCGGTGCAAGGGATACTTAACAACAAACTTGCAATTGTTTCTTCGCTTAGGATGCGGGAGTAGAATGGAAGACGAGTCCCTGACTCCTCATACAGCTCCTGCCTCACCTGTCTCCATCCGTCTTTGTCAGAATAACCAAGATATCTTCGACTATCTTCTTCTCCGTATTGTTCAACCGTCCAACATACGGATGAGCCAATAGTGTTTCGGCAATCTCATGGTTGTGGATTCCATTCGACTTCGACTGTCCACTTCGTTTCTTCTTCGTTTCTAATATGTAGGGGTGAGCGTCGGTATAATCGATCGGTATTTTGTCAAACTTTTCGGTATTTTTTTAAATCGGTATTTAAAAATTTAATACCAATATCGTACCATTTAGAATCGGTTTTCTCGGTTTCGGTTAAATCGGTAGTCGGTCGATTTTTGTTCGGTATCGATATTTTACCAAATAACATTTGATCAATCAACACACTTAATATTGTAGAACCTCTTAACCTATAATATTTTTTTACTTTTTTGGAAGCATTAAATTTCAAAACTAATCCTCTACCAACCAACAATTAATTAAAATTATTAAAACAATATGTAACAAGTTACAAACACCTAAAAGTAAGCTTAAAAGATCAAACGCGGTCACTAAGTTTAATCTTTAATATAAGTTTAAGTAACCAAAATTCAATTCAAAATTCTATGAAAACAAAAAACATACCCTCAAAAGATCAAAAACTCAATTCTTAGCGTTCTTAACATAACTTCAACTCCACTAAAATCCATTGAAAGTTCTAATAAACTGATTAAGATAAAGATAAAAATGAAAATAAGTAGTATAAAATTAATCACGAACAACATTCTAAAATAAAGTGTGTGTGTATATATATATATATATATACACACACACACACGCAAATATATATATATATATATATATATATATATATATATATATATATATATATATATATATATATATATATATATATATATATATTTTTATCAAACCGTTACCATTACCATTATACCATATTTTAGTCGGTTCGACAATTCGGTATCGGTACATAATTTCGGTTCGGTTTTTCGAGATATTTTAATCGGTATTCGATCGATTTTTCGGTATCGGTCGGTATTTGCTCACCCCTACTAATATGGATCGTGAATGGACAACCACATTTTCTCGTTCCAACATTTTTTTTTTAAACTTTACTTTGGATAATTGTATCTTTCTTATGGCTTCTGAATACACCAACTCTTTCACATGCAACCACCACAGTTTGTAGTCCCGGACGGTTTCGGGCCGATCTGGATATCACAAGAACTATGTTGTTTTTTCGTCCAACTTCTCGACACCAATGTAGCACATCTTCGCTTGATTCAAACCAAATATCGGTCCAAAATAAATGACCTACATCGACGGTAATTGGAGCAAGTAACGCAATATCGGAAGATGATAAGTCCTACAATATAACTTAAAGTGAATAAAACTAAACAAATACACAAATCAAATGTAAAAACTGCTGCAAATAAATAGGACTGTAGAGAGTAAGGCAGTCCTTACAATATGCAGGACTGCAGACACCCTGTCAGTCCTTGTAATATAAAGGACTGCCATAGAGGTGACAATCATGTTCTAAGAAATGGACTGTCATAGGGGTGACAGTCCTCTGTGTCACAGACTCGACTTTCATCCGACAAAAAGTTAAAATTTAGTTACAAAGAGTGCTTCCAAAGCATCAATGTGTTCTTCAGACATAGCGGGACGAGAGTCTACTACATTCGATGACCCGGGTTCTTCCATGTTCCTTTTTTCTACATTAAATACATATAATTCAATATATATGTGAAATTAATGTTGGAAACTCTAAACATATATTAATTCGATGACGTACCAATTAACGGGAGAAGTCGATGACACTATTACTAGAATTTCCACCCGTAATATTCAAAAAATGTAGGTTGGAGGAAATTTTGGTCTAGATTTTAATTATATGACCAAGAAATGTTGAGGGGGAGTAGAGGAAGAGAGGAAAAGAAATGAAAAGTTGTTATTTATACCATTCTTTGGGTTAGTCCCAAGTAAAAAAAAAATGGATGGTAAGCTAATAATTTTTTTGAACATTTTTGAGCTAGCCCCAAGTAAAATTGGTAGTGCCCTTAGAAAAAGCCATTTAAAATAGAAAGTTTGTCTTTGTACAAACTAACTTAAATCCTCAACCATCGATGTACGGTTTTTTCCATCTAGGATTGACATATCCACACACACACACACACACACACACACACACACACACACACACACACACAAAAAACATGTTTGATGCTCTCCCACAAGATCCCCTATAATGGATCACAACACATTAGCTAGCATCTTTGTAATGATTTTGCAACCTATTAACTAGCACCTTTGTAATAATTTTAGAGAGACCACTAACCAGGCTAATTGCTCTAAATTCTTTTACTAGTCTCACCATCTCTCTTTTTTTTTTTTTATCAAGACCACCAAAGCATAATTAAGTCCATTAAGAAAAGGTCGGGTAAAAAAGAAATGAAAATCCACCCGGCCCGTCGAGCTGTCTGAGCTGCATTCTAATTTCAATACAGTTAAGATGACCATCAAATCAAATATGGGATTAGAGAGTGAAGCTTTTCCCAAAGGTGAACCAATTTCTTCCATTGTTGCTTACTCTTCTCCAAACAAAATAAACAAAGAGTACTAGTACACTTTCCCCAGGGACAAACGCCCCCACAAAGGAAAGAAAACACAGCAAATGACTTGAGAAATAATAATGACACTACTCCCCCACATGAAAAAGTGATTGGTAAGGAATCTTAGTGAATGGACTTTAAATGGAAGGGAGGAAGGAGGAGACAGCCATTGCCATGGTTAGCAATACATGTTTGCTCGCTAGGTTCAAGAGTCAGAGAGCAAAAGCTATGAAGTTCTTGTTTCAGGTCCCCTGCTGCTCGTGTTTCTGCTTCATGAAGGCCAAGAAGAGCAAGCCCAAGGAGAAGGAAGCAGCCAAAGGAGAATGAAACTGGCCTAAAAAAAAAGCTATAGTCGCGGCAACTTGAGTAGGCTTGTAATGTTTAAGCTGTCTTTACCTGCCGAAGCTCTCATCAATTGTAGTTCTTTCTTATACAAGTAACAGATGGTATGAAATATTTCTTCTTCTTCTTTAGCTCGCCTTGTCTTTCTCGTTGCAGTCCTTCTGTACGAGACCGATCTCCTCCATTTGTTGTTCAACCGATACTAAACCAGTCTGCGCAAGAAAACTGCAAGAAGAACCAAAGATCTTTAGGAATATATTTACTTTATTATGTTTCCAAATATTTTTTTGTTTCTGAGCAGGTTAAGATTGCTTCTAAAGCATAACATCAACAGACAATAAAACAAGCAGTGAAGGGATTAACATAGGTTCACTGCTTACAAATTTACAGCTGCAGTAAGCCTAAAGCATCCACTTTTCACAATTTTGACAACCTACTAGGTGTTCCCAGAACCATTCTCATGGAACAAAAACTCAAAATATTGACAGGTCATAGATGACTCGAGCATCTAAGCGTAGCTGTTAAAGCATCTGTTAATAAAGATCCTTACGTATATCTCCATCTGAAGATTAATCAACTTGAATGGCAACAGTATGCTCATAGATACAACTCTACCATCAGAAAGTGCAGCCAACTAGGGCAGTCTTCAGTAGTAGTCTCAATCTTTAGATTTCAAGTTTGTACATTGTATGTAAGAAAATTCATTACGCTTGTCAACAAAAAGGTTCTTATCCTTGACTAAAAGAAATAGTCATTATCATAATCTGTATTCTGTACAGAAACTCAAAGCTAACGATGGAAAAATGTTGAGAACAAGGGATATATATATATATATATATATATAAAAATATATATATATATATATATATATATATATATATATATATATATATATAAAAACTTCACGTACAATGAATCAGTACACAATTTCTCCAGATCAGTACCTTCATTCTAACATATATATTGTAGGCTTGATAGTCTTTATTTAATTGTATTATATACGAATGGGGAGCAAGAGAATGCAACACCAAACTTATTCAGGTTAAGAATAAGTCCAGATACACTTCTCCACAAACATTATTAAAGGGGAATGTGTAATAATAATTAGCTTTCTTCAGAATTAGTGGATAAAAAAACCTTCCCACTATTTTCTGCTCGGGTTGAGTCTCATATTCAAGTTACAACAGAAGTATATTTCCTCTTCTAATGACCATTCAATAATGTCATAAAGGAGGTAATGTACTCGCTATTGATATCCACTAGATAACAATGCTTCATAGACTTACAAATACCTAACAATACACTTGCGAACATTTTAGGCTAATTTGCTTCTAAATACCAACTTAACTATCCTCGTTAGCCTTCTCTCCCAATTAACACAGACATGCTTCGCACGTGACTAATTTTGGACCATTCTGCCCGAGTGAAAAAAAAGCCCATCTTTGTCCAAACCCTTTTCCTTCACAATGGGGTAACAGGCGACAAAGCGGCAGGGATATGAAGCGGTCAGTGCAGGCACCCAATCGTGGTGGGGCCAACAGCGATGTCCATGAACAGTGGGGCCCCTCTCCTATGTCCACCAGTTGATTGTTTCGAAATATGCGCGCGCAAGAGAGGGAGAGAGAGAGAGAGAGAGGGTTAGCTTGTGAGTAGGGGCTAAAGTTTGCTCTATAAAATATATGGATTACAGTGTAATCAGGATAAAAAATGTTGGGGGATTTATGTAAAAGTCAGATAATGGATGAAAATTCAGAAGAAAAAAATAAATAAATAATAAAATTAATAATAATAATAATAATAATAATAATAATAATAATAATAAGGACATTCACAGACTTCAGATATTATCATTTTATAAGTGGAGCGAAAATGGAATTTCACTGTTTCCTAATGGTGTTAGGATAGCATACTGCAAAATAAGGTTCCAGGTATCAAACTAATAATAAAAATAGTTTATGGTAACAGTCAACAAAAACGTAGAAGTTGAAGGTATTCAAAAGAAAATTAGCAAAACTTTCTGTGTCCCCTATAACATCAAAACATTATAACATCTCAATATATTGATATAAACGGTACGATCAGAGGGCAATTCTCAGAAAAATATCTAAATAGCTTGTTAAACCACAACTGGATACTTTTCTAGCTAGACAGGTGTGGGCTTTATCAAAATGACCAAGAATCCCAACACCATGGTTTAGGTTGCAGCAAAACAGTGGAAAGAGAAAGGGGTCCCAATGTCATTGTTCGCTGACTATGTTGCACGGACATGGCAAAATGGTGTTTGTATACATATTTCCGTACAAGTGTCCGAAGTCCCTATTCGTGCAACATAAGTAACTACTTTATTCCTATTTGAAATCCTATTTGAAAATATCAATATCATGTTTCTGTATCAATATCCGTGTTCCTGCAACATAGCTTGCCGATCAAGCCCACGATCATATATAGAAGTTTAAATACTCTGTATGAGGCTTTGCTGTCAAGATACCGTGGGGACAGGAGACACAAGATAAGGTGAGACAGCCCAACTCATGTGGTTACTAATATCAATTCATGGGCACATGTCATATCCACAAAGCTTGCTGGATGAGCAAGATATTTGGGAAATCTCATACTGTATACAACTCTGCTGGATTCTAATAAATCATAAAGCACGTGTAGCATCTCCATAAGCTCAAAAGTTAATGGTGCCCACCAAAGGTATGCAAACATAAAATCACTCTAAAGTCTCAGCTAAATTATTGGAGTTATGACAGGAGTTCCTCACGAGTCACGTGAAGGCTAGATACAATGGTGCAGCAGAAACTGAGGATTTATCGGGCCAGGAATCCAACATTTGTAGGAGTCAGACGATTCCTGTAAAGCAGAAAAGAACTCCTGCAGTGTCATCCTAATAACCATCGTCATGGCTAATACTTTCTCACAGTAAAACATATCGGGAACCCATGAAGGCACTACAGAAGGATTTATCAAAATTTCTCAAGAAATATACTGTACTGTTAACCTCCATGAGCAGTTATCAAAATTTCTTAAAAAATATAGGGTACTGTTAATCCTCCATGAGCTGGCACCAACTTCCTAACTGAAGCAATAACAGAAAGGGAGTGATCTGCCTTGAGACTTGGAAGGAGTTCTGGCAGATTAGACTGGCTGACATAAGCAACCAAAGAGTAACCCTTCAAAAACCTAGAATAGGAAAGAGACAAGATCCAAAGAATTCTATTCATCTCTGCAGTTCATTCATTGCTATAGATACTACCAGATTTGCTAACTTAAATGAGAGGACCAGTATGCACTGTTATCTCTGCACTGTGTACAACAAAGATATATCTACTGCAGATTTTGAAAGCATTTCTTAAGTCAAGCAAGCTTTTAATTACTCTTGCATGTTACACAAAGTACTATACACTCAGATAATAAAAATATCTTGAAGCATCAGTTAAACAATCAAAGAAGCTCTACCTTCACTTATTTGACAGACTGATACCAAGTTCATTCTCTTCATTATTATTAAATGAGAAATGAGCAATCTTCAAATTAAGCTTAAGTGAAGTAGCACATGGTTGGGGGATGTAAAGGGGAATGTATAGTTAATGAACGCCACCTTTGATTAACCAACCAAAAGGATAAAAAGAGAATAAAAAAAAAAGCAAGCATCACAAGAACGTTAACTATCATGTCTAGCATCAGAAGTAAGAAATAAGAGAGAATACAAAGTGTGGCTAAGGAAAACCCAACTAAAGACGATAACAAAGAGTAGCCAATTTGCACGTAAAAGCACATGCTAGTCCAACATAATGATGCTTGTTTCAAGAGCACCTAGAATGTTAAAATCAATCAAAAACATTTATGATTATATGTGCATGTGCACATCCCATGGTCTCTTGGTGCCAAACATATGCAAATGTTCTATAAAGCAAACTTTCTTCAAGAATTAATTGCAGGGAACACCCCAAAGAAACTCTTTTCAAGTTACCCTCCTCCTCAACCTAGGAAACACCCTTATGTACCTCATTTCAAGCCCCCCCCCCCCCCCCCCCCCCCCCCCTTCTCTCTCTCTCTCTCTCTCTCTCTCTCTCTCTCTCTCTCTCTCTCTCCTCTTCTCTTCTCTCCATTCAGCACAGTGGGCCAGCAGACAAGATCCTCCTCAACCCCTTCTATCAACTCTCAGCTCCCCTCTAATCAGGATGAAAGGGACAGCAAAGGCAGGCATTACTGCAGCGGAGAGAGAGAGGGACGAGGAAGGCGTTGGCTGGCAACCGGTCATTGAGACTGACGAGAAAAGCAGAGGGGAGAATGGGAGCAGGAATCACTTTTTAAAATTATTAGTTTTAAGGTAAAGACAGATGAGCTACTAAATGACAGCAAACATGCCATTATACCCATCCACATTACATATTGACAGATTTGAAATGTCAGGGACCTAACTTTCAAAAAAAATTCAGGTAGAGCTGTAGGGAGTGGAGGGAGGCTACCTGCAAAAAGTATAGATGAATTTTTGAAATGTACCCTTTCTCTAATACAAAATTAATGATGAATAATTCCTTCTTGATGTCAAGACCCTTCATAAGCAGAAATTTTCAAGCACTATTATCTGGATCTATGACAGGGGCCCCAGATATGGCTTGTAGGTTTCATGCAATATGACGCATTATGTAACTTATCTTACTCTTGGGTCGGGTATTATCTAACCTTCAAGCTCGTATCTCAACCAATCAGCTGCTTTAAGTTCTCCAAGAAGCTGAAGCTACGATGAATAACAAGTTTCCACAAAAATATGATATCTAAGATTCTAAGAGTTAAATCTCATCATCTTAGTCTTCTTCCATCAGAATAGGGTAGGCTATGGAGCCCAAGAAAGCTCCAAAAAGGAATTGGTAGTTTTTATGACCAACTATCAACCTGAGATCAATGTGCTCTTCCAAATTCCTAGCCAAGGTAGTTATATCAAGAGAGACCCTTGCTATAAACCCTAAAAGGCCGGTTAGCATGTAGGTATAACTGCCATTTTGGGTTATTCAGTTTAAGCTCATGCAACCAAAAACTGCCTTCCAAGTTCCCCTAGAGTAAAAAGGGTCTAGACAAAGAGGTAAGCCAAAGGGGTAAGATGAAACGGTTTGCTATTGTGAGTTACATTAAATTAAAGCAAAGAGAGAAAAGAATGACACTTTTAGAACTACTGGACATTTAGTCCCACATCAGATAGGAGATGTCACTCCTCCGATGTTACTTGTATATATACCCATGGCCTAGAGCCTAATAGAAATAATTGATTACATGTTAACTAGCTCTCTCGATGATCCATCGTAAGTTTGAGGGGGGATGTTAGAGCTATTGCTCAACGGTTAGGAGATGTAACTCCTCCAATCTTACTTGTATACACACCATGACCTACAAACTAACAGAATAACTGATTCCATATTAACTAGCTCTAACAGACAACCAAAGAGTATAATCCTGTATCTATAATAGCAACACATCTGGTCTCATTTCCCTCTCAACCCATGCTATACACAAACCATGTTCTGCTTCACACATTAATAGAATAGTTGAGAATTGAATACATTTTAGTTGATCAGCATTGCCTAGTAAGTGGATCAGATATAGGTCTGAGTTTCTCATAATACAGATGACAACCAAAATAGCTGCAGATCTGTTTTTTGTATTGCAACTCAACCCATTCACCCCACAACTAGTACAGGTTTTTGTCTTTAGATATTCAGCTGGCCTGGGGTATGATTCAGTTGAAATAGGCTAGACCAAATCTTTAGACTAATTTAAAAACAAATCCCAATTTGAGTTCGATTGAGTTGTACTGGAGTTGTACTGTACCCTGCCGTATATACACACACAGGCTTATTGGAGTTTGATCTTAAATTTGTTCCCATTCTAAACATATAGCATGGGTCTAATCATCGCTAAGAGTTTAACTCGGTTACTTGACCCAGTTGTACCCCAAGACCTCATAAAAAACCATAAAAGTTGGGTCACAATTTTACTTATGGAATAAATAAATATTTAAGCCCCAACCCTCACCGCACCCCTGGTGGTTGGTGTAGTGGCAAAAATTTTAACATGGTAACAGAGCAACCGAGGTTGAGGTTCAAATCTCTCTGACGTGCATTTGAACCCGAATTTTTAAAGATCATGACGCTGCATGAATCCAGGTCTCAACCATAAAATAGACATTTGACCTGAGACGAGGTTAGTGACGGACGCAGTATATTTTTAATTTTTTCCAGGTGGAGCGTGTAATGCCCCGCTTCGCGCGAGGCATTTGGTTGGCTTGTTGGATGCGATCAGAATGTTGGACCGAGACTTGTGTTGGAAATCAAGAGATTTGAGACTGATGCAGTCTCTCTTAGCTGACCGGATGGAATGAGTATTCGAACGTGGCTCGCTGGTGGGGCTATGTCTAGTGGGAATATGTGTGATTCGAACAGGAAGACTCTTTGTGCAAGTGAGTGGAACTGTCCCTTCTCCCCTACTCCTTTATGCTTAATAAAATGGAGTATTGTGTTGCTATGAATTGTCCCTAAATGTTCCATATTTTAGTTGCTAAATAATAGAGATGTTTATACTGAGAATTGTTGAAATGAATAACACATGAACATTGAACTGCTGCTGTGAATTACACTAGAAATGAAATGATAATGTCCCTTATGTTTGAATGCTGCTCATGTTAAATGCTGCTGAATTGAATGAAACACTGAATAATGTCCTGCTATGCGATTGATAAATGAGAAATGAACTGGCTATGTTATTGACACAAAGATATGAACGAAATATTTGAATCATGTACACTCTATGTAACTGTTGCAAAGATATGAGATGATGTCTGTTTTCTTATAAGCAATGCAAATGAATGTGAAATGTTCCTATGAGAATGCGATGTTGTTTATTTCAATTTGAAAGGAATGATGTGAGTAATGTTACAATGAATGGATGCAACGAGAAATGATGAGACTTTGGATCGCCTAGATCAACAAGTGGAAATGATGGTAATGTTGGAAATGATGAGTCGTTGAACACGACGTGGATGAGATGAAATGATACACTATTGTCTTCACTTTCTTTTAATATTTTATCATGCGATTATGTTCACGATTGAGTCGGACACGCATTCGCATGATCATGGACAACTTGTGCACAAGGTTTGAGATTAGTTTCCTTGGTATGTCTAGGGCGCTAGGGCCGATCCAACCCGGGAGGAAACATTGACGTGCTTTGGTAGCACGGGTGATGCGAGATATCCTAGAGGCTAGCCACCTACTTTGATGTTATCGCATTGCCGGTTTTACGAGGCATCCTAGAGGCTAGCTCCCTACTTTGATGTCATCGTATTATCTTTGAAGTCCTATATGGCAAAAGTTCGTATGGTATAACACAGGGGCGGCCCGGGGGAGGGGCAAACGGGGCGTGGGCCCGGGGCACCAAGATCCAAGGGGCCCCAAATAATATTAAGAGTTAGTAATATATATTATATAATATTAATATATAATAAAAGAGTTGGTAAAAGAAAAAAATGGCAATTACTTTTACAGTAGTGAAAGTTTATCACTTTCGATTCCAGAGAAGAACTTCTTGTTTTTCAATTCCAGAGGCGAATTGATGGCCAACGATAAGTATTCCTGAAAATTGTTAATTTTAATTCTCGCTTCCTTCTTTCTTCTACTTATAATTGAATCCCAAACTCCTATTTTTCTTTCAATTTATTCTTCATGTCCTCTTCTACTGCCCATAATTTTAAAATCTACTTAGGGATTTGAAGTTAAGAATTAGGATTTTATAATCGTTGAATTGACGTGAGTTGCGGCTAAGACAACAACAACTACTCACTGAAACAATGACGCAAGTTCCGTTGAACAATCTCCAGATAATGAACTTGAGGTATGGAATTCGAGTTTTAATGATGAACTTTATTATTAGTGATGCTAATAACGACAACAACTTTAACGATCTTGAGTTGCACTGATGAATTATTGAATTTTGAGCAAACTGATTTTCAATTTTTGCATAACATACTTTGAAATATTGTATTACGTAGTGGATGTTTAACATATATTAGTGATAAGATGATTTGGGGATTGTTGAATTCGGTATTTGGATTGATTTGAGGATTGTTGGATTTGGTATTTAGATTTGGATCATGTGCGGGAACGAAATGTTCACTACAAAGATGTCATTCTCATTGTTTTAATTAACCATTACGGAAAAGCCAATTTGATATTTAGATTGATCTAGTTTTTAGATGTTGTTTAGTCGAACTTGAGTTGGAATGAGTTATGGTGTTTGATTATTCAATTATATGAAAAATGGTGCAAGAGTTTGTGTCTAGGAGTTTTTATTGATTTTGTAGAATATTTTATGATATTGTGTTTAAATGTGATTAAGACGCTTCTACTTAAATTTCTATGGTACTATTTTTTCAAAAGAAACGATGTTTTAACGAGACCATAAATGTAAAATGCCCTCATGATAATGAAACAATTAATCTTCTCCAAGAAAATTAACACTTTGTTTTCAATATATCCGAAGGGGCATCATTTTGGGTTTCGCCCTGGGTATTAAAATACTCCGGGCTGGCCCTGGTATAACAACGTCAGTGACCATGTAGCCAGGATGCACGTGAATGAATATTTTATTCAGGCAGAGTAAGTATATCATCTAATCTGTATTTGATGCATGTACGAGGGAGTCGGTTATCGGTAAGAAAATTACTTAAATGTGATATATTCATTGTACATGTTAGTTCAACTTGCCTGCTTAACATGCTAAATGAAATGATATTGCGATGTTGCCTTTCCATAAGTATTGCTATAACCTGCTTAACATGTTAACACAGTATGCTAAATGTTGCCTTTCCATGAGTAGTGTTGCCACTTGCTTAATATGCTAACTACATTGTTGCTTTTACATGAACAATGACATACCCCGTTTACATGCTTCAATATGCTATTGTCCTTGAATTGTAAACTGATGTTAGGCCCCAAATAGAAAGATCACTCTTAATAATGTTTTCTCACATGACTACTTAGTGTTGGTTTAGGCGAGTGGGCTGGTTCTGCTCGCCAGTACATAGTGATGTATTGACCCACGTTGTTGGCACTCTTTTCAGGTGCTCATGCTTGGGAAGTTCAGTACACTAAGATTAGCATTGATCAGTCCCGCGACATCAAAGATTTGTTGGACACGCAGAAGCTCTCCTTGCAAAAGATGATGTCTTCTGTTTATAAAGGACATAATGTATGGAATATTGTATATCTGTTGTACCAGTGAGTTGTAAGTCAAGTCGGCATATCTAGTTGTAAAGTCTATGTACCAAGTATCAAATGTAAGCCTAACGGCAGGCGTTGGCTATCAATGTAATGAGATGTGTTGGAGATGTGTTGGAAACTTTGTATTCCACTACAAGCCTTATACTCTACTTCAATTATCATGAAAGAGAATACATTTCTATATATCTCTTGTGACTTCTTTCAAGTTATCTGCTTATCTCTGTGGCTATAAATCAGTAATGTGTTTCTATTCGATAAGAAAAATGTGTCCTCTTTATCTTCAATTTGTCTGCTTGTGTCACTGTGATGTGTTCCTATTGAAGATTATCAATTATTTATTGGCTTTGTTTTGTACAAGTGCAATACCAGACTTGTACGGCATCACATACAAGTGAGGACGATCGGTTCCCAGAGATAAATGCGATGACGAATGACTCTGCGGAATCGGACGGTGACAAATTGGTATCAAAGTACGGTTTTACGTCCTTGGACTCTTATTTGATTCGCTTCAAATCAAAGTTGCATCCGCGATTATCCAAAGTTGCTTCCACGATAACTCGACGTTGCTTCCGCGATTAAATCAAAGATTGCTTCCGCGATTATCCCGTTGTCGTTTCCGTAAACATTTCAAGTTGATTCGTGTTTGTAAAATTTATTAACCCTCTTGGCTGTTCATTGGATGTTCCATACAATAAGTCTAAATATAATGTGATGCCCCTGATTGTTTGGTTTGGACACTAATGTCCCAACAATGACTCGATGCCATAGTATGTTATTTTGTGAATGATGTTCGAAATGTGGAAATAGAGAAAAGTTGTCATGTGTGTTGTAATATGTTTGAGAATTGCGTGTTATGTCGGAAAGGAATTATGAATAAGACAATTGATGGATGAGTTTAACAGAATTGATGAGTTGACTCGTGTGGTGGCCTTATAAATTTGAGACCCTGAGAATATTGACTTGTGTTGTGATCAGTTTAGATCACGATTGTTCGAAATAGACTTGAGTCCAATATTGTTTGAGATGGCTTCATTTCTGAGTGGTATATGCCTCTACTACTTCAGAATGAGATGTACTTTTGACCCTTCCCATTGGATAGCAATAAGCCTATCTGTGAGCATTGGGTAGTGGTGAGACTTAGCGGGAAGTCATGTCTTGTTGCAAGGTGACTCGAGTGTTCTTTGATGGTAATGTTATGTTAGGTAGCGAGATTGTCGAAAATTGTAACGGATGCCTTGCTCGAATATTGCTCAGTCTAACGATGGCTCAGACTAGCCGGATGAAAGTTAAACTGTGGACAAGAGAATGTTGTGACTTACAGCATTGAACGATAGTTGTGATTGGTTTGATGAAAATCTTGTGTGGCTATTACAAGTTGGTTGCTAATTTGAAAGTTTTGGAAATGTTGTCAGTGGACTCGGTTGAATGTTGGAAACCTGTGCTTTGACCCTAAGGTGTGATAGATGCTAACCCATCTTGACCACCAAAGGATAAATTTAGTGAAGTATGAGTTCGTGCTTGACGAGATGGATAGTCGTTGCATACGTGCAGGGGCGGCCCGGGGGAGGGGCAAACGGGGCGTGGGCCCGGGGCACCAAGATCCAAGGGACCCCAAATAATATTAAGAGTTAGTAATATATATTATACAATATTAATATATAATAAAAGAGTTGGTAAAAGAAAAAGAAAATGGCAATTACTTTTACAGTAGTGAAAGTTTGTCCCTTCCGATTCCATAGAGGAACTTCTCGTCTTCCAATTCCAGAGGCGAATTGATGGCCAACGATAAGTGTTCCTGAAAATTGTTAATTTTAATTCTCGCTTCCTTCTTTCTTCTACTTATAATTGAATCCCAAACTCCTATTTTTCTTTCAATTTATTCTTCATGTCCTCTTCTACTGTCCATAATTTTAAAATCTACTTAGGGATTTGAAGTTAAGAATTAGGATTTTATAATCGTTGAATTGACGTGAGTTGCGGCTAAGACAACAACAATTACTTACTGAAACGATGACGCAAGTTCCGTTGAACAATCTCTAGATAATGAACTTGAGGTCTGAAATTCGAGTTTTAATGATGAACTTTATTATTGGTGATTCTAATAGCGACAATAACTTTAACGATCTTGAGTTGCATTGATGAATTATTGAATTTTGAGTAAACTAATTTTCAATTTTTGCATAACATACTTTGAAATATTGTATTACGTAGTGGACGTTTAACAAATATTAGTGATAAGATGATTTGGGGATTGTTGAATTCGGTATTTGGATTGATTTGAGGATTGCTGGATTTGGTATTTAGATTTGGATCATGTGCGGAAACGAAATGTTCACTACAAAGATGTCATTCTCATTGTTTTAATTAACCATTACGGAAAAGCCAATTTGATAATTAGATTGATCTAGTTTTTAGATGTTGTTTAGTCGAACTTGAGTTGGAATGAGTTATGATGTTTGATTATTCAATTATATGAAAAATGGTGCAAGAGTGTGTCTAGGAGTTTTTATTGATTTTGTAGAATATTTTATGATATTGTGTTTAAACGTAATCAAGACGCTTCTACTTAAATTTCTACAGTACTATTTTTTCAAGAGAAACGATGTTTTAACGACCCTAAATGTAAAATGCGCTCACGATAATGAAACAATGAATCTTCTCCAAGAAAATTAACACTTTGTTTTCAATATATCCGAACAAGGGGTATCATTTTGGGTTTCGCCCTGGGCATTAAAATACTCCAGGCCAGCCCTGCATACGTGCATGTATGTTGAGAAATTGAATTGTATCACAAAGGTACCAAGTAGTGACCCTGAATACTTGTATTGCATAGAGAATGGTTAATCGATACAGGAATGGCCGGATTGAATTGGATTGGAGTACATGTCCCTTGTGGTATGAGATTTTATGAATGTCCATATGGGATTTTGATAGCCGGAAAACAAATGGGATTGAGAACCAAAAAGTGTGTTGGAAAATGTCGGTAAAGAATTGTGACGGTATGGATGACTTTCTGTTGGAATATAAAATGCTGGGTTATGACTTAGTGGTATGACTTGTCATATGTACCAAAATAATATGATTCTAAAGTTTTGTTGAGACTCTATCGGAATCGATAATCCTTGAATAGTTAGCCTCGGTATATAGATCCGTGTGGATACAAAGAAATTGAAATTGGAATTAGATTGCTAGAAATTATAAATCGGGTCGGGATTTAGACTGTAATGTTGCTAGATCAATCTTAGTTGATCGTTGGATAAGTCTAGAATGAGCCTCTGTGGGAATTAGTTCCTTGAGGATGACCCTGGATAGATAGACTTGATCCTAGCGAGCGTGGGCTGCATAACCAATTGTCGGTATAGTCGGCAATGGCGATTAGTTGTTCAGACTGAGTTGATATCCATAAATTTGGGTAGAGTTGCTTCAAACTGTTGGTTGGTTGTTGGCCCTAAGAATAAGAAATTAGTATTGTCCCTAGTAGTCATCCACTCTAGGGGGAGTCACCTGAATGATTAGGTTTAGCTGTCGGTATAGCTAGCCTTAGAGACTTGACCGAATAATAGGATGACCGTTGGCGACCCATAGGATGACCATGTTGGTATTGAACGAGAGATTGTGGTAATGAGTATGACCTAAGGAAGTATATGCTGCAAGTATATGCTACAATGCGAGCCTCATAGATGTTTGGCACTAGCGAAGTAATATGTCGGCCTTAGCGGGAACTGATTCGTGGGGTAAGATTTGAGTTGTATGTATCGAGAAGTCAATTGTTCCATGAGATGGAATTGACTACTCATGACGGAAATATTGGATCGGTATCTAAAGTCGGTTAGTTGGAGTAACCTTGAATGCTGCGTATCAAGTTGGAAAGACGGATCGTTGCTCAGAAGTTTGCTTGCAAATTTCATAGTCGGAAAGGAAATTTGAAATAAGACATTGCAGGATGGATATCTATTCTACTATATAATAGGAAAACTTAGATGGTAAAACTTTTGAATTCCGAAAATACCCTTACATACTTATACTAATCTATTCTACTATATAATAGGAAAACGTAGATGGTGAAACTTTTGAATTCCGAAAATACCCTTACATACTTATACTAATTAAAAATAGTTCATTAATCTATTCTACTATATAATAGAAAAACTTAGATAGTGAAACTTTTGAATTCCGAAAATACCCTTACATACTTATACTAATTAAAAATAGTTCATTAATTTTAATAAGGACAACTTAGTAATTAGGAAGATTATCCTTTGGTCTTCCTAAAGAGTCTTCCTAAACTAATTAAGAAATGTTAAAATACGTGCAAGTCACGTGCACATATGCTAGTTATGTTAAATGGAATGTTGCATGGAATTGTGCTATTGGCTTGAGTAATTGATAATGAGTGACCTTCAGATTGTATCTTTTAGAAAAAATGAATTGTCTCGGTGGAAAATATTGTTGGATTCAGGAAGGAATAGAATTGTATATTGATTAGTGTGAACTCTTGGTATGGTTGGCTTCATGTTAGACCCTTGGTTTGTATATTAGAAATATTGAGCTTGGATGAATAACTTATCCGAGTTGTCCCTCACATTAAGTATTTGTGGCTTGAAAGATAGCGATTGTGGGAAGCGAATGAAGTAATAAGTCAATGGAAAAGGATGTCGATAGACTTCGAGAATGCCTAGACCGGATTTTGGATATTAAAATGTGCTAAATCGGATTGGGGAAGAGAGTTACATCTGTGGCTTATCGAATCGCACTATCATGAAAGTTGGCTTAAATACATATATTTTGGGGACACCTAAAGTATGTGTATGGATCCAAATGAAGTGATAGGCTGCGACCAAGATAACACCGTTGGGAGAGCTTATCGAATCGCACTAGCACGGACTTTGGCTGAAATACATATGTTTTAGGGACGCCTAAGATATGTGTATGAATCCAAACGAAGTGGTAGGCTGCGACCAAGATAGAGCTACATGGGAGAATGTTGGTGAATCAATGAGAAGTGCAATTATGTTGGTGAATCAATGACGGATTGAATCATTGATGGATTAAGTGGTACAGTTGTATAACAATCTCGAGATGGCTGAGTGTGCTGAATGGATATTGAATTGAAGCTGAATGAGGAACTTGTGGTGACTAAGTGAATTAGTAGAATGAGTTATTCTCTTAAGTTTCGAGGACGAAACTTTTTTTGAGTGGTATATTATGTATTGCCCAGCTTCATGCGAGTGGCTTGTTGGATGCGATCAGAATGTTGGACCGAGACTTGTGTTGGAAATCAAGAGATTTGAGACTGATGCAGTCTCTCTTAGCTGGCCGGATGGAATGAGTATTGGAACGTGGCTCGCTGGTAGGACATGTCTAGTGGAAATATGTGTTATCGGAACAGGAAGACCCTTTATGCAAGTGAGTGGAACTGTACCTTCTCCCCAACTCCTTCATGCTTAATAAAATGGAGTATTATGTTGCTATGAATTGTCCCTAAATGTTCCATATTTTAGTTGCTAAATAATAGAGATGCTTATGCTGAGAATTGTTGAAATGAATATTGAATTGCTGCTGTGAATTACACTAGAAATGAAATGATAGTGTCCCTTATGTTTGAATGCTGCTCATGTTAAATGCTGCTTAATTGAATGAAACACTGAATAATGCCTTGTTACGCGATTGATACATGAGAAATGAATCGGTTATCTTATTGACACAAAGATATGAACGAAACACTTGAATCATGTACACTCTGTGTAACTGTTGCAAAGATATGAGGTGTTGTATGTTTTCTTATAAGCAATGCAAATGAATAAGAAATGTCCCTATGAGAATGAGATGTTTATTCCAATTTGAAAGGAATGATGTAAGGTTGCAATGAATGGATGCAATGAGAAATGATGAGACTTGGGATCGCCGAGATCACCAAGTGAAAATGATGGTAATGTTGGAAATGATGAGTCGTTGAGCACGACGTGGATGAGATGAAATGATACATTGTTGCCTTCACTTTCTTTTAATATTATACCATGCGATTATGTTTAGGATCGAGTTGGACATGCATGGTCATGGACAACTTGTGCACAAGGTTTGAGATTAGTTCTCTTAGACGGTATACCTGGGACGCTGGGGCCGATCCAACCCGGGGGAAAACATTGACGTGCTTTGGTAGCACGGGTGATGCGAGGTATCCTAGAGGCTAGCCACCTACTTTGATGTCATCGCATTGCCGGTTTTACGAGGCATCCTAGAGGCTAGCTCCCTACTTTGATGTCATCCTATTACTTTTGAAGTCCTATATGGCAAAAGTCCATATGGTATAACAACGCCAGTGACCATGTAGTCAGAATGTACGTTAATGAATATTTTGTGCAATCAGAGTAAGTATATCATCTAACTTGTATTTGATGCAAGTACGAGGGAGTCGGTTATCGGTAAGAAAATTACTTAAATGTGATATATTCATTGTACATGTTAGTTCAACTTGCCTGCTTAACATGCTAAATAAAATGATGTTGCGATGTTGCCTTTCCATAAGTATTGTTATAACCTGCTTAACATGTTAACACAGTATACTAAATGGTGCCTTTCCATGAGTAGTGCTGCTACTTGCTTAATATGTTAACTACAATGTTGTCTCAATGATGTTTTTACATGAATAATGACATATCCTGTTTACATGCTTCAATATGATATTGTTCATGAACTGTAAACTGATACTAGACCCCAAATCGAAAGATCACTCTTAATAATATTTGTTCACATGACTACTTAGTGTTGGTTTAGGCAAGTGGGTTGATTCCGCTCGCCAGTACATAGATGATGTACTGACCCACGTTGTTGGCACTCTTTTCAGGTGTTCGTGCTTGGGAAGTTCATTACACTAAGATTGACATTGATCAGTCTAGTGGCATCAAAGATTTGTTGAGCACCAGAAGCTCTCCTTGCAAAATATAATATCTTCTATTTATAAAGGACATTATTTATGGAACATTGTATATCTGTTGTACCAATGAGCTGTAAGCCAAGTCGGCATATCCAGTTGTAAAGTCTATGTACCAAGTATCAAATGTAAGCCTAACGGCAGACGTTCCAGTTGGCTAATGTGTTGTAAGCTTTGTATTCCACTACAAGCCTTGTACTCTACTTCAATTATCAATAAAGATAATACATTTCTATATATCTCTTGTGACTTCAAGTTATCTGCTTATCTCCGTGGCAATAAATCAGTAATGTATTTATATTCGATAAGAAAGATATCCTCTTTATCTTCAATTTGTCTGCTTGTGCCGCTGTGATGTGTCCATATTTGAAGATTATCAATTATGTGGTCTTTGCCTTGTACAAGTGCAATATCAGACTTGTACGACATCACGTCCAAGCGAGGACGATCGGTTCTCAGAGATAAATGTGAGGACAAATGACTCTGCAGAATCGGAACGTGATAGAGCGAAAATACAATAACTTAAAATTTTGTACAGTTGTAGGATAAATCCCGTAAAGTCTACTAATTACTTTAAAACAACTTAAATAGAAGGAAAACATAAAGAAAAGGCACATAAATTTTCATAATGGTTAGAGCATCATTAGTAGTTGGGACTCTCAAATGCAATTTGGGGCCAAAATTTCAAAAAAAAAAAAAGGTAAATGTATAATGGGTTGGATTTGTATGAGAATAGTAGAAAATGATAAAGTGAGCTCCGGTCCCAAAGATTGTGTGGTCAAAATTGATGTAGGAAAAATATAATATAAAGTCTAGAATCTGTAAAGTTGGGCTCCAAATTGGGACTTACTATTCTACAAAAAGAGTTCCTACAGTCTAGAATCTAGAAATTGGGAGGCCCAACCCTTAGCACCTACGGGTGGGATGGAACCGAAATTGTAGAAATTGGGACTAGGGATGAGACTTACTATTGTACAAAATAAGCTCCTACATTCTAAATCAAGAATCTAGAAAATGGGATGGGCCTTACTAATGATGCTCTTACTATCATAGAACAAAGTCATTTCCTCGTCATCCTTAACCTTTCTTCCTTTTTTCAAAGTAGTTTTTTTATAATTATGTTTATTAATTGCTCTTGTGGCTCTTTTGGTATAGGTTCCAATAGGCAGACAATATTATAATATTGTATTGGAATTTTCATAAACCAATCAGTGATTCTGAATCTTGTATTACGTAGATGTTTATAAACAAATGATATTGGATGTTGATTTCCTAGTTAGATGATTTGTTAGAAGTCTTTTTAGATTGATTAATAATGGTAGAAAATTATCACATAAGATTATACTAATAAAGTTTGGATCCAATATCTATTTTAAACTTTATTCCATGCCAGTTATTGATGTTTTTATTTATCAAGATAAAAAAATTTATATTTAATGTTAGATAACTCTAATTGTTACCGACTAATATCAATGTACCAAAACACAATATAACACAACAAAACTCATATCAGCACAGTTTTAATTCAAATTTCCTAAATTCTGAATCATATATTCTTTAACTGTTGTCTTGTCTTCCCTTGCCACACAAAGAACCATCTTAGAAATCATAATTACATGTTCCTTGGAAATTATTTGAGTAGGAAATAACATATACTTCAAGTAAGACCAAACTAAATAAATATTTTCACTTAGGGCAAGCAATAGCATAAGAAAATTGTGAGACATGGTAAATTTATGGATAAGAATACAGAATGCCAGTACTAAAATAGAAGATACTTTTCGGGAAATAACAAAAAAAAATATGTTCTCTTGGGGATTAAATCGAACACGCAGAATACAATGGAGAGGACTATCCTGTAAACCCTTTCAAAGAAGGCCGAAGAAAGAAAGAATATTAAGAGAGTAGAAACAATGCATCTTTAGAAGGATTTGCCTCAAAATCTTCATTGAGGGATAAGGTTGCTAAATTTCAGCAGATATGTTTAGCACTCATCTCTCATAATTAAAAACTACATAAGCAACATGAGAACAAAAATGGTACCGAATTCAGAATAACATCTAACTAGTGAAATATGAGCATAACATCTCCTTGATCAAAACATAAACCGTTAACCAGAATCCTACTTGCCATCTCAAGCTTGATAGTGGACATATGTGTGCGCATGAGGAAGGCAGTCAGCAGAGTGCGCGCAAAAGTGGAACCTAGCAAGTTGCAAGGGAGGAGACAGGAGCTCAACCGCGCAGGAAAGAGGGTCAATCAGTAAGTTGCAGGCTCATAGAGAGGATTCGTTTCAGTTCAGAATTAGGGTTTTTTTACTTTGTAATGCACTTCGGTTTTCTATTCTCATTCTTGGGCCAACTGTACTGGAGAGCGAAAATCAACTTTGGATGTCTTAGGGAGCAAAATTCCATGGGTTCTATAATTAGATTTAAATCCAGCTGTAGCGACGGACCAGCTCGGCCCAAGGTCGCCCCTGGACAGGGTGTTGGAATAGATAAATATTTAACCCTGAACCCTAACATATCATGTTATGGTGTAGTGCAGGGTCTTTAACAACTTGGAAGTCTGAAATTAGGATCATGTTTACTGCACAAGAAAATCTTGCGAGCATTAGCTCAAAGTATATATATTGATTATGTATTGTTTTGACAAATTTATTTTTGGATATAATTCTCACAACTTTTGGGAAATGAGGTGAGCTTACTGGCTACGTCAGAACTATCATCTTTATAACCTAACATGGAGGAAAATGTACGTAAAGGATAAGTGCAAAGAAGACAATAGTTAAGTGGTATAGCAAATTGAGAATAAAGAGGATGACGATGTACAGATAAAATTGGAAAAGCAATATTGAGAAGTGAGAACACTTTGAGGAATTTTGGGAATGGGATTAGTAGGAATTGTTACACGAGCTAGTTTAGGCATAAACTGAATCAACATCTATCCACAAAGATCTAATGTTATGACATGAACACGTGAAGATACAATTTAAAAAGGTGCATTAGTAAATTCTAGGTGTTTCTTGTATTATAGCCTACAATAATTCACAACCCTCATGGTGAAACCAGAAATATAAATCTGGTTGTAGATGGTAAGGTGTTCAAAAGGTACCCATGGATGGAGAATAAGAATTCAAAAGCAAGTTAGTTCCATGTTGGCAGAACTGAATCACAATGATCAAGGCTTTCCATAATACATTTAAGAAAACAACTGAATTATAAGCCTTAAGTGCACTAACAACAAGGGTTACACTTTTTAGAGAAAAAAATACACATCGATGTTAAACCATCCAACTGAATCAAATCTAAATAGAGAAGTTGTGATTATCATATTTAGCAAAGCCTAAAATTAATCATTCAAAGCTTCACTAGAAAAGGTGCATACCCAGAGAGAGGGAGAGAGGATAATTACCCATTTAGAAGTATAAATAGCACTGAAGCTATAGTAACAAGCAAAAGTACATGGCCAAGAATCACAAAGTCGCTCGACACAAACGCTAGAGAAAGCATGGCAGTGAGACAGACCCCAAGCATCAAAAATGCAATCTTGAGTGTAGACCACGTTGCACTCTAGAATCAAACAACAGACAAATGAGAGATTATCTTATTGCAAAATTATTCAAGAAAATTATGACTAGAATTCCTTGTGGCCTGAGAATAGGAACACACATTCACGCCAGAAGCCAAAGCTCCATACAGGACAGCGTTTGTAGATGACACCTCACTTGAAGCAGGTCTTTCCATGTCCTGTCCGAGACCAGAAAACAAATCAGCCATTAAGCACGTCATAGTTGCATACTTGATTGTTTATCCTTTCCAGAAAGATAATTAGATGAGCGCCAATAGATAAAATCCGGGTAGTAGCAGAAACAAGATACAGCCCACAGCAATTTGGGAAAGTAGGGATACAAGATGGAACCTCAGTTTCCTTGCATACAATAAAAACAAAATTGAAGAGATCTAAAATATAAACTTAATTTTCTATCACTTAATTTAGTTTTAGGGTCTCACATAATATTAAAAATTTGTGCTTAGGTCAACATATTGTCCAGAAGAATGTCTGGGTCTCGCCTGATGGTGTACTTGGGTTGACTGTCCAAAATGGAGACCTGAACTCAAATTCGAATATTATACGAGACCCTAAAAGTAAACGCAAATTTCAAATATTATGGAGACCTAAACGAGATCTAACGGTCAGCCCCAGACCCTTTTCTGGATAATATGGAGACCCAAATACAAATTTCGACGAGACCCTATAACTATACCCTAAGAGAAAATACAAAAATTTCCCTTCTTCTCACTGGCATTAGTATGTCGTTCTTCTCCTTTATGTCATCCATATGCCTCAAACAAGGTAAGTTGTTCGAGCAACCAATAAGGTCAAGCATGTAACGATTCGAAAGGGGCAATGATAATGATGATTCAAGATGCAGTGAAACGATTTAATCGCCAACAGCACACTTTAGTAGAGGATCATGAACTGGACTCTATTTTCCGTCAGAACGCATCCTCCGAAAAATAAAGAAGTCAGGAAGAGAAAGTTGTACATCTCAAAATCGAGTCCGATGCTGCCTAGTAAATAATGACAATTGTAATAACAATAGTGCTATGGAGACAAGGTGTGTTTGTTTCACAGAAATTTAGTTGGCCAAGTCGAAATTGGAGAAAAAGGGAAAGCGCAAACGTGAGATGTGCAATGGATATTTTTGAGCAAGCAACACTTCAAAATAATAATAATAATAATAATAATAATAATAATAATAATAATAATAATAAACTAGATATTGCCAACAATTAGGAATTATAATGAGATGCAAATTCAAATGGAAATGATTATAACTCTCCTCAAATCAACATGGAATCAATCCCCTTAAATTTTCTTTCAAGGAATAAGGGGAAAAAACTAACCTCTCATCTAATGATCAGCTAATGATGATATGAAACTCTCTAAACTTCTGTAGTCAATTTAATTGGATCTTGAAGGAAGGAGTTTAAATGAGTAAAGAAAACATAGCTCAGGAAGGATCAAGACTTACCAAGAGTCCCGCCGTCTGTCAACTGGCGCAAACAGGAGAATAGCTCAGGAATTTAATTGGATCTTGAAGGATGGCCAGTTTCTTATATTTTTCTGTTCTTTTCTTTTCTTTTCTTTTCTTTTTGTAGGTCATAGCTAACGGGTTTGATTAACCAATTTCTATCAACCTTTGGTTATTGACCATTTTGGCCGAATCCTATATTTGGACAAATCATAAAATTATAAAGGTACTTCAATACTTATTCACGACAAATTTACTATCAAAAAAAATTACTCATGGCTAGTCCAAATGTTGGTATATATGTCAATTTTTTTCTTTTCTCTTCTTCTTCTGTTCTCCCTCCCATAACCATAAATATTTTCTCTTCCAAATCTCTCTCAATCCATATTCATGACTAAATTTCATCTTCTAGTAACTAAAATTTGATTTAGATTCATCCTAGACGGATCTTCGAAGTTTTGAACTCATTTTAGGGTTACGGACCTCAAAAGTTCGTCCACAACCGTGATTGGAGACGATGATGGACTGTTAAAATATTGACAGTCCTACCAATTGGAAGGATTGTCCTACATAAAATATATACTTTTACGACTGTCAAATTTTTTTACAGTCCTTCCAATTTGTAGGAGTGTCAAAAAATTTGACAGTCATAATTTTGGCAGTCCTACATAAAAAATTAAGCAACATATATTTTTAGGACTATCAAAATTTTTAACAGTCCTTCCAATTGGTAGGACTGTCAAAAGTTTTAACAGACCTACCAATTGGAAGGACTGTCAAAAATTCGACAGTCCTAAAAGAAAGTTTTTAATAACCGCGAAAACATAAGTACGTAATTATAAGGATTTTATAATTTTTTTTTATATAATCATTAAGTTACATTTATAAGTATTTTTAAATCTATTTTAGAGATAAATAAATTACCTACTCGGTTAAAAATAAATAAATTATCTGCTTGGTCTAAAAAACTCAAAATTTTAAATATATCTTAGAGATAAGACTCTCAATTTTGTTAAAATAAAACTTAATATATACGGTTTCTAAATCTATTTTAGAGATAAGTCTCTAAATTTTAAATCTATTTTAGAGATAAGTCTCACAACATCACATTAGATTGACAATAACATAAATAAAAATCTAATAACATCATCACACATTTTCTACAGTTCTGGAATGGACTAAAAATACACAGGACTATATATAATTTCTACAGTCCTAACAACGTACAGGACTGTGAAATTTTCTACAGTCCTGGAATGGACAGAAATTACACAGGACTGTAGAAATTTTCTACAACAACATACATGAATGTATAAAGAGTTTTCACAATCGCAACTGTGTAGGAATTCCTTATTTCGAAATTTATGGGTTCGAAACTTCAAAATTCGTCCAAAATTTTCAAATCTCTCCCAACACATTTCTCCAAACCTCATTCCAAGCATGCCCAAGACATAAAAATTTCGACAACAACCATTTTGATTTTTGTTTTTTGTTTTATTTTTAGTGTTGTCAATGCTAAGAAATGACGTATGAAAGTTTCGGCGGCGGGCCGACCTCGTCGGCAGTAAGAGGAGGAGGAGGAAAAGAAGTTTAGATCTTGGAAAGAATGATTTTGGTGAAGATGGAGGTGGTGGAGAAAAATGAGTTTAGGTTTGAGAGGAGAGAGTGAAAATTAGAAATGAATATGTTTGAGAGGGTTTTTGGGGGGGGGGGGGGGGGGGTAGGGATTGGGGGTGGACAGCACCTAACAAAAAAAGTAAAAGTTCCTCTAAACTGGGCTAGCCCTAATCCTAGCTAGCCCTGAGTAATAAATGGTGTGCCCTTATAATTTGCCTAGATTTGGGTCAATGTTAATGGCAGTACATTTTGGGGTTGTTTGGTTTGCAAATTTGGAGCACAAAAGTGATCAAAATTCGACTTTTTGGACCATTTCATGTGTTTGATTAGACGAATGATTTGACATAAACAATAAATCTTGTCTGTCACCAAGTCAGAGTTTTGACATTGGAGTTTTTTTTTTCTCCGAAGTGAAGCGCTGAAGTGAAAATCCTTATTCCAATTCCGCGTGTTTGGTTGGAGGACCACTTTCTCTCTACTTTAACAAAAAGAAAATTTACTATACATATCACTTCAACCACCAACAAAATACCAAATTTTAGATTTCTCGACTTCTAACCTCCCCTTCTTCAAAGCACCCAAACGAATGATTTTTCACTTCACTCTACTTCACTACAATGCTTACGGAAAATATCAATTTTTGAAAAAAAATTCTTCGTGGCACTTTGTCGAACCAAACTGCCCTTGTTGTTAAGGGTTGCCCTTATTTTTTGCAGTCATGTGCATAGTCAAGACTGTACAAATTTTGATAATCTTATCATAGGACTGCCAAAATTTTGACAATCCTATCATAGGACTACAAAAAGTATAATGTATTTCACCAGATTTTGTTGTGCTCTTAGCTTTAATCTAAACATTTAGTAAATATTAATGAGGTTTTGTAAGCCCCCTGAATTTTCGAAATTTATTTTTAAATTTTCTAAATGAATTATTATCGATAATTCATTTTTATTTGATTAATTTTGATCATTAAATGCTCTTTACTGTGATTTTGATTTCTAGAGCATCAGGGATGCCAGTCTCTGGAAACTTTCTTCTTGAAGTTTGTAGTAGACGAGATTATCTCCAATTTGATATATCATGTCCCACTCAAACTTGTTCCCTTGTGCTCCATTTGCTTCATGCAACTTTCGGGTCAATTTAGACCAATTTATCGTCTGTCATAATTTGTGACTTAACTTCCAACTTAATTTCTGGGCCCGACATTGGTCCAATCCAGTCGACCCAATATATGGCCATGGCCTGTTTTGAGTCTACTATGCATGTGTGCCATCAAATTGATCTCCCTTGTGCTCCTATTTCATCTATGATTTTAATTGATTTAAATTTGTGATTTTAATTAAATCTTGGTCCCAAGCTTGTCCAAACTTGACCCAACAACCAACCCAAATTGGTGTGACCCTACCATGTCTACTTATATACCCCACTGATATTTTCCTTTTTCTCCTACACATTAATATCTCTTTTTATATACAAATATCTACTTTCTCTCTCCTTGTATATATATACACATATATAAACATATAATATATATACGTATATATTTAAATATATATCTCTCTCTCTCACCACACCAACTCACCCTCTCACATCAACACTCTCCCCCCCATGTGGCCGAACACCCCTCTCTCTATATCTCTTTATATAATACACACACACACACACACACACACACACACACACACACACACACACACACATATATATATATATATATATTTTCCCTCACCCCCTCTCTCTCTCTCTCTCAGCCGACATACAAACTCCCCCCTTTAATATCTCCCCCTCTCTCTACTCAGAGCACAACACCCCACCCCCTCTCTTCTTCTTCTTCTTCTTCTTCTTCTTCTTCTTCTTCTTCTTCTTCTTCTTCTTCTTCTTCTTCATAACACCACACCATCACCATCAACCACCGCAAGGATCACCACCACCCACGCCTCCAGCCCGCCTGGCCATCACCGGCGCGACCGCAGCCCGCGCAACCAAGCGCGGCTGCGAGCGGCGGCGGCAGCACGTGGCAGTACCACCGTGCGCTGACGGCCACCGCATGGCCACCGGCCTAGTCCCCAGTCATGCGAGCCACCTCGCGGCTGCAAGCGCACCAGCAGCAGCTGCGGGCAACAACAGTTACAGCGGCGTGGCGCACCACCGCGTGACGCCACCGCCGTCGTGCACCCCGACGACCACCCCCATGACCCCAACGACTATGGTCAACCACCCCCTGACGTTCGTCGTCCTCCCCGACGCGTGAAATGCACGATTCGTGCATTTTGGACGAAATCCTGCCGTGACGCGCGATTTCGAATTTCAGAATGTTCGTCTCGTCGCAGCAATTTTGTACATGTTTTTCAGGAAATCTGACCGTTGGATCGGCGAACTCTCTACTCCGTCACAATCTCGATATATACCCGTTCACTCCTATCAAGTTTCGTTCGTTAATTTCGTCGTTTGATACATCAAAATCGGCCACCAAGTTGACGCTTTAAATTGTGTTATTTTTGGACAGTTTTGTGGAGCCAACTTCGTCGACTCGTAACTCCGTAGTTGCAGCTCCGTTTGGCATGCTACCAGTTTCTGTGCGTAGCTGGTATAATCCTCTTCATGTTCCTTAAATTTTGTTTTATTGTGAGCACGTTTGGTTGGTCGAATTCGACGCCAAAGTTGGCCGTCCGAATTCTTAATTTTTTACTTGTAAAATTCTATTTTTGAACCCGGAACTCCGAATTCAATTTCTGACACCACCAGTAGACTCGTGGCATCGTTTTGACACGTTTTCATATAAAGTTTACTTAGTTTGGAGGACGTGGGTCCTGACATGTATTTCGGTGCAAAGCGGGCCCCACAGTCTGAGTCAACGGGTCAATTTGAGATCGGCTCATCGGAATCCAGTTCTGGATATACCGTTGAGTTCGTATCATCATTATGGACTCGTTGACATATAATTTATTGAGTTTTGTGAACATTGGTTCCGACACGCATTTCGGTGCAAATCGGATTCCAATATCTGGGTCAACGGGCCATTTTGAGATCGGCTCATCGGAATCCAATTCCGGATATACCGTTGAGTTCGTATCGTCATTCTGGATTCGTGGACATATATTTTTTAGGTTTTGAGAACTTTTATTCTGACACATTTTTCGGTGCAAAGCGGGTCCGACACGGACATCGTTTTGACCCGAAATTACCTTTTTGCCCCTGTGTCCAAATTGGACTTATGGATAGGCTATCCTAGCTAATTTGACCATTCTGGAAATGTTAGTGATGGTTGTTTCACCATCCGACAACATCTGTAGGATTTTATCCTATTATTATAATCTTTCTCCTTTTGTTGTATTTTGAGATCCATCGATTCCAGTGATTTCACAACCACTGAAATTGAATGTGTTGACCCTGTAGATGTTTATAGAGACTAGCCTTGACCCTGTTTGACCATGGTTGACTGCCTTGACTGAACGTCGAAGTAGAGTCAACATTTGACCTAGTTTAACCTAGAGTTGACTAGAGTTGACCAGTCGACCAAAAGTCAACTGTAAGTCAACCTTTGACCCAATTTGACCTACTTTGACTTGGTTTGACTTTCTGTGGCCTAGTTTGACCTAGTGTGACTCAGTGTGACCTAGTTTGACTTAGTGGACTGAGATTGACCTAGATTAATCATGACTAACACTGTTGAACCCTAATTAGCTTATATATCTCATCTTTAGGTCAGTGATTTCACTCTGAGTCAGATTACACAGTTGACATATTCCACCAGATCTCAGACGAGTACATTCTCTGATAATATTTATGTTTTATGATAGCGTCTATGTTTCTTGTATTTAGTGTAGATATCCTTGTTCTCTTGACACATTGTTCACACGGATTGGTATTTCTCTGGATCCCGTCATGAGATGTTATTCATTGTATTCTTTGGTATATCTTGTGCAAGTCTTTCTAGTTCCTTGTGCATTGTATAGACACGATTCCTGCGAAGGCTATCCACCCTCTCAGAGAATCGCGTGTCATGATGTGTCATGGTTGGATCCACTATACTAGTCGGGGACGGGGAGTATTAGTGTAGATGTGTGATCATTATCCGTCTTGTTTATTCTTGTAGACCTTGTTTAATAGCCAATCCTACACTCCACGTATGATTGGTTGGATTATTAGACCTTGTGCAGACCCAAGCCGGCCACATGTTGAAACTAGTACTCACACACTTAGATAGATGATTCTTGATTCTTGTACATGCCATGATCAGTTTTACTTGCCTTGTTCTAGCTCTAGATTTACAGCTTACCTTGCCATGATACTCACATGTATATTTCATGATTCCTTGTATATTTTCTCTATTTACTGCTATATTTTCAATATCGTCTAACTAGAAATGTTATTTGAGATTTGTGCTCGTTCCATCCTGACTGAATTATGTTGACAATATTTTAGGAGTAGTTGTACCCTCAGTATTGGACTACAGGATGTTGCTAGCTGGGGTGGTTCTCGGTATTCTTCACCGTGAGTTGTCTCTCAGGAGTTCTAGGTCTGGTAGTTATTTAGTTTTGTTATTGTTTCCCTCTATTTTATTCTTGTCTCATATGATCCTTGTAGACTCTAGTTGTTCTAGTGATATTGTTATTATTCTTGTCTTATCTTCCTCAGTTTTTATGATGTGATACGAGTACCTTTATAGTTATGGATCTTTAGATGTTGTAGTTAGTATTGGGTACTTGACAGCGTTCTACCGTCGATACTGCAGCGTAGGCTGGGCGTGGCCCACGTATTCGTACCCGTATATTCGGGTGCGAGTCGTGACACATTTTTGTGGTGGCCCATGCAGGTCAGTCTTTGCAGTTAATGCGAAGTCGTGGTAGTGCTTGAGCTTATCTGTACTACCGCGAGCCTGTCCTAGGATTAAGGTTGAGTCATGGAATATTTTAGAATTTTGGTACTCAGTCACATATTATGAGCTCTTTGTAGATTGCAGGGATGACCCCCGGGAATCTTATTTCGAATATTTTCTGAATCTATTCTCATTCTTTTCTATCCGTCCTGATTTCTGAGATATCGGTCCGTATCAAACTTTATTCTTTCTTGGGATGAGTTGTGGATCACAGATGGAAGGTATAAGTTGAACTTATATATCATCTAGGTTGAGGAGAGAATATGATTGACCAATCTCATATCAAGGTTGAGATTGTTTTAGATAATATTCCAGACTTTTACATCTTGACCTAGATAGTACCTTTGGGACATCTCCTGAGAATTTTTCTCAAAATCCTGTCTTGGAATCTGTTTCCGCTAGTTTCCATTTACTTATCCTTGATTTGTTGTTAAATTTTGAATCTTGATGTTCGTTCTTTGTTGACTTTGACTTTGTATATAAAATCAGCTTTTACGAATTGAGTTAAGATATCCTGATAAACATATTTGATGGGGACGACGAGAACGGTAAATGTCTACTTTATTATGGGGTTTAGAATTTATCGCAGTCATACAAGCTAGCATGACAAGGACATGGAGCTTGATTTTGATATAATATCCTAGTTATGGAATTTAGATTTTCTTGCAGCCATACTGGTTGGCGTGGTAAGGAATCTAGATGATATGATTATAGGGTGTATACCATAGTTATGGACTCCATCGTTTATTGCAGCTATGCTTACTGGCGTGGCAAAAATTCTGGCAACATGATTCTGGATAGACGTGTATGGTTATCAGGTCATACCTTGAATTGATTCACTTCTTTTGACCTATTGATCAAGGATAATTCCTACCATTATTCCTTGTTCTGTCATTTCTTTTCTCATCATATGATGATTTTCTCATCTTGTCATTACTCCCTTCATCTTGATTAATTATGTCTTGATTACACCAATCACCTGTCTTTTATCCATTCCTGCCAACCACACTATGAAGTCATTTAAAATTTTGTTTCTTTTCACCTTGGAAAAGGTTAGGGAGTATCGTAAATCATCTTGTTCGGAAGGCGGATTTATTATCAAGTGGTATCTTGGTAGGAATATGAGGTGTTCGATATAATGTAGAATTTTGAGATAGAAGTATGATTGAGGTTGGAATTGAAACCAAGGGATCAATATAATCAGTTTAGAAACGAGCTACTAGGGTATTTCGAGGATGAATTACTTGGAAAGCAAGTTCAAGGATTTCAAATGAAAAGGACAATAGGATGTACATTAATGGTATGAAAATTTATATTTCGTGGATATAGTTTAGAACCTGACAAGGATATCCGAGATTTAAATATTTTTGAATTTGGACAATTTTAGGTTATTGGTTCTCGAGGTATTTCACACAGAGGTTATGATGGAAGTTTAGAATTTAATAATGGAGAATATATTTAGTTATATGTGGTGATGGTAAGAAACTGGACAAGGCATTGGTAAGAGGATAGAGAACACAAAAATTTTGAGTCAAAAAAAGAAGAAGAGGTTTTGTGAATATAATTTATTAATTGAGATGGTTGATAATTGAAAGTGTATGATGAAGGAAATATGAAGGTTGATTTAGTAATGGAAGAATATGTTTTATAAAGCCTAGTGGTATTAGATTGAATAACACAATGAGCATAATTTTAACAAGTTCAAGGATTTTACGAACTTGAATTAGAGGTTTCGGATCAATTTAGGACAAGGTGGAAGAATTCGGATTTAAGGATGATTAAGTGGATAGTGTGGAGTTCTAGGTGAAGGGTGTACTTCTTGATTAGGGTTTTAGAATTTAGGATTTGGTCTATGGTATCATGACAAGGTCCAATCTTTATGGCGGAAGGGTAATTCTGGTAGTAGTTGTGTAAGATTGGTTTTCATATTTGGACTTGTGAGTTAAAGGTATGACTGACAAATGATGATCGGATAAACTTGATAGTATCATAGAGAGATGATTAATTTGGCTTCCCTATGAAACCTTGTCTTTTGATTTTCCTATCAAAAAGGAATTGGACTTATTCCATATCTTTGTATCATCCCTTGAGTTTCTAATATCGTTAAATCATAATTTTTTTGATCGCGACCAAACGACTTTGATCATCTCCTCTATCGTACCCGTATCCTGGGTTGTACTCAATTGGATTAAATTCAATTCTAACCTGGATTTCCATTCTTGGATGCTCGTGCTCAGACTTCGATGATCTTATACTCCATCTTGCCTAAATCCTGATTCACTCAAAATTGATCAACTTAGATTGTGTTGAAGCTAATTTTCTTATCGTGGTTGAATTTCATGCTATTACCACTCGTGCTATAACTTTTGATTTTGAACCTGTTTGGATTTTAAATACTCGTGCCTAAACTCCTTTCGACTCTGATTTAAATTTCAGTTTATATCTGAACTCATTGTGTTTAGTCGTACCCAGATGACCTGGTGTGACTAAGTCGACTTGAATCCTTTGATCGTGATTTTAACAATCATAATTATACATATTACATTGCCTCTAAAATCGTGTCGATCTGCCCTAAATCTAATTTCTTCGACCTGGATCATATTTATCGATGTTTTGACCTGATTCCGACTTGTTCGTAATCGAACGATTCTTGATTTTTCTAGTCACGGCTTCGTGCTTACCTACAAGGCTGTGACTATAATTCCCAATCATGCCAAACCTTATTTTGGTCATGGTTAGCTTTACATCTTGATCGGGCCTGTGCGACTTTCGGGTTGATTTCCATCAACCTAAGTCCTACAGATCACCCCGTACTTGAACTTCATTTATATCTTCGATTCTCCTAATCGTCTCTAAAATCGTGCCCCAATGACTTGACTTATTTCTGAAATCATGCACCTATAATTTTGTTTATATCATGATTCTATCGTGCCAAATCCCTCATCGTGCCTGAACAATTTTGAATCGATTATCTTGATCGTGCAAAACTCGTCATTCTTGGATCGTGCCTAAAATATTGCTTAAATCTTCTATCATGTTTTAACCCCACTAACAACCTTTAATTTCGAGGACGAAATTTTTATAAGGTGGGTAGGATGTAAGCCCCCTGAATTTTTGGAATTTATTTTTGAATTTTCTAAATGAATTATTATCGATAATTTATTTTTATTTGATTAATTTTGATCATTAAATGCTCTTTACCGTGATTTTGATTTCTAGAGCATCAGGGATGCCAGTCACTGGAAACTTTCTTCTTGAAGTTTGTAGTAGATGAGATTATCTCCAATTTGATATATCATGTCCCACTCGAACTTGTTCCCTTGTGCTCTATTTTCTTCGTGCAACTTTCGGGTCAATTTAGACCAATTTATCGTCTGCTGTAATTCGTGACTTAACTTCTAACTTAATTTCCGGGCCCGACATCGGTTCAATCCAGTCGAACCAATATATAGCCCTGGCCTGTTTTGAGTCCACTATGCACGTGCCACTTGCGTGCCACCAAATTGATCTCCCTTGTGCTCCCATTTCATCTATGATTTTAATTGATTTTAATTTGTGATTTTAATTAAATCTTGGTCCCAAGCTTGTCCAAACTTGACCCAACAACCAACCCAAATTGGTGTGACCCTACCAAGTCTACTTATACACCCCACTGATATTTTCCTTTTTCTCCTACACATTAATACCTCTCTTCATATACAAATATCTACTTTCTCTCTCCTTGTATACACACACACACACACACACACACACACACACACACACACACACACACACACACACATATATATTTAAATCTCTCTCTCTCTCTCTCTCACCACACCAACTCACCCTCTCATATCAGCACTCTCCCCCATGTGGCCGAACACCCCTCTCTCTATATATCTCTCTCTCTTTATATAATACACACACACACACACACACACACACACACACACACACACACACACACACACACACACACACACACACACATATATATATATATATATATATTATATAAACATTTCTCTCTCTCTTTTACTTTATTCTACACACACACATCCCTCACCCCCTCTCTCTCTCAGCCGACATACAAACTCCCCCCTCTTTAAGATCTCCCCCTCTCTCTACTCATAGCACAACACCCCACCCCCTCTCCTTTTTTTCTTCTTCTTCTTCTTCTTATTCATAACACCATACCATCACCATCAACCACCGTGAGGATCACCACCACCCTCGCCTCTAGCCTGTCTGGCCATCGCCGGTGCGACCGCAGCCCGCGCGCCATGCTCGCGACCAAGCGCGGCTGCGAGCGGCGACGACAGCACGTGGCTGTGACACCGTGCGCCGACGGACACAGCGCGGCCACCGGCCTCCTCCTCAGTCCTGCGAGCCACCTCGCGACTGTGAGCACAGCAGCAGCACGAGCAGCAGCAGCAGCTGCGGGCAACAACAATTACAGCGACGTGGCATACCACCGCGTGACGCCACCGTCGTCGTGCACCCCGACGTCCACCCCCATGACCCCAACAACTATGGGAGACCACCTCCTCACGTTCGTCGTCCTTCCTGATACGTGAAACGCACGATTCGTGCATTTTGGACGAAATTCCGCCGTGACGTGCGATTTCGAATTTCAGAATATTTGCCTCATCGCATCAATTTCGTGCACATTTTTTCGGAAATCCGTCCGTTGGATCGGCGAACTCTCTGCTCTGTCATAATCTTGGTATATACCCCTTCACTCCTATCACGTTTCGTCCGTTATTTTCGTCGTTTGATACATCAAAACCGGCCACCAAGTTGACGCTTTAAATTATTATTTTTGGACAGTTTTGTGGAGCCAACTTCGTCGACTCGTAACTCCGTCGTCGCAGCTCCGTTTGGCATGCTACTTGTTCTTGTGCGTAGCTGGTATAACCCTCTTCATGTCCCTTAAATTTCGTTTCATTGTGAGCACGTTTGGTTGGTCGAATTCGACGCCAAAGTTGGCCGTCCAAATTCTTAATTTTGCACTTATAAAATTCTATTTTTGAACCCGGGACTCCGGATTCAATTTCTGACACCACCAATAGACTCGTGGCGTCGTTCTGGCACGTTTTCATATAAAGTTTGCATAGTTTGGAGGACGTGGGCCCTGACACTTATTTCGGTGCAAAGCGGGTCCCACGGTCCGAGTCAACGGGTCAATTTGAGATCGGCTCATCGGAATCCAATTCTGGATATACCGTTGAGTTCGTATCATCATTCTGGACTCGTTGACATATAATTTGCTGAGTTTTGTAGACATTGGCTCCGACACATATTTTGGTGCAAATCGAATTCCAATATCCGGGTCAACGGGTCATTTTGAGATCGACTCATCGGAATCCAATTCCGGATATACCGTTGAGTTCGTAACGTCATTCTGGATTTGTGGACATATATTTTGCTAGGTTTTGAGGACTTTTATTTCGGCACATTTTTCGGTGTAAAGCGGGTCCGATACGGATACCGTTTTGACCCAAAATTACCTTTTTGCTCCTGTGTCCAAATTGGACTTATGGATAGGCTATCCTAGCTAATTTGACCATTCTAAACACGTTGGTGATGGTTGTTTCACTATCCGACAACATCTGTAGGTTTTTACCCTATTATTATAATCTCTTCTTTTGTTGTATTTTGAGATCCATCGATTCCAGTGATTTCACAACCACTGAAATTGAATGTGTTGAGCCTGTAGATGTTTATAGAGACTAGTCTTGACCCTGTTTGACCATGGTTGACTGCCTTGACTGAACGTCGAAGTAGAGTCAACATTTGACGTAGTTTAACTTAGAGTTGACCAGTTGACCAAAAGTCAACTATAAGTCAACCTTTGACCCAGTTTGACCTAGTTTGACTTGGTTTGACTTTCTGTGACCTAGTTTGACCTAGTGTGACTCAGTGTGACCTAGTTTGACTTAGTGGACTGAGATTGACCTAGATTAATCATGCCTAACACTGTTGAACCCTAATTAGCTTATATATATCTCATCTTTAGGTCTGTGATTTCACTCTGAGCCAGATTACACAGTTGACATATTTCTCCAGATCTCAGGCGAGTACATTCTCTGATAATATTTTTGTTTTATGATATCGTCTATGTTTCTTGTATTTAGTGTAGATATTCTTGTTCTCTTGACACATTGTTCACACGGATTGGTATTTCTCTGGATTCCGTCATGAGATGTTATTCATTGTATTCTTTGGTATATCTTGTGCAAGTCTTTATTGTTCCTTGTGCATTGTATAGATACGATTCCTGCGAAGGCTAGCTACCCTCTCAGATAATCGCGTGTTATGATGTGTCATGGTTGGATCCACTATACTAGTCGGGGACGGAGAGTATTAGTGTAGATGTGTGGTCATTATCCGCCTTGTTTATTCTTGTAGACCTTGTTTAATAGCCAATCCTACACTCCACGTATGATTGGCTGGATCATTAGACCTTGTGCAGACCCAAGCCGGCCACATGTTGAAACTAGTACTCACACACTTAGATAGATGATTCTTGATTCTTGTACATGTCATGATCATTTTTACTTGTCTTGTTCTAGCTCTAGATTTACAGCTTACCTTGCCATGATACTCATACGTACATTTCATGATTCCTTGTATATTCTCTCTATTTACTGCTACATTTTCAATATCGTCTAACTAGAACTGTTATTTGAGATTTTTGCTCGTTCCATCCTGACTGGATATGTTGACAATATTTTAGGAGTAGTTGTGCCCTCAGTATTGGACTACAGGATGTTGCTAGCTGGGGTGGTTCTCGGTATTCTTTACCGTGAGTTATCTCTCAGGAGTTCTAGGTCAGGTAGTTATTTAGTTTTGTTATTGTTTTCCTCTGTTTTATTCTTGTCTCATATGATCCTTGTAGACTCTAGTTGTTCTAGTGATATTGTTATTATTCTTGTCTTATCTTCCTCAATTTTTGTGATATGATACGAGTACCTTTATAATTATGGATCTTTAGATGTTGTAGTTAGTATTGGGTACTTGACAGCGCTCTACCGCCGATACTGCGACGTAGGCTGGGCGTGGCCCACGTATTCGTACCCGTATATCCGGGTGCGGGTCATGACAGGTTTATCTCTTAATACTTTTTATTCAAATATCAACAATAACTTAAGTCTTAAAATCTCTTAATATAAGGTTACCTCATCATGTCTCGTAACTGTCAACAATAACTTTTTTTATATATTCTAGCTCCATCTTTTGTACTATAGAATTGAAGATAATTGTCAATCATTTTTTAATAATTTATCCAAATAAATTTTAGAAAAATAAATCAAATCAAAATAAATAGACAGGAGTTACAAAATGAGAGAGAAAGGGAATATGGTAGCCCAATAGAATGCCTCGAGCCTTTTCATTAATAATATATGGTGAGGAAATAGGGATAATGTCACTCCCCACTCCCGGTATACGTATTTTTCTTCATTATTCCTATATATGGTATTTAATATCTATAGCAAGTGCATCTGTATTGTTGGCCCATTCTATGGTCACACCCGATTTCGATAATCAACATACACTTAAGTCAATACACAAAATATAGAAAATGCTGCTAATCATTTCAGGATACATGAAATCAAATTCAACGGACGATGTACTGCATCAAACAAAGCGTCAACATCATCAAATCTTCAGAAGACTCATTTTTCATTTTATTCTGTATTTTATATTTTATTGAGTCTAGGATTTATTTTGTAAAATCAGTTTTGGTAATACTGGCTTAGGGTTAAAACTGTCCACATTCCAAAAGTCTACCTATTTACCATTCGTATTTCATTTACAAAACATTTCAAAAACATATTTTAAAAATAGCCTTTACAAATGATTTTACAAATAACCAAAAACATATTTTGAAAACTGTTTTTACAAATGATTTTCAAATATCTCCTGACAGAACTCGTAACCGAGTTCGGCCCGAGTTCCGTCCGAACTCTGACCGAGTTCGGTCAAAAATGATTCAAACTTCTGTTGCCTCTAAATCAGCGAGCAACGTCTCTTTGCGAGATATTTGCATCCGAACTCTGCCCGAACTCTGTCCGAGTTCGGTTCGAGAAAACACCTATAAATAGAGAAGAACTTTTCATTTCAAATCATTCATTCATTCTTCATTCTCTCTTCTCTACTACTCAAGTGTTTTCAAACGATCTAAGATTTTCAAATCATACCTATACATCTCTTAACCAAAAGCCAGTACTATCAGAGTTGATTTAGAATCTTTTGGTGTTTCAAGAGTTGTAAAGAGGTCGTTCCAAGTTCAACAACTTTTCCTGTTGTGGAGCTGGTCGTGCGCTCGTCACCAAGCACGGTGTGTGTTGTGGAGCTGGTCGTGCGCTCGTCACCAAGCACGGTGTTGTAAGAGACTGCAAGCTCTCAGTTAAAGCTTGTGCCATAGTGGATTAACATCGAGCAAGAGTACTCGAGACTGGATTAGTCCTCTCAGAGGGATACCAGTATATATCGCTGTGTCACTGAGTTTGAATTCTCTATCTTTATTTACTGTCTCTTATATCTCTGCCATAGTTTAATTTTTAATTGGTGATTATTTTCCGCTGCACATACACACTCTATTCACCCCCCTCTAGAGGTGCTCAACGGTCCTACAATTGGTATCAGAGCAGGTTATATTCTTATATAACATACCTTAGAGAGTATATATATATGGCAGCCGTGAAATCTATATTCAACGGTGAAGGGCAATCCACAAATAGACCTCCCCTATTTGATGGAACAAATTATACCTACTGGAAAACACGAATGACTTTCTTTCTAAAGTCTCTCGACTTTGATCTTTGGTCAATAGTCATTGATGGTTATAAGAAACCAGCACCAACAGTGGTTGAAGGCTAGCTGGTGGAAAAGACCCATGATAAGTACACTGAAGCTGAAAAGGCTAAAGCTAGCCTAGATGCTCGTGCCATCAATACACTATTCTGTGCAATTGACAAAACCGAGTTCAACAGAGTTTCAACCTGTAAGACGTCTCACGAAATTTGGAAACTCCTTGAGGTAACCCATGAAGGGACTTTCCAAGTGAAGGAATCCAAAATTAGTAGACTGACACAGGAGTATGAATCTTTTAAGATGAAACCCGGTGAGTCAATTACACAGATGTTTACTCGTTTCCTTGATATAACTAATCCTTTACAATCTCTTGGTAAGGATTACAGCAATCACGAGAAGATCAGAAAAGTGCTGCGGGCTCTAACAAAGAACTGGAATCCAAAAGCCACAGCAATCATTGAAGGAAACGATCTCACCACTATGACTCTGGAAACGCTGATGGGCAAACTCATGACCCATGAACTCGACTTACAAGATTTTGAAGAAGCAACACCAAAGGAGAAATCTATTGCCTTCAAAGCTCAAGCAAGAAAATCAACATACAACGATTCCGATCGTCAAGTGGTGATGAACGAGCCCTACTTGTGAAGAACTTCAAGAAATATCTAAAGTTCACAAGCAGAAAGAAGAAAGATGTCCAAGAAAGCAACGAAGATGAAACTATATACTTTGGATGCAAGAAGTCAGGGCATATGAAGAAGGACTGTCCAACCACCAAAAAAAGCAGTTCATACGATAGATCAAGATTAAGCAGAAAAGCAACATCTGGTCGAAAGTATGCCAACACAAGCATCTGGCACGAAAGCGATGCCAGTGATACAAAAGAAGAAGATAGACCCTGCGGTAATGCAAATATTTGTCTCATAGCATTTGATAAGGTATCATCTAACCCTTTTTTGATGATTTTACTTTCGATGAATTAGAGAATGCCTTTAGCGAACTACTTGAAGATCACAAAACTGTGCTTGACAAGTATAAGCAATCTCGAAAAGAGATTAAGGCACACACAACCGAGATAGCTAGACTGTTCAATCTGATTGAAGATATTAAAGAGACATCTACTACCGGTAACACAGAAGAGATAGCCAAACTCAAGGTAGACTATCATGAGGCTATCCTCAATATTGAAAAAAAGAAAGGGACTATGTCAAAGTACAAAAGCTTTATGACATAGAGAAGAAGATGCACTTAGTAACTGAACAAAGACTCCTAAATATGACTGCTAGATACGAAGAGTCTATTGCGATTTCTAAAAAATTAGAAATCAAGTTAGGCAAACAGGCAATACCTGTGACACAGCCTAAGATTAGTCCTAATGCTAAGCATACACCTAAAAGGACTAAACACAAGAAAGCACAGAAGAAACACGAACATCATCATGCTTTCACTTATAGGTTCTCCAAACAAAACAAGCTTGCAAACACAGTTTCTACCACTAAACTGACTTGCACATATTGTGGTACGCACGGACACATATCACAATATTGTCTTGCAAGAAAGCTTGTTGACAACCATACTTTAGTCTGGAGACCTAAAGCTAATCTGAGTGGACCCTTCAGAAAATGGGTACCAAAGGATTCATCTACTTGTCTTGTAGGTGGACCCTCAACCCTCTCATGCTAGAAGCAAATGGATCCTCGATAGCGGATGTTCGCGACACATGACTGGTGATGCATCTTTATTCGCTATGCTATCGATGAAGAAAGAAGGATACGTCTCCTTCGGAAATAACTTGATAGGTGATATAATAGGTAATGGTACTGTAGGTATTTCTCCTTATCCAATAATAAAGGATGTTTGTCTAGTAACTGAATTGAAACATAACCTATTGAGCATAAGTCATTTGGCAGATAATGGTTATGGTATCAATTTTGTGAAAGATAAATGTACCATATATGATATGTCATCTGGTGATCCCGTACATAAAGGGATTAGAGAAGACAACATTTATGTTTTCTTTTTGGAGAATACTAATAATGCAGGAAGGTGCCTAGTAGCCAATCAAGATGAAAGCTGGCTATGGCACAAGAGACTAGGACATGCAAACATGGATACTATCTCACATCTAAATACAAAGAAGTTGGTAAGAGGACTCCCTGAAATTCCATTCAAGAGAGATATGGTATATGCTGACTGCGAAAAGAACAAAGCACATAGGTCTACTTTTAAATCCATCAACGCTGTAAGTACTTCGAGACCTTTGCAGTTAATTCATATAGATTTATTTGGTCCTAGTAGAGTCGCTAGTCTTGGCGGTAAGCTCTACGCTTTTGTTATTGTTGATGATTTCTCTCGATTTACTTGGGTTTATTTCTTATCAAACAAAAGTGATGCAATTTTTGAATTTCAGATATTTTGCAAAAAGGTACAAAACGAAAAAGGCTTCATGATTACTCGTATCCGAAGTGATCATGGTGGCGAATTCGAAAATTCTGATTTCAAAAAGTTTTGTGATGATAGTGGATATTACCACGAATTTTTTTGTCCTAGAACTCCCCAACAGAATGGTGTTATGGAGCGGAAGAATCGTACTCTAAGCGAAATGGCTAGAGTCATACTGAATCAGTATAATCTTCCTAAATATTTTTGGGCAGAAGCTGTTAGTACAGCTTGTCATGTTTTAAATAGGGTGTTAATTCGACCAATCTCGAAGAAAACACCATATGAGCTTTGGTTTGGAAGAATTTCAAACATTTCTTATTTTAAAGTTTTTGGTTGTCGCTGTTTTATCCTGAACACCAAGGATAACTTGGGAAAGTTCGACTCCAAAGCAGATGATGGAATATTTCTCGGATATGCTGCTAAGAGTAAGGGATATAGAATTTTCAATAAAAGATCTATGATTGTTGAAGAGACTATTAATGTTACCTTTGATGAGTTAAATAGTCACAGATCTAGCGACAGTGATGATGAAGATACACACACACAAAGACTAAGAAGAGTTCTGAGAAAGATCTGACCCAAGAGGCAAGGACTGATAAAAGTTCCGAAGATACAGGAACTGAGAAGAGCCTTGTGAAAGATATGGCCCAAAGATTTGAATCATTGAGATTCAAGCCAGATCATCCAGAAACTCTTATTATAGGTGATGTATCCAAAGGTGTAAGTACACGTTCATCTCTTAAAGATTCTAAATTAGCAGCAAATGTAGCATTTATTTCAAAAATAGAACCTAAGAATGTAGATGATGCTTTTACTGATGAGTTTTGGATTTCTGCCATACAAGAGGAACTTAATCAATTTGAGAGAAACCAAGTTTGGGAACTTGTTCCTAAACCAATTGGTCAATCTATAATTGGTACCAAATGGATGTTCCGAAATAAACTCAGTGAAGATGGACAAGTTCTACGCAACAAAGCACGTCTAGTGGCACAAGGTTATAATCAAGAAGAAGGAATTGATTATGATGAGACCTATGCTCCTGTTGCTAGACTAGAAGCCATCCGCATGTTTTGTTCATTTGCATATTTTAATGATTTTAAACTTTTTCAAATGGACGTGAAAAGCGCATTTTTAAATAGATTTTTGAAAGAAGAGATTTTTGTGAAACAACCCCCTGGTTTTGAAGATTTTCAAAAACCTGATCACGTCTTCAAGCTTAAGAAAGCACTTTATGGACTCAAACAAGCGCCTCGTGCTTGGTATGAACGCCTAAGCGCCTTCTTACTTGATAATGAATTTTTGAAAGGAAAGATTGATACTACTTTATTTATTAAATCCATGAATGATGATATTCTTCTAGTGCAAATTTATGTAGATGATATTATATTTGGTTCTACTAATGAAAAACTCTGTCAAGATTTTGCCAAGTGTATGCAGAGTGAATTTGAGATGAGTATGATGGGAGAGCTAAACTTCTTCCTAGGACTTCAAATCAAACAGCACTCGAACGGAACATTCATCAACCAAGCTAAATACACGAAGGACATACTGAAAAAGTACGACTTCGAAAATGTAAAGCCAATCGGGACGCCTATGGCTACATCTACAAAGCTTGATGCTGATGAAAGTGGCAAACCTGTCGATCAGCGTAAGTATCGAGGTATGATTGGTAGTTTATTATACTTAACTGCTAGTCGCCCTGATGTTATGTTTAGCGTTTGTATTTGTGCACGTTATCAGGCAAACCCTAAGGAATCACATCTTAGTGCCGTTAAGCGTATCTTTCGATACCTTAAAGGAACTTCTACAGTTGGCTTATGGTATCCTAAAACCAAATCCTTTGACCTTATAGGTTACTCGGATACGGATTTTGCTAGATGCAAAGTGGACCGTAAAAGTACCAGTGGCACATGTCATTTCTTAGAAAAGGCCTTAGTCTCTTGGTTTAGAAAGAAACAAAATTCTATAGCATTATCAACAATTGAGACTGAGTATATCGCCGCAGGACGTTGTTGTGCTCAAATTTTGTGGATAAAGCAAACATTAGAGGACTACAATCTGCACTACACTAATGTTCCTATTTATTGTGACAACACTAGTGCTATAAATCTGACTAAGAACCCTATTTGTCATTCACGCACAAAGCACATAAAAATTAGACATCATTTCCTTCGTGATCATCAACAACACGGGGATATCTGCCTAGAATTTATTGACACTGATCATCAACTAGCAGATATATTCACTAAACCATTGGCTGAAGACCGTTTTAACATTTTGAGGCGTGAGCTCGGCATTCTTGAATTCTCAGACTCATAATGTATATGGTAATTAAAATTGAATTTATGACTTGATACTTTATTATTTATTTAACGAAAATTGCTTTTGGGTACAAACTTAAAAAGGGTATGTCTGTCACCACGACTACGGTCGAAGTGAAGCAGTATTTAAGAGTTCCCCGGTGAACCTCCGTTAGCTGGGACAACCCCTACAGTTAACCCAAAAATAACAGTCGTTATTTAATATTACAGTCAAAGTTATTAAATTCTACTTTTAAACCTACCAGAATGCATTGACTGTATCGGAAATGCAAGTAGCCGAACTCAGCCCGAACTCTGACCGAGTTCGGACCGAATTCGGACCGAGTTCGGTCAGCGCTGTATTAATTCCAGAACCGAACAGCCGGCCCTAGTGCCAATAAAACCCATCTTTTTTTCCACTTTCTCCACATAACAACTCGTGGAAATCACTCCTCTCTTCCTAGAAGCTTCTCCTCCTTCATCCTAGCAAGGTTCCGAAGAGATCTAGTGGGCGATCATCTTGTTCCTCCTTCCTTTTTCTTCAAAAAGGTACTTTCTCTCTATTTTCTCATGCCCCCCAAGCGTCATAGAGGAACCACTTCCCAAGGTGCCTCCTCTTCTTCTGAATACACCTCTGCTAGTCTATTCAGTCCAGCATGACCTAGAGATCCCGATAAATATGACTCTACTTTGTTCCCGGACAAAGATTTTTTGGATCTCTGGTTCGACTCTTTTTCTGGTCGTCGTATTTTTACTGGAGCTTTTGTAAATTTTACTACTTTCTTTGAGTATGCTCCAACTTTTGACCAACTTGGGTACCGAGATTTCTTCGAGGTACAAGAAAATATTTATGACAACGCCATCCGTATGTTTTACTGCAAACTGCAAGAAAAACCAAACGGAAATTTCTATTCTTGCGTTACTGGGCAAGAATTGGAATTTAGCGCCACCGACATCAGCAAATTCTTCCATATTCCTGATCTTGGTGATGCCTTGGTTGACATCTATCATATTCAATTCCTTGCTGATGTTACTCTTGCTTCCTTCAGGGAACTAATCTGTCATCCTAACCCTGTTCCCCGTAGAATTTTTGCCAAAAATTTGAACCAAACTTCTATGAACTTCATCGTATGGTTTTCTCCGTCCTTCTTCCAAAGAAAGGTTCTACTGATGAAGTAACCTTTATGGAACTATCTGCTTTGTATCATATTCACTTTGGCATCCCATTCTCTATTCCCAAAACTGTAATGTCCTGGATGCTTAACTGCAAAAATGCAGGTAGGAATCTAGTATATCCAATGCACTTAGCTTCTATCTTTCGACGTTTTGAGATTGACCTTGAAACGTGTGCCATCTCCTCCACTCCTGTCGAGCTGACTAGATCTCGTCGATTTCCTGCTCCACCTCTGTCTCCTGGAGCTCATCTTGCTCCAGCTGCTGATGCTGAGGTCCCTCCTGCTGATGCTCCTCCTGCTCTGGCCCCTGTCCCAGGATTTGATCAGACGTTCTATCAGCGCTTTGATGACTTTGTTGCTGTCTCTATGCAACGTCATTTGGATTCGGAGTTCCAGCACATTTCTCAGGCCCAAGTGGTGAGGAATGGCATTGCTGACCTCCACTACAGCCTGGCTCATGATCCTGTCAATCCAGTCACCATATTACCTCATCCTACCTTTCCGGGTCCTCGATTTACTGATGAAGCTTCCTTTCAGTATTTCGACCCGACTACAGCCTACTTTCCTCATGAGGCTCCTGGTGCGGACAACCCCACGATGTGACGTGGATTCAACTATGGGCTAGTGGACATTTGTTAGATGATGATCAGTTGATGTAGTTTTTTTTAATTTCATGTCTAAACTAATTAGTTAGACATTTTCAGTTGTACTTTTGGATTATTAGTGAAAATTTTCATGATTGTTTCAGTTTATTATGAGCTGTTTCTTTCTATATTAGTTGTTTCCATATGTCTTATGCTGTGATTATGTCTTTTTGCTTCACTTTGTCTTGTGTTTGTCTATTGTTGGCTTCACATATTACAGGGGAGCCAAGTCATTTTACTACTTGACAAAGGGGGAGAAAAAGAGTACAAATACCAAAAAGCAAAGCATATACAAATCCAAAAACAAAATCAAAATATCTCATTTTTTCAGGTACTTTGTATTTTGTTCTATTTCATATAAATATATTTTGGTATAGACTCAAGTTTGTCAATTATCAAAATGGGGGAGATTGTTGGCCCATTCCATGGTCACACCCGATTTCGATAATCAACATACACTTAAGTCAATACACAAAATATAGAAAATGCTGCTAATCATTTCAGGATACATGAAATCAAATTCAACGGACGATGTACTGCATCAAACAAAGCGTCAACATCATCAAATCTTCAGAAGACTTATTTCTCATTTTATTCTGTATTTTATATTTTATTGAGTCTAGGATTTATTTTGTAAAATCAGTTTTGGTAATACTGGCTTAGCGTTAAAACTGTCCACATTCCAAAAGCCTACCTATTTACTATTCGTATTTCATTTACAAAACATTTCAAAAACATATTTTAAAAATAGCCTTTACAAATAATTTTATAAATAACCAAAAACATATTTTGAAAACTGTTTTTACAAATAATTTTCAAATATCTCCTGACAGAACTCGTAACCGAGTTCAGCCCGAGTTTGGTCCGAATTCTGACCGAGTTCGGTCAAAAATGATTCAAACTTCTGTTGCCTCCAAATCAGCGAGCAACGTCTCTTTGCGAGATATTTGCATCCGAACTCTGCCCGAGTTCGGTTCGAGAAAACACCTATAAATAGAGAAGAACTTTTCATTTCAAATCATTCATTCATTCTTCATTCTTTCTTCTCTACTACTCAAGTGTTTTCAAACGATCTAAGATTTTCAAATCATACCTATACATCTCTTAGCCAAAAGCCAGTACTATCAGAGTTGATTTAGAATCTTTTGGTGTTTCAAGAGTTGTAAAGAGGTCGTTCCAAGTTCAACAACTTTTCCTGTTGTGGAGCTGGTCGTGCGCTCGTCACCAAGCACGGTGTGTGTTGTGGAGCTGGTCGTGCGCTCGTCACCAAGCACGGTGTTGTAAGAGACTGCAAGCTCTCAGTTAAAGCTTGTGCCATAGTGGATTAACATCGAGCAAGAGTACTCGAGACTGGATTAGTCCTCTCAGAGGGATACCAGTATATATCGCTGTATCACTGAGTTTGAATTCTCTATCTTTATTTACTGTCTCTTATATCTCTGCCATAGTTTAATTTTTAATTGGTGATTATTTTCCGCTGCACACACACACTCTATTCACCCCCCCTCTAGAGGTGCTCAACGGTCCTACATGTATCCTATATCTATACATGATCATGGCATGGGGCAGTGTCTCATCGTGGAGTAGTGTGACATCCCTTGTCCTTGTTCGATTGTAGGTGTGGTTCACTGCTCGATGACGGAATACTGGATCGTGTTGTGATCCAGACTTTTATTTAATTATATAGCGTGGAACATGGCATTAGTCATTTGCGTTAGCACATATTAGGGCTAGAGTTTAGTGGAGCCACCCCCACCCTCATATAAATATTCTCTTCTCCTTTCTTTCTCCTCATTCACTTTCATTTACTCCCTCAACCAACCCTAGGCAAATACATCTTGCACTAAGGGAGAGACTACTTGCTCATTTTATTTTATTTGATTTTTCTAAACATTTTAGTCTATATATATTATGCATCTTTACATTCTCTATATGTTTAGTATTTGATATTTTTGGTTTTGACGTCAATTTTGGTGTATATCTAAGTTTCTGAACTAGTATTTTATGGATTTTCATGGAAATGATCTATCAAAAGTTGTTATTTTTGAAAAATCAGTTGTTCCATGTGGTAGCAAATTCAACCTCATGCAGTTTTAGCTTTTGTTTCGCTGGCTTTCGAGTTCTAGAAAGGAAGTTATAGCCATGGCAAGTTTCAAGAACTTCTATGGCTGAACTTGTTGTCTGGGGATGACGACCCTTGCACGCAGAAGGCTATACGACAGAAATGCCAAATGGCCAAGTGTCACTCCCCGTTCCCAGAATGCGTATTTTTATACATGTACAACTCATATATATTTATTTAATATTTATCATGTATCATCCTGTATTTAAATTCCTTTAATTTCATGTTAATTAATTATCTGCATTTTATTTCCTGCAATTTTATTCCTGCATTTTATTTCTGCATTTTATTTCCTGCTGTTATTCTCTGCTGTTAGTCTTGCTTTTAGGTTCGGCCTATGGAGGGTTCTTCTCGGGTTCATGGTGGTTCACATGAACCGAACCCCCACAAACCCCCACCTACCACCACCCTTCCATTTAAAGCCCCCATCCCCTTCTCTCTCCTCATAACTCTCCTTCACCATTACTTCTTCTTCTTCCTCATCACTCTCTCCACCTACCAAGAGAAGGCAAGTACATCTTGCTTCTCCTTCATCCATTTTTATGGTTCATTTGTCTTCCTCTTGTGATTCTAAGAGAGTTTACTACTTAGCATTTTTGATTTCTTTGGCTTGTTTCTTCTAGATCTAAGTTGTTGTATTCTCGATTGTTCATGGGTTTGATCTCCCAACCTGGCGTGCTTTTCGGAATAGATAGTTCCATATGGCAGAGCTTCTCATTCTTCACCATTCTGAACCATGGGAACCTCATCTCTGGATTGGAACGAAGGCTCTATAAGATTGGAGTTCGGGAGATTTAGTCACGCTCACGTTCTTACGTGTCAGCGTGAATTTTTAGTCACGCTCACGTCTTTACGTGTTAGCAAGAATTTTTAGTCACGCTCACGTTCTTACGTGTTAGCGTGAATTTTTAGTCACGAACACGTCTTTACGTGGTAGCGTGAATTTTAGTCACGCTCACGTCTTTGCGTGCGTGCGTGAATTTCTTATCACTTTTCACGCTCATGCTGTGCGTGCGTGAATTCCTTATCACGCTTTTCACGATCATACGCTCACGCTGTGCGTGTGTGAGTTACTTTTCACGCTCACGTTGTGAGTGCGTGAATTACCCTTCACGCTCACGCTGTACGTGCCAACGTGAACCACTTTTCATGCTCCCGCTGTTTATACGCTCACTCCTACTAGACTTGTTGGCGAGACTTGTTGGCCTTAGCATAGACTGGTTGGCGTGACTTCCTGACCTGGGTGTTTCTATTTGTTCTATAATTTATTCATTTAATGGTGGCATGATAATTCTCCTATTATATCCTTACGCCTTTTTATGAACTCGATAATCTTAGCATGTTAATATTTTTGATACATATGGTTGTGTAGAACGTGCCCTGTGTCTTGATTGGTTTATGGATACCCAGTAAGACTGGAACTTAACCCTAAGGAGTTATAGACTCGACCCCATTTAATACTAATTGACTTTCATGCCTTGTCACCATTGATAATAATGGTTATCTTGACTAAAATTGATCATGCGTTCCTAGTTGGAACTAAGAGACTGGCTAGTTGTCTTATTGAATTAAATGAATGAGACACGTTCATGTAATGAACTATTGTAATCGATTAGCCAATCCCGAATATTGACATACAGGCATGTGCAGGCTTCAATTTATTTATTTTTCTACAAAGCAGCATGTGTACTTTATGGTCAAGGCATGATTACTCCGTGGTTAGATTAGATTGTTGCATTACGCTATGTAAGACCTACAACCTAGCCGCACAGGTATCGTTGTAGAGTTGCGCATATCGTGCCCCGTACGAAAGTACTCATTTGAATGACCATGATCCACGGCATGGGATTTCACTCAACGTAGAGACTATTAAGTTAAATAAAATAATGATTGCATGGAGAGAATGGATCCCCGAGTTCTTACATGGCAGCCCTCTTGGGACTAGTAGTGCCCGACAGGTCGGCTGGTTCCCACAGATACTGTAAACTTGCCACACGGGCAGGGAGCGGTATCTGCTTATATTATTATTGTATATTATATATTGATGACAGGCGTCCCGCTGGGACTCGTCTAATTCATGATTGGCACAATTGATTGACTGGACAGACTAGCCTTGCTCACACATAGTAAGAACTGAGGAATCTTTATTGCATAATTCCAGGATAACTTGGGACTTACAATAGCAAGCTGTAGGAGTTGATTGGCTGTTTAAGATGATTTGTTTGTGTACTGTACCTACTCTGTTGCCTAACTGAGACGATCAGAATGTCAGGACATGACGGGCCAACTTCTGTCCTTGTTTGGTTGGGAGGTTGGTTCGAAGTGTCGTGATGTTATGTGAATCCTAGTGGAAAGCAGAGATCTATTATTATATCCTCTTACTTACTGGTTTAATCCTTCATATCGTGCTTCCTTGTGGTACTTGCTATTAGAGGTCTAACCTCTCTGGTTTTGTATGGCCAGATTTAGAGCCGGTCCCCGAGGATCCAGCTTACTTCTACCTCCACGATGGTCAACACTAGAGGGATGATCGCAGGAGGACTCGAGTGGATTTTCTTACTTTCCTGCTCGTTTTGTTATTTACTTCATACTTAGCCGTTTGGCACCGACATGTTAGTCGGATTGTCTTGCACTTACTTTTACATAATTGTAATTAAGTCAGACTGCAGCTGATAACAATTGTGTATATGTTACTATACCATCTGGCTATGTTTTGTAAAGCCAGATCTCAAGAACATTTTGACTAAGCGTTTGGGATGCCTTACTGCTTTATCTTACATGTTCTCTATTACTGTTTCTTGTTTGAACGATTGAGACAATAGATGTGAAGTGACCATAGTAAGACTTCTATGTAGTATGCAACCCCCCTCGTCTGGTTAGACAGCATTGATCGTATTATACGGTATTCATCTACCCGTAATACGTAGCTGGCTGAGTCATTCCCCCGCTCTCCAGTATTCTGGTTCTGGGGCGTGACAAGGTTTTAGTGGTGGCCCATGCAGGTCTGATTTTAGACTTGTGGGGTGTTTTGATTTATAGGATGTCTCAATCATACGTGTTCCCCCCTTGATCTCATAATTCGTTATTCTCAACCCTTGCTTGATATTCCGGTATCCTTTGACTTCATTGATCCTTCATGTCCGGTTGTTTGATTGTTCTCTTGTCCCTTTTCTTAGGGACACTTCATCCGCATCGGTCAGAGCTGGACAACAACAAGGGCAACATGGACAACATGACCAGGTTGGTCAACAACAAGGGCCAGTCTCACCTCAGGAGACTATCTAAGAAGAAGTGATAGTAGAACCAGCAGCTGAACCGCAGTATCCGGAAGTTCCAATACCACCCATAGTTCCACCTACCCAAGTGGACACACCAGCCCTTCTGGAGATCATGAGAGGAATGATGGCTACTCAGTAACATCAGATGTTGGCCCAGCAGCGCATGCACACTCAGCTACAAGAGCAGAATGTGTTGCTCAACCAAGGATTGCAGACGGCTTTGGAAAGAGGAGTGAGGACTGATTCAGGAGCATCAGCCAGGTTTTATAAGTACAACCCCCGCCGTTTCGAGGGCACGAAGGATGCCATCTCAGCAGATGCATGGCTTAAGGATATTGAGGCTATTCTGACAGCAGCTAAGGTACCGGCAGAAGAACGTGTGGATCTAGTGAAGTTGTTACTTCAGGATCTCGCACGTGATTGGTGGGAATCAGAGGAAGTGGGCATCAGACGTCCTGTAGCTTGGGACGATTTCACTACGAGATTCAAGACCAAGTACTATGGAGTTGTGGCACGGTTTGAGCTACAACAGAAGTTTATCAACCTCAGGCAGGCCGGCAAGACTGTAGATGCTTATGCAGCGGAGTTCTGCAGATTGTGTAGATTCGCCCCAGAGATGGTAGCAACAGAGAGCCAGAGGGCCATGAGGTTTCAGCAAGGGTTTCATCTTGAACTCTTGTAATTGATAGAGGGGCACAATTACCAGACTTTTGACGAAGTATTAACGGTAACTCGAAGGCATGAGATAACCATTCAGAGACTTGCGGTAAGGACTGGGGGTCAGAAGATATCCCACAGTCAGGTTGAAGGAGGAGGGGGAGCAGCGCCCCGAACAACAGCACCATCCACTGGCATTCGTATCCACGATGTGGCGATACGAGGACCAGCACCACCACCCAGGCAGTAGCAACAGCAACAGAGGAAGAACCAGCAACCCCCGGCGGGCTGCACTTATTACGGAAAGGTAGGACACACTAGAGATGTGTGTCGGACATTGAATGGACTGTGTCTGATATGTGGAAATCCAGACCATCGGGTTACCACATGTCCCATGAATTCGAGGTCAGGAGGACCAGGGCAACAGTTTTCTGCTCTGCCAGCACCAGGGGCAGGCCAGTATCGAGGACCAGTGGTGGCAGTAAGGCCGTTGGCACAGCGTCCGTTAATGCCGCAGGCTCAGATGTTTCGGTAGCAGGGGCCGCCGATGCAGCAACACCAGCATAGACCACCCCAGCATCATCAAGGAAGGGGCCAGCAACAACATCAGGTTAGGCCGCAGCATGGAAACCAGCAAGGAGGTCGAGGGCAAGCATTCACTCTGTCCTTGGAGGAGGCATTGGCATCGGGAGATGTTGTGGCAGGTAACATTCTCGTCACCTCATATCCCGCAGTAGCATTGTTTGATTCAGGAGCATCACATTCATTTATATTTGTACAATTTGCGACACGGCTGGGAATGGAGTTCGAGGCATTGCCAGGGAGGTTGAATATACTCACTGGTAATGGGCTCGTAGGAGTTAGTAGAGTTATTTTAGCATGTAGCGTAGTAGTTTGCGGGCATTCCTTACCCTCCCGGTTGATAGAATTTTCTGTTGGAAATTTCGACGTTATCTTAGGCATGGACTGGCTGAAAGACAGTCATGCGACAATAGATTGTCGTAGAGGGAGTGTGTCTTTAGATATTCCAGGCATGAAGCGGTTCACCTTAGTCAGATCAGGGGCAACTCCACTAGAGCAGGGAGTAGTAGCGACAATGGAAGAAGTTCAGATTCCGAAGGTAGTTGAAGAGTTTCTAGACGTATTTCCTGAAGAACTTTCAGGTCTACCACCGATTAGGGATATTAAGTTCAGTATAGAATTGGCACCAGCAACTAAACCGATATCAGATCGAGTTTACAGAATGGCGGATTCAGAGCAGGCCAAGGTATATCAGCACATAGAGGAGCTGAAGGAGAAGAAGTTCATCCAAGCTAGCATATCGTCGTGGGCAGCACTAGTGGTACTTGTGGGGAAGAAGGATGGGTCATCCAGATTATGCATTGACTACAGGAAGCTTAACGCGGCAACAGTGAAGAACAAGTACCCATTACCCAGGATCGACGACTTATTTGATCAGTTGAACAAAGCTAGAGTTTTCTCCAAGATAGATCTTCGTTCAGGGTACCATCAGGTGAGGGTTCGGAAGGAGGATATTCCCAAGACAGCATTCAGGTCGAAGTATGGGCATTATGAATTCTTAGTAATGCCGTTTGGTTTGACCAATGCTCCAGCAATATTCATGGATTTGATGAATCGCATCTTTATGCCATACTTAGATCAGTTTGTCGTAGTATTTCTCGACGACATTCTCGTATACTCTGCTAGTGAAGAGGAGCATGAAGACCACCTCAGTAAAGTGTTAAAGGTTCTGAAAAAGAACCAGTTGTATGCCAAGCTCAGTAAGTGTGAGTTTTGGTCGGATCACATTTCATTTTTGGGTCACATTATATCAGGAGCTGGAGTAGCAGTAGATCCCAAGAAGATAGAAGCAGTAGAAAGTTGGCCAGTACCCAAGACCGTAGCAGATATGCGAAGTTTCTTGGGATTGGCAGGATATTATAGAAGGTTTGTGTCAGACTTTGCAAGGCTTTCAGCACCCATGACCCGCTTGACCCGAAAGGATGTACCATTCGTTTGGTCGGCAGAATGTCAGGCATCATTCGAGACTTTGAAACAGAAATTGATATCAGCACCTATTCTTACATTGCCAGTTGGACCCGGAGGTTTTACAATATATTGTGATGCGTTAGGTAAAGGACTTGGATGTGTCCTTATGCAACATGGGAAGGTGATAGCATATGCATCTAGGCAGCTTCGGGACCACGAGAAGAATTACCCAACTCATGATTTAGAGTTAGAGGAAGTAGTGTTTGCTCTGAAGCTATGGAGGCATTACTTATATGGTGACCGAGTGGACATGTACACAGACCATAAAAGTCTGAAGTACATTTTTACTCAGAAGGAACTAAACATGAGGCAGAGAAGATGGTTGGAGTTGATTAAGGATTATAACGTGGAACTTCAGTATCATCCAGGCAAGGCTAATGTAGTGGCATACGCTCTTAGCAGGAGAGACGGCACATTTATGTTGACAACACAGAGGCATATCTTAGAAGACCTTCAGGAGATGGACATCAAAGTTATACTTCCTAGTGATGTAGGAGTTCTAACAAGTCTGCAAGTTCAATCCGACTTGGTAGACAGAATCAAGGCAGCTCAGGCTCAGGACCCAAGGATTCAGAAGCTTAGGGCAGAATGTGAGTTAGGACTCAGGAAGGAGATGAGAATTCATGAAGATGGTACACTTAGGTTTGGATCACGTCTATGTGTGCCTAGTGGAGATATCAGACAGGAGGTTATGGCAGAAGCTCATAGTTCTCAGTATTCTATTCACCCTGGAGGGACCAAGATGTACCAAGATATCAAGCAGTATTTCTGGTGGAACGGGATGAAGAGGGAGATAGCTAGATTTGTTTTCCGTTGCTTGGTATGTCAGCAAGTGAAGGCAGAACAGCAGAGGCCAGCTGGGTTATTGCAACCGCTTCCTATCCCGGAATGGAAATGGGAGCATATTACAATGGACTTTGTGACCGGTTTATCGAGATCACCAAGTGGTAAGGACGCTATTTGGGTAATAGTGGACCGACTTACGAAGGTAGCACACTTTCTTCCTTTTAGAGTAGGGCAATCTACAGAAAAGTTGACAGAGTTGTATATACAACAGATAGTCAGGCAGCATGGAGTCCCTGTCAGTATTGTGTCGGATCGAGATACCCGCTTTACATCACATTTCTGGAAGAGCTTACATCATAGTCTGGGTACCAAGTTAAGATTTAGCATGGCTTACCATCCACAGACGGATGGGCAATCAAAAGAACGATTCAGACTTTAGAAGACATGTTACGAGCTTGCACTCTAGATTTTGGAGGGTCTTGGGAGAGTCACCTGCACTTAGTCGAGTTCTCATACAACAATAGTTATCAAGCCAGTATCCAGATGGCGCCATTCGAAGCACTATATGGTAAGAAGTACAGGTCGCCGCTCGCATGGGATGATATCGGAGAGAAGAAGATATTAGGCCCAAAAATGATTGTTCAGACGGTTGAAGTAGTTAAGGGAATTAGAGAGCGAGTTCGAGTTGCGCAAGACCGGCATCGTCATTGGGCGGACCAGCATCGTAGGCCGTTAGAGTTCTCTGTTGGGGACTACGTATTCTTGCGGATCTCACCTACTCGTGGGGTCATTAGATTTGGCGTTCGCGAGAAATTGAGTCCGCAGTACGTGGGCCCATTTGTTATCCGTGATCGGATAGGCGATGTTGCTTATCGTTTATCCCTCCCACCTTCGTTACGAGAGGTACATGACGTGTTTCATGTATCTCAATTACGTAGGTATGTATCGAACCTAAGCCATATCCTCGATCATTCTGAGCTGGTTTATGGTACCAACCTGTCTTACGAGAACAGCCTGTATCCATTTTAGACCGAAGAGAGAAGATACTTAAGAACCGAACAATTAGTCTTGTCCGTGTTGCTTGGGGTCATCACTCCTTGGAAGAGTCAACGTGGGAACGTGAGGATGATATCCGATCACGGTATCCACACCTGTTTGACTCACAAGGTATATCTCTTTCTGTATACCTTGATTATCCTGATCCTTCATGCTTATCACCTTATGGATAGAGCTACTTGATATCGTGGATTGATGAATTTACATATATAGTACTTGCTTTTGATATGGTAAAAATGATTGCTTGATCACTAGAATTGCTTGTATTAGTTTAGCTCCGATATTTTTACCTACTTGAATTTGAAATTCTGAGGACGAAATTTTTCTAAGGTGGATAGAGATGTCACTCCCCGTTCCCAGAATGCATATTTTTATACATATACAACTCATATATATTTATTTAATATTTATCATGTATTATCCTGTATTTAAATTCCTTTAATTTCATGTTAATTAATTATCTGTATTTTATTTTCTGTAATTTTATTTCTGCATTTTATTTTTGTATTTTATTTCCTGCTGTTATTCTCTGCTGTTAGTCTTGCTTTTAGGTTCGGCCTATGGAGGGTTCTTCTCGGGTTCATGGTGGTTCACATGAACCGAACCCCCACAAACCCCCACCTACCACCACCCTTCCATTTAAAGCCCCCATCCCCTTCTCTCTCCTCATAACTCTCCTTCACCATTACTTCTTCTTCTTCCTCATCACTCTCTCCACCTACCAGGAGAAGGCAAGTACATCTTGCTTCTCCTTCACCCATTTTTATGGTTCATTTGTCTTCCTCTTGTGATTCTAAGAGAGTTTACTACTTAGCATTTTTGATTTCTTTGGCTTGTTTCTTCTAGATCTAAGTTGTTGTATTCTCGGTTGTTCATGGGTTTGATCTTCCAACCTGGCGTGCTTTTCGGAATAGATAGTTCCATATGGCAGAGCTTCTCATTCTTTACCATTCTGAACCATGGGAACCTCATCTCTGGCTTGGAACGAAGGCTCCATAAGATTGGAGTTCGGGAGATTTAGTCACGCTCACGTTCTTACGTGTCAGTGTGAATTTTTAGTCGGGCTCACGTCTTTACATGTTAGCGTAAATTTTTAGTCACGCTCACGTTCTTACGTGTTAGCGTGAATTTTTAGTCACGCACACGTCTTTACGTGGTAGCGTGAATTTTAGTCACGCTCACGTCTTTGCGTGCGTGTGTGAATTTCTTATCACTTTTCACGCTCACGCTGTGCGTGCGTGAATTTCTTATCGCGCTTTTCACGATCATACGCTCACGCTGTGCGTGTGTGAGTTACTTTTCACGCTCACGTTGTGAGTACGTGAATTACCCTTCACGCTCACGCTGTGCGTGCCAACGTGAACCACTTTTCACGCTCCCGCTGTTTATACGCTCACTCCTACTAGACTTGTTGGCGTGACTTGTTGGCCTTAGCATAGACTGGTTGGCATGACTTCCTGACCTGGGTGTTTCTATTTGTTCTATAATTTATTCATTTAATGGTGGCATGATAATTCTCCTATTATATCCTTACGCCTTTTTATGAACTCGATAATCTTAGCATGTTAATATTTTTGATACATATGGTTGTGTAGAACGTGCCCTGTGTCTTGATTGGTTTATGGATACCCAGTAAGACTGGAACTTAACCCTGAGGAGTTATAGACTCGACCCCATTTAATACTAATTGACTTTCATGCCTTGTCACCATTGATAATAATGGTTATCTTGACTAAAATTGATCATGCGTTCCTAGTTGGAACTAAGAGACTGGCTAGTTGTCTTATTGAATTAAATGAATGAGACACGTTCATGTAATGAACTATTGTAATCGATTAGCCAATCCCGAATATTGACATACAGGCATGTGCAGGCTTCAATTTATTTATTTTTCTACAAAGCAACATGTGTACTTTATGGTCAAGGCATGATTACTCCATGGTTAGATTTGATTGTTGCATTACGCTATGTAAGACCTACAACCTAGCCGCACAGGTATCGTTGTAGAGTTGCGCATATCGTGCCCCGTACGAAAGTACTTATTTGAATGACCATGATCCACGGCATAGGATTTCACTCAACGTAGAGACTATTAAGTTAAATAAAATAATGATTGTATGGAGAGAATGGATCCCCGAGTTCTTACATGGCAGCCCTCTTGGGACTAGTAGTGCCCGACAGGCCGGCTGGTTCCCACAGATACTGTAAACCTGTCACACGGACAGGGAACGGTATCTGCTTATATTATTATTGTATATTGATGACGGGCGTCCCGCTGGGACTCGTCTAATTCATGATTGGCGTAATTGATTGACTGGACAGACTAGCCTTGCTCATACATAGTAAGAACTGAGGGATCTTTATTGCATAATTCCAGGATAACTTGGGACTTACAATAGCAAGCCGTAGGAGTTGATTGGCCATTTAAGATGATTTGTTTGTGTACTGTACCTACTCTGTTGCCTAACTGAGATGATCAGAATGTCAGGACATGACGGGCCAACTTCTGTCCTTGTTTGGTTGGGAGGTTGGTTCGAAGTGTCGTGATGTTATGTGAATCCTAGTGGAAAGCAGAGATCTATTATTATATCCTCTTACTTACTGGTTTAATCCTTCATATCGTGCTTCATTGTGGTACTTGCTATTAGAGGTCTAACCTCTCTGGTTTTGCATGGCCAGATTTAGAGCCGGTCCCCGAGGATCCAGCTTACTTCTACCTCCACGATGGTCAACACTAGAGGGATGATCGCAGGAGGACTCGAGTGGGTTTCTTACTTCTCCGCTCGTTTTGTTATTTACTTCATACTTAGCCGTTTGGCACCGACATGTTAGTCGGATTGTCTTGCACTTACTTTTACATAATTTTAATTAAGTCAGACTGCAGCTGATAACAATTGTGTATATGTTACTATACCATCTGGCTATGTTTTGTAAAGCCAAATCTCAAGAACATTTTGACTAAGCATTTGGGACGCCTTACTGCTTTATCTTACATGTTTTCTATTACTGTTTCTTGTTTGAACGATTAAGACAATAGATGTGAAGTGACCATAGTAAGACTTCCATATAGTATGCACCCCCCTCGTCTGGTTAGACAGCATTGATCGTATTATACGGTATTCATCTACCCGTAATACGTAGCTGGCTGAGTCATTCCCCTGCTCTCTAGTATTCTGGTTCTGGGGCGTGACACCAAGGAAACTTACCGCATATACCCTTTGACAACATGTGCACTATGAGCATAGGCTTCCTATACACATGGGGGTTATGCACCTACTTGTCCTGTATATGCGCATGTTGGCCATGCACTTGTCTCGTATATAAGCATGGCCATGTTATGCGCTTGTTGGTGCTATACACATGTCTCATATATGCGCTTGGCCATGCTTTGCGCCTACATGCTCATGCACCTGGATGTGTTCATGCGCCTGTTTTCTCATGTGCCTGGTCTGCCTATGCTTCGTTCCCATTCGCCTAGTGCCAAGAGATTTCTATGACTACCTAATTTGATTTATATGTCCTTGACCTGACCATGTTCCTGATCTGATCTCCCTGTATATGTGTTGGTACCTTCCTCTGTGTGTACTGAGATGTTACCTACTAGAGCACCGAGGTGCTAGTTCCTGAGTGTATTGAAGTACTATTAATGTCTGCTATTTGAACCTACATGGTGTATGTCAGTATGTTCATATTTCCAGCACATTCATGGTAAATGGTTAGTAGCATTGGTGTGGTATAATTATTATTTGTTTGATGTATTACACTAAGGATGTATCTAGATTTGAGACTCTATAAGCAGATGAAGATTCATACTTAGGGTACATGTACTAAGGTGCGACATCTAGAAGGATGATCATGTGACCACGACATGTCATTTCAAGACCAATATAGGATTAAACTAAGCAACTTTAATCGGTAGTGTAGGACCAAAATCGTAAAGCAGAATACTCTAGAGGGGGGTGAATAGAGTAGGCAACGAAATATTGCTAATTAAAAATCTTGTTAGCAGTTAGATCACAGATATAATAATAATCACAAAGTAAATGACAGAAATTAAAAGTGATCAGAAGGCAAACGCAAACACCGAGATTTATACTGGTTTCCCTCTTGTGAGGACTAGTCCAGTCGGAAGAACTCTAGCTTCCAGTTGAATCCACTATTGGAAAATCCTGCAAGTTTTCATACGAAGTCCTTGCAACTTCTACAGACGCGAGCTTTGATACGAAGAACTCGACCAACTTCAATTGTGAAGAGTTGTATCTTCTATCAAGCCTCTGATTACAATCGCTCTGAAACTTCTAGACCGTACTGGCAAATCGACTAGAGGATTGTAACTGGCTTGGGATTTGAAAATGTAAGCTTTTTGAAAACTCTTTGGAAGAATGTAAGCACAGGAAGAGAAGAGATTGAAAGTGAATTGGTGATTTAAAATGATCGAAATACTTCTCTATTTATAGTTTTTCCAAAGACAGAACTCTGACAGAATTCGGGCAGAATTCGGACAGAACTCTTTGTAACAAACCGCAACTGAAGGATGACCATGTTCAAAATCCAACGTTCACTAACGTTCCAATTGGCCGAACTCTGGCCGAACTCGGACCGAGTTCTGCTAGGGTTCTTCCAGTTCATTTTTGAAAAAAAATCAATTTTAGCTTTTTGAAAAGTCCTTTAGAAGCTTTTTGTAAAAATGATGTTTTTCAAAAACGTAGGTCATTTGTAAAAGAATAGGATGGTTTTGAAAAACGTTTTCGGATAATCTATTTGCCAGTACGACTCAGTGTACAATGTATTCCTAGACTCAATAAAATGAAAAATTACATAGCTTAACAGGAAGTACATTCTGAATGGAAAACAGCTTCGGAACAGCTTCAGTCTTGAACATAGTAAATATCCATTGTTGAGCAGTGTTCAAAACATCGTAGGTAAATATCTGAATTGACTTGCATTTATATCGAGACAGAGTTTGATCAATTATTAAAATCAGGTTTGACCATGACCAATGGGCCAACAATCTCCCCCATTTTGATAATTGACAAACCTTGCCGATATAACATCTAAGCTTGGATCAATTCAAAATAGTAATCAAAAGAAATTGTTCATAACCTGTATTCACGAAAATGTTAGATCTTATTTCTCCCCCATTGTCACTTAGAAAAATAATTGCAAAAGAGAAAGCTCCCCCGCAATATATGCATAAGTAACAAACCGTGAAGAAACACAATAAAAATATATATGAATATTCATTACAGGCATGGTATAAACAGTGAATATAGTAAGAGAAACAGATAGTCTAGAGAATAATACAGGCATGTATTTGTCACAGGCAGTATTTAATAAAGTGCGAGAATAAAACTGAAACAAATAAAGTGCTGAATAATAAACTAAGATGCCAAAACTGAGGCATAATCAAAACCATGTCTATGAACAGTCACATAATAAAAAAAAGTGATGATAATAACTAAAATAAGAGTACTGATAAAATCTTGGAATGTCGGAGCATTTCCAAGTAAACATAAGACAAAAGTAACAGTCTCAATATCTAACATCTCAAAAAATCATCATCCTCGTCATCATCGTCATCAGCTGCAGTGCCAACATGTCCAGAAGGACCAGCTCTAGAAGTACCAGCGCCAGAAGTGTGAGGAGTGGCACCAGTGGTACGATACCAATCATAGGTGTTCCCTGGCTAGAACAGAGAGTGGACCGCCTCGTCGTCAATACGGTAGCCAGAAACATAACGGTCTCGAGGTAGAGAGCTAGCAGAATGACCCATCTGCGCAAACCTCAGATCGACGAAGGAGTTGGCAATCGCCTGAAACCGAGTCACATCATGGAACTCGTGTTCCCTAGAAGTCTCAACATAAAAGGACTGCAGATCTGATAAGTGTTGATGAATACCCTCAAATGTCATAGGGTATGAATGAGGAGGAACAGGTAATGTGGGAGTAGGTGCAGGAGGAGCAGGTGCAGTAGGTGAAGGAACAGTGGCAATGCTGCGACGAGAGAGTTTGAGGAACTTGGGCTCGGGGTCGACAGCACAAGTAGATAGGTCAATATCAAATCTCTGAAAGATACGAGGAATAAGCGTCGCATAAGATAGGTTGCAGTCTCTCCCGTGACATCTATCCATCATCTGGATGATAGTCTTAGGGGCAGAAAAAGGAATCCCCTTAAGAATATGATAAAGAGCAGAAAGCTCAAGTGCAGTGACATCATCTTTGGAAGTGGATTTTGGAAGTAAAGTGGAATAGATGATGCGATGTAATTCGTAGTTAAACAAGTTCAAGTTATTAGCCTTGAACTTTCCAGAACGAGCGCGTGCGGGAGCACAAAGCTCATTCTTGAAACTAACGAGTGTCATGCCATCGGGGAAATCAAAATCAGTGATGTCATCGAGCGGTGCACCTTCGTTCGGGATACCAAGGATTTCTGCTAACGTTTCATCAGTGAATTCGATATCGATTCCTTCGACACGTGTCCTCGCGGTAAAAGTGTCTAACCAGAAATTATAATAGAATAATCTAATGGCATTAGTGGCAATGGGGAATTGTAAGATAACAAAGTGTTGTAACCCTAATACCTCAAAATAAGGGCAGTGATCTGGAAAGTCAGTCCGTTTAATCGACGATCTGGTACAAATAGTACGCATGATAAAATCGGTGTACCACAATAAAGCTTGATCAAAAGTTTTAAAGTAAAACTCGTCCGACGCACCATCGTCCGATTGGACCGGAGAAAAGAGGTAATCCGTATGCGGATCTGAAGACGATGCCTCTTCACTGGCATGAGTCTTCTTCCTCTTGAAGGGATTGAACTTAGGCATTCTTTCCCAAAAATTTCTAGAAACCCTAAGTATTGAAAAGTGGAGGAGAAAGGGAATTATACCTTCCAAGAATTGGATATGCTAATGAGGACGAAGTTCTCCGCACGAATCCAAAGTTTGGACGAGAATCTCCACTCGGATTGGAAGAACAAGGATGGAGAAAAACTAGGGTTTGGAGGCGCGGCAGCTGCTGTTTGATGTAGTTTGGAAGAATGAAGAAGATGGGGCCCTCGGGTTCTGGCTGGTACATATATATACCCAGCCGAACTCTGACCGAATTCGGACCGAACTCGGGCCGAATTCGCCAAGGGTTGCCTGGCTATATATATATATATATATATATATATATATATATATATATATATATATATATATATATCAAAAAATAATAGAAATGGGGCAACATCTTTTTTATTAATTCGTTTCAAGTGTTTAATTCAAAGTTTAGTAATTTTAAATCTCAAAGTAATATAATTAATATTATTTTATAAATTAATATTCTTTACTCAGCATCTGTCTCAGATTAGCTGTAGGAGTACTGTCCCAGCTAACGGAGGTTCACCGGGGAACTCTTAAGTACCGCTTCGCTTCGACCGTAGTCGTGGTGACAGACAAAATCTTTTTAGGCTTGTCTCGAGAACAGTTTATGAGTATCGAATAAATTAATTAATAAAACAAATTAATTAATATTATTGACATCTAAAATGCCTAATTCTCGACGTAAATAATTGAAACGATCTTCCGCTAGAGGTTTTGTGAGTATGTCAGCTAATTGATTCTGAGTATCTATGTATACAAGATCTATATCTCCATTTTGTTAATGATCTCTAAGAAAGTGATGTCGAATCTCGATATGTTTAGTACGAGAGTGACATACTGGATTCTTAGTCAAATTAATAGAGCTAGTGTTGTCACAAAAATGGGTATGTGTGTAAAATGCAATCCATAGTCTTCTAAAGTTTGTTTCATCCATAAAATTTGTGCACAACAACGTCCTGCGGCGATATACTCAGCCTCGGTTGTTGATAATGCAACATAATTTTGCTTTTTACTAAACCAAGAGACTAGAGCTTTTCCTAGGAAATGACATGTACCGCTGGTACTTTTTCTATCTACTTTCCATCCGTAAAATCAGCATCAGAATAACCGGTTAGATCAAATAATGTGGTTTTGGGATACCATAAGCCGACAGAAGAAGTGCCTTTAAGGTATCGAAAGATACGCTTAACTGCGCACAAATGTGATTCCTTAGGATTAGCTTGAAAGCGTGCACATAAACAAACACTAAACATAATATATGGTCGACTAGCAGTTAAATACAGTAAGCTACTGATCATACCTCGATACTTACGTATGTCGACAGGTTTACCTTGTTCATCAATATCAAGCTTGGTTGAAGTCGACATTGGAGTGCTAAGTGGCTTGACTGCTTCCATGTCGAACTTCTTTAATAGATCCTTTGTGTACTTTGCTTGATTTATGAACGTTCCATTGCTGGTTTGTTTGATTTGTAGTCCAAGAAAGAATTTCAGCACTCCTATCATGCTCATCTGAAACTCATTCTGCATACACTTTAAAAATTCTTGACAAAGAGATTCATCAGTAGATCCAAATATAATATTATCTTTATAGACTTGAATCAAAAGAATATTATTATTCAAAGATTTTATAAACAAAGTAGTGTCAACCTTTCCCTTTGAAAAATCGTTATCAAGTAGAAAAGTGCTTAGACGATCGTACCAAGCACGAGGGGCTTGTTTCAAACCGTATAAAGCTTTCTTCAACTTGAAAACATATTCAGGAAATTTGAAATCAGTAATACCGGGTGGTTGAGCTATATAAACCTCTTCTTTTATAAAACCATTTAAAAATGCGCTTTTGACATCCATTTGAAATAACTTAAAATTATGAAAACATGCAAATGCACATAACATACGAATGGATTCTAATCTTGCAACTGGGGTATAAGTCTCATCGTAGTCGATACCTTCTTCCTGATTGTATCCTTGAGCTACGAGTCGAGCCTTATTACGAGTCACTAAACCATTCTCGTTCAGTTTATTTCGGAATACCCATCGGGTGCCAATGACCGGATGATCAATGGGCTTGGGAACAAGTTCCCAAACTTGATTCCGTTCGAATTGGTTTAATTCCTCTTGCATAGCATCTAACCAAAAATTATCACTATATGCTTCATCAATATTTTTGGGTTCAAACTGCGAGACAAAAGCAACACAAGAAGCTATATCTTTATTAGAGGAACGAGTACTTACACCCTTGGTAATCTCACCAATTACCAAGTCCTTTGGATGATTAGCCAAGAATCTCATCTCTTTTGGTGTAGTCTCAGGATTGCTAGTTCCGGCTTCTTTGCTTGGAGGTTCATCTGATGCCTGATGTGATGGTTCTGTATTTTTATGTGAAAGTTTTACAGTAGTTGTACTTGGTGCGATTATGTCTTCATTGTCATCATCGTCTAAGTGTTGATTTAGCTCATCAAACTTGACGTTGATAGATTCTTCAATGATCATGGTTCTTTTGTTGAAGACTCTATATCCTTTGCTCTTTGCTACATAACCTAAAAATATACCTTCATCGGCCTTTTCATCAAATTTACTCAAATTATCTTTAGTATTAAGAATAAAGCATTTACACCCAAAGATTTTGAAATAAGAAACATTTGGTGTTCTATCAAACCATAATTCATAGGGAGTCTTCTTCGATATAGGTCGAATTAGAACCCTATTGAGAATATAGCATGCTGTATTTACAGCTTCAGCCCATAAGTATATAGGTAGACTAAACTGGTTTAACATTACTCTAGCTATTTCAGATAGAGTTCTGTTCTTACGTTCCACAACTCCATTTTGTTGCGGAGTCCTAGGGCAAGAGAATTCATGCAAATAAACGTGTGTGTCACAAAATTGCTTGAATTCTGCATTCTCAAATTCGTCGCCATGATCACTACGAATGCGAGTAATCATGAACCCTTTTTCATTCTGTACTTTCTTGCAAAAGGTGACGAATTTTGATAATGCATCATTCTTGCGTGCAAGAAAATAAACCCATGTATATCTAGAGAAGTTATCTATAATGACAAATGCATATAACTTACCACCTAGACTGACAATTCTACTGGGTCCAAATAAGTCCATATGCAACAGTTGTAATGGTCTAGTGGTACTTACAACGTTCTTGGATTTAAATGCGGATTTGGTAGCTTTGTTCTTTTTACATTCACTATATACCGTATCCTTCTTGAAAGAAATGTCCGGTAAGCCGCGTACCAACTTCTTCGTAGATAATCTTGAAATTGTATCCATGTTTGCATGACCGAGTCTCATATGCCATAGTTGACTCTCAACGCTTTTGGCCATCAAACATCTACCTGCTGTGTTAGCATCTTCCAACAAATAGAATACATTTATATTGTCTTCCCTAATACCTTCAAATATAGTGCTACCAATTGAACTATCAATTATAGTACATTTATCTTTTACGAAGTTAATACCATAACCGTGATAAGCTAAATGGCTTATGCTGAGCAGATTATGTTTTAACTCAGTAACTGGACAAACATCTTTAATCACTGGATAGGGAGCCTTACCAATGTCACCGATATCGATTATGTACCCTCTTAAATTATTAACGAAGGAGACGTATCCTTCTTTATTCCTCTTCGACAGTGTTGCGAATAATGAAGCGTCACCGTTCATGTGCCATGAGCAACCGCTGTCGAGGATCCATTTGCTCCTAGCATGTGAAGGGCGTCCCACCTACAAAATAATTTGCAGATGAAACTTTTGGTACCCATTTCTTGTAGGGTCCTGACTGGTTAGTTTTCGGTATCCATGCATAAATATTTAAATCTACTAACTTTTTGATTCTACATGCAGAAGATATATGACCAATGAGGCCACAATAATGACATTTAGCATGTTGAGTGTTGAAAGTAGTGTGAGGTGCATGATTGGTAGTTTTTGGTTTTCTAGTATAGAAGAATGCATGCCTATTAGTCTTCTTGGGCATAGTCTTGGTATGGTTTGGTCTGACAGTGTTGGGCATATTCCGATGATTCGGTAATTGACACGTGTTAGAATAGGAAGCAGCAACTTCAGGCCGTTTTCCTAAACTAATTTCTAACTTTTTGGAAGTGTCATATATTCTAGTATAGTCAGATATGAGTGATTCTAATATGACCTGTGCACACTGGAGACTCTTTCTCTCCTTAGATAGGTCTTCCTTTAACTGGATATTAGTTTGGTCTTTTTCTTCGGATAGCATAACAGTCTCGTATAACAACAATTTAATAGAAGAAAGCTCACCAGACTCATTTGAAGAGTCATTATCTCTAACATGATCTAGTAGGTCGGTAAGTCTTCCTATTTCACCTTTGTACTCTTTAAGTACCTTCTTAGAGGTTTCATATTTGCTACGCAGTTTCCTGTAATCATCTAACAGTTCACTGAAAGCCTCTCCTAGTTGCTCAAAGGTGAAATCATCATAAGGATCAAATAGAGGATTAGTAATTACCTGATCACAAGCCATCAAGCATACATTTGCAGCATCATCTGATTGTTCATCTTCTGAGTCACTGGTTTCACTTTCATGTCATATGCTTGTGTTGGCGTACTTCCTTGATGTAGATTTCTTCATATAGCCTTTGTCATATTTGTTGCTTTTCTTTGATGATGATGCTGAGGGACAATCTTTCTTCATGTGTCCTTTCTTCTTGCATCCGTAGCAAATATGATCTTCCTCGTTGTTGTTGTTGTTGTCTTTGCTGTCTTTTGTTCTACTGTTAAATCTCATGAACTTTTTGAATTTTCTTACCAGAAGAGCTTGATCTTCAGAGTTGGAGTCGCTGTCATCAGAATCATCTTCGATGGTTCTTCTATGTTGAGCCTTGAGAGCGATCGTCTTCTCTGACTTCTCCTTTGGTGTAGCATCTTCAAAGTCTTGAAGCTCTAACTCGTGAGTGAGTAGCTTACCCATGAGTGTTTCTAGAGACATTGTTGAGAGGTCGTTTCCTTCAATGATTGCAGTAGCCTTTGGAATCCAGTTCTTTGTAAGGGCTCGTAGAAGTTTGTGAATCTTCTCATGGTTACTGTAATCCTTGCCTAGTGGAGACAGAGGATTTATAATATCCAAGAATCTTATAAACATCTGAGTGACTGATTCACTTGGCTTTATTTTGAACGCCTCATACTCTTGAGTAAGTCTGCTGATCTTTGACTCCTTGACTTGTGTTGTTCCTTCGTGGGTTACTTCGAGAAGTTTTCACACTTCGTTTAATGTTGTGCAAGTAGACACCCTGTTGAATTCAGTTCTGTCTAAGGTACAAAATAAAGCGTTAATAGCACGTGCGTCAAGACTGGCCTTTTTCTTTTCTTCCTCTGTATATTTTTCATGGAGTTTTTCAACTAAAACACCATCAACATTAATACGAGGTAGCTTTTTATAGCCATCAATAACTATAGACCATAAGTCAAAATCAAGAGATTTCAGAAAGAAACTCATACGTGTTTTCTAATAAGTGTAGTTTGTGCCGTCAAACAGTGGAGGTCTATTTGTGGCTTGGCCTTCACTTGTGAATTTTACAGTTGCCATGTGTAATGCTGTGATATATATAAAAAATGAATATAACTGCAATTTTACTTTGCTTTACCTGTATAACCTGCTCTGATACCAATTGTAGGAACGAAATCGTAAAGCAGAATACTCTAGACGGGGGTGAATAGAGTAGGCAGCAAAATATTGCTAATTAAAAATCTTGTTAGCAGTTAGATCACAGATATAGTAATAATCACAAAGTAAATGACAGAAATTAAAAGTGATCAGAAGGCAAACGCAAACACCGAGATTTATACTGGTTTCCCTCTTGTGAGGACTAGTCCAGTCGGAAGAACTCTAGCTTCCAGTTGAATCCACTATTGAAAAATCCCGCAAGTTTTCATACGAAGTCCTTACAACTTCTACAGACGCGAGCTTTGATACGAAGAACTCGAATTCAATTGTGAAGAGTTGTATCTTCTATCAAGCCTCTGATTACAATCGCTCTGAAACTTCTAGACCGTACCGCACTGGCAAATCGACTAGAGGATTGTAACTGGCTTGGGATTTGAAAATGCAAGCTTTTTTGAAAACTCTTTTGAAGAATGTAAGCTCAGGAAGAGAAGAGATCGAAAGTGAATTGGTGATTTGAAATGATCGAAATACTTCTCTATTTACAGTTTTTCCAAAGACAGAACTCTGACAGAATTTGGATAGAATTCGGACAGAACTCTTTATAACAAACCGCAACTGAAGGATGACCAAGTTCAAAATCCAACGTTCACTAACGTTCCAATTGGCCGAACTCTGGCCGAACTCGGACCGAGTTCTGCTAGGGTTCTGTCAGTTCATTTTTGAGAAAAATCAATTTTGGCTTTTTGAAAAGTCCTTTAGAAGCTTTTTGTAAAAAGGATGTTTTTCAAAAACGTAGGTCATTTGTAAAAGAATAGGATGGTTTTGAAAAATATTTTCGGATAGTATATTTGCTAGTACGACTCGATGTACAATGTATTCCTAGACTCAATAAAATGAAAAATTATATAGCTTAACAGGAAGTACATTCTGAATGGCAAACAGCTTCGAAACAGCTTCGGTCTTGAACATAGTAAATATTCATTGTTGAGCAGTGTTCAAGACGTCGTAGGTAAACATCTGAATTGACTTGCATTTATATCGAGACAGAGTTTGATCAATTATTAAAATCAGGTTTGACCATAACCAATGGGCCAACAGGTAGAAGAATTGGGGACGAAACGGAATCTCGAGATTGTGTATGTTGGCCGCCACAGATACTGTGTATCATCCATCCTAGTGAGGATAGTATTTGACTACTGTACTATACCGATCCAGCCTCTCCCTATAGGAAGGTTGGAACTGTTACTAATTTTACTCAGCCCAATAGCCTGGCAAGGGGCTGACGCTTATTCTTCACTGTATCATTATATATATATATATATATATATATATATATATATATATATATATATATATATATATATATATAAATATATATATATATATATATATATATATATATATATATATATATATATATATATATATAAAATATATATATATATTATTGTAGTCCTCCTAGATTTTTAGAGTTATTTATTTATTTATTTTTACTATTTTAATTAATATTGTTATTAATAGATTTTTCCACTATTATTTTGATAATTAAATACTCTTTTTTGCAGCTTTAATTTTTGGAGAACAAGTAATGTCAATCTCTAGAAATGTCCTTTATGTGTTTTGACCTAGACAAGTTTATCTTCATTTTGATATCAAGTCTCACTCAAATATGTTCTCTTGCATTCTATTTTCGTCGTACAACTTTTGGGTCAACTTATACCAATTATCCACTGTAAATCTTGACCCAACATTCAACTTAATTTTGGGACTCGACATTGATCCAACCTAAATGATCCAATATATAATTTTGACATATTTTGAGCCTACTACACATATGCGAACGGTGTCCCACTCAATTGAGTTTTGATGTGATACTTATTTTCAAATGACACATGAGACTCATTTATAGTCTTTTCGGTATTCAATTCAATTCAATTCGAATAATTGTTTGGACCAAAATTTAGCCTACCCAACTTAGTGGAGCCTACCTAGGATTGCCAAAATCAAATAGTGTCATATTTAATTAATTTTTGGACATTTAGTAGCAGTCCACTTGTATTAAACTATGCATCTTTGACTCAATCTTCCACCTTTCCAAATATGAAAATCCACTAACCCACATTGCCATATTAGTAGATTGGTTGACCAAATCTTCAGCAAATCAATCCAAACCTCCTCCATATTAATCATAACTTATATTAGGCCAAAATCTTATATATTAAACTCCTAGAAACAACCACCCCTACTTCCTACCTTGCAAATCCCGAAACTGCATTTAACCTTGGCTGTTGGAGAGACCTTGTGACATAATGGCAGATTCGACCCCTTCTCGGCTTCCCGTGATGCTCCACAAATATTCATTGTGAAGCTAACACGATCCTCTACAATTCTATCAAACCTCACATGTCCATAATCCCTTATAGTACACCAAAATAGTCCTACAAGTCAGTCAATTCCAACAACACAATTTTGTACGAACTGGTAGGTTGGTTATCTTCTTCGATGGGTTTCATCTACTTTTTCTCACCTATTTCTCCTAAAACCAAAACTAATAGATATATGTGTCTACTTTGATGTCCAATTGCTCACTCACACCATTCCACTCGATTTAGCCGTGGCGTCCATTGTACTAAAGTTGGTCCAGATTTGACCAATTTCGGTGCGAGGATATTTTCGACGACTTTTGAACCCGTTTGATCTCGAACAAATAATTGGTATTGTCTCTAACATCACTTTTAATCATCTAGTAATGATTTTTTGTTCATATTTGCAAGTATTTCATACATTTATGGCATCGTTTCTATGATACTAGTTTTTTCGGACACCGAAAAGTCCACCATAACCCGACTACTTGATCTCTAAACTTCATAAGAGTTTAATATGATTTAAATCTGATTAATTAAGATGGAAAATAATATTTTCTCTAATTTATTTTGATTATTTTATAATATATATTTTCTATATTTTTATGTCGATTTGCGTTCCAAATTAGAACCCCGTATGGCATAGTGGTGTAGTTTTTGAACTAGTTTGTGTTGGACTTATTTTTTCTAAAATATTTATATATAAAATATATTCAAAAATTAGTGTTTATTTTTTCAGAAATAAAATTATATATTTTGGGAATTTAAATAATATTTTCTTAAAATAATATGGTGCCATATATAGTAGCATTGATGATATATATGGTTAAGTGTTATTTATGGTTGTTGACTAGTTGTACCTATATATAGTATATGATCCTTGTTGTGTAATATTGACATCAATTCCTATTATTTCTCAAATTACTTAGATTTATTATAGAATTTAAATATCTTAGTTTTACATTTATTTGGTTTCGATTTAATTGACAAGTTGGCCTATCAAGCCAATAGGTTGATATATTTAGTCAAAATATATTTTTCTATAAATATTATAATTAAATATTATTATTAAATATCTTTAATAAATATTCTAGAATTTATAATTACTATTGTAGTCCACACAAATACTACTTTTATCTAATTGCATGATTACATGTGTATGTAGAATAGCTAGAATATGTATATATTTACTTGTTTCGTAAATATGTGTATATATGATGATTATATTAAATTTAGATAATTTTCCAGAAATATTTATATTATTATTTCATAATTTAAAATGAATATTTTTATATTATGAAGTATTATTTTTATGTTGGCATGATACTTCATATAAAGGGCGTATATATGAAGTTGTAAACTAGTTAGCTAGAATATGTAATAGACTCTATGAATAGTATGTATATTTATGGTAGATATGCTATCTTAGAATTAATATTTATTTTACTTTATTTATATTTTACGAGTTTGTGATCATTCGACTACAGTTGGAGCTGGATCGTGATTTACTTTGATTCTGAAGTTCCAGACAAGATACCTTGCCATCAATTATTCAATTTAAATATTTATGTATGTTCTTCTTTTCTGTTGGTAGTAGTTATAGTGGTGTACGTCCGAGTATGACTTGGGCGATATTGATGATGGCATCGATATGATAGGGGTGTGTGACTTAGTTGTGTAGTAGACGTTTCCTAAATGTTGTGTAACTTTTATGCCATGACACGTAGCATTATACGACACCGTGAGTGAGGGTTCATTGTGTTGGCATGAGCTTCCGCATTCGGCTAGCTACCGGAGCGAGCGGTTCGTGTGTTGGTGCATGTAGAATTTAGATTGTGTCTAGTTTAGTGACTCGCATTGAGATATAGATTGTTCGAGTCATGGATATGACTTGTATCATTCATGGACGGGGAAGATTACTAGTAGGAGTTTATGATAGCCCCTTTAGACTGCATAATCTTTGAAGGAGACTACGGAGTCATGAGCACCATAGTTTCACAGTTGCCTGTTTAGCTCGTAGCTCATAGTTTATAGCATCGACTCGTGATTCGACACCGGCATGTGATTCAATACTATATTCTTATCACCTATGCATACGCCTAACATCGTTTTTAATATGCATTCACATAGTACGATAAGATGTTGTACTTATCTCGAGCGAAAGCATAGGATAATGTCTTATCACAAAATAGTAGGCCACACTTTGTCCTTGTTTGGTTGTGGGTGTGGTTCACTGTTTCGACGAAGACATAATAGACCGTATGGTGGTTCAGGATATTCATTCAGTTTGTATTATGTAACACCCATATTCTGAATACGTATTTTGTCAAGCTTGCATGTATTTCAGACCCGTATTTATTTTCTCGGATTTTGGCATATACTTGTAATTGGCTTGACTTGCAGATTTTGGTTCTCGTAATTTGGTTTTACCTGGCTTGGTTTATTTTGTGGAGGAGAATTGGTTTGGTTTAACATGCATGGAACACCTTAGCCTATGCTCCACCCTCAACACAACACACCCACCTCCATTAAATCCCACCTAACTTTTCTCTCTCCTCTTTATTTTTCATTTACTTCTCCATCTCCTTCTTCTTCCTTCCTCTACACAACTCACCAACACCCATAGGCAAGTGCACCTTGCCACCACATGAGAACTATATTTTATTTGTTCATTAGCTAGATTAGGCCATGGTGATCAACATTAGAACTTGACATTTTATGATTTGGAGTCTCCATTGTTCTAGATCTAGGTTTTAACTATTTTTAAATTTACATGGTTTTGATCTATTTTGGTTGGATTTTTGTGGGTTTTGATGCTTCCATGTGGAAGAGAATTCAATTTTACTCAAGTTAGAACTTTGAAAATCTAGATTTAGCTTTGATTTGACAAAGATATGAAAATTTGAATTCTTGGTGTTCATGGTGTTCTTCTCGGCCTGGAGTAGCAGCCTGCAGCCTGCGCTCTTTAGCGCAGTGCTGGACTGCGCAGCCCCTCTCGGCCTGCGCTCTTTAGCGCAGTGCCGATCGCGCAGCTTGCCCTATGGTGAACTGCGCTCAGCCCCATGCGCCAACCATTCCTGCGCACTTCACCCCTGCGTAGTCCATTCCTGCGCACTTCACCCCTGCGCAGTTCACTCCTGCGCAGTCTGCTCATGCGCACTTCACCCCTACGCAGTTCACTCCTGCGCAGTCTGCTCATGTGCAATCCACCCTGCGCAGTTCACTGCTGCGCAGTCTGTTCATGCACAATCTGACCCATGCGCCATCTGCCCCTGCGCACTTGGCACCCTGCACAGCTAACACCTGCGCAATCCAACCCCCTGACCCCTTGCGCAATCCATTGGCTCTTGGAGTTTTGGTTTTATTTCTCTAAGCTTGGCTCTTCTATAGCCCTGTATATTAATATTTTATTAGATATTTTATGCCCATTTTATATCTTTACGCCTTTTGTCATGAACTTGATTTTACTTAACATGTTTGGAATGACTATTGTACATGGCATGGTATGACAAGGAACTAGCATAACACGACAGTGACCCGTGTTTTCCATAAATAAATTCCTTTATTTATTGTGTATCTGGGAAAATTACAATTGTGGGAATCTGATCTAGAAGACGATCACTTTATCCCTTGGACTATGCGAAGAAGAAAAGCTCTCAAAATTTTGACAGTAGATAACTATGTATCTGTACAATGAATGAGAAAAAGAACTCTATTTATAGAGTCAAAAATAAAACTGAAAAGATAACAGTCTTCACAGCCTGTGCTTAGTTGAAAATCATGCAGGATTTAACATACGCAAGGTTGTGAGAAGTTACTGGACGTGGCCTGTAACTGTTGGACACATGGCGATCATGCATGAGTCGTGTGCAAGTTACAGGACACGCAGGCGAGAGATCAGTGGCATGGCTACCACGTACTCCAATTTGATGAAATCTACGCAGACTTGTTGAAGATGAAATCCACGCAAACTCGGTGTAGAAAGCTTCAAAATCCACGCAAACTTGGGGCAAGAAGCTTCAGGATCCACGCAGACTCGAGGCAAAAAATGCTTCAAAATCCACGCAGACTTGAGGAAGAAAACTTCAGAATCTACGCACGTTTGAGATGAAGATCTCACAAATACACGCAGACTTGAGATAGAACTGCCAGCTGTCTTGATTTGGCGTGCCTCGACTGACACAAAATCTCTGACAGTGATTGCTTTTGTCAGTCGCATTAAATGACAAGAAACTCTTTTAGTACGCCAACATGACGAAGGTTGAGTCTTGCTGAAGAAGATTTCGAAAATCACGCAATAGACGGCTGTGATCTCTCGAATTCTGTGCATACGTGGCATACGAAGAGACATTCTTCGACTGTTGTGCTGTCAGTCATAATTACTCTCTGTTAAATGATGAGCTGTCCCTCAGCGTGATTTGTAAATATTGTCTGGATCAACTGAGCGTGACTTTTGACTTTTCCCTGATCAACTCAGCGTGACTGTCATTTTTTAAAGGCCTACAAGACCCCCTTCAAAGTTTTCAAAAATTGAAAAAGACTTCAAATTTTTTTGAAATACTTTGAAAAATAAGATGATAAAATGAACTTAGTCACGCTGAGATGACTTCAAATTTTTCGGAAGTCGGAAAGACTTCGAAGTTCTTTGAAAACATCCAAATGAACTTATTAAATGTCATGATGACTCTTCATTTTTCGAGACTGATTGCATCCAGTTTATGGTGGAATATGAACCGTCGGCGAGCTCTGTTATATAAATAGGGAGAGGATTCATTTAATCTTCATCTTACGTCAACATGACACCAAAGGAGAAAGCTGAGGAAGAAGCACGCAAGTTGGGCTTTTGTTCCCATGGTGATCCCATTTTTGAGGGTAAAGAACCGGAGCCTCTGGTTTTCGAGTTCAAAGACGATCCCATGCAATTAGCCAAGAATTTCTTGAGCTATTTTGGCTTGGATGGCTCGTCTTCTTCTGATGGACGCAGCTTCGCAGAGCAGCGTGAAATGTTGAAGGCTCTGTTACACCGCATGGGGGTTAAGAGTGTAGAAAAATTGGGCACTAAGCTCAGCCGCTCTGTAAAATAGAGCGTGTCTTTTATGCTTTTGTCTTCTTTTGAAAATATTGCACTTCTTCTTTTGTCTTTTGTAAGGCCATCAGTGCCTGTCTTGAAGAATATAGTACAACTTTTGTGTTTGAACAGCGTGCATTAATGAAGAATGTTAATTAGCATTCTTTGACTGTTTCCAATGTTGCGCTGTCTTCCAAAACACACGTGTCATTCATTCCATGGTTTACGAGCGCTATTCACGCGGATCTTTTCCAAGAATAAGCTTGTACTTTGTCCTTTAAATAGATAGCTGAGTTTCAAAGATACTCATCTCCCATTCTTCTTCTTCTTCTCTGAGAATGAAATTTTTGGAAGATTTTATTCTCAAACAGGAAAGCAATGCTTTCTAATGTTCGATTTCTGTGCACTGTATCAAACATGGGTTTGCCAATCCTTAGCACCAAATTTGATGGTAAGTCTGCGTACCATTTTTGTTGCTGTTGAAGATAGGCTTTTATGTTTCTGACTGAAAAATGCACGCTTGACTAGCCAATGCGTGCCAAATGACATTTCTGTTGATTAATTCTCTTTTTCCTTGCTGTTCTCTGCAGAAGCTCGGATGAAAATTTTCTTCAGAACTGGCATTGGTGATGTAGATGCTGTGAGAATATCCTGCTGACACCTACATCAGGGAGCTCATACGCTTTTGACGCGTACATCAGACAACTCAAAACTCTTCGTGGGATAGAAGGGTCTTCCTTAGATGGTAGGAAGAGCCTTTATACACGAGAGTTGGATGGTGGAGTCAACTCTACCCCGAGAAATCGGGTAGTAGAGTTTCTTTCACGGTAGAACTAGGAATTGTATCCCAAGGTTTGGATACATTCCTGTCTTCCTTGAGAGGTTACCCCCAATCCACCAGTTGTATTGGCAGCACCACGACTTCGGACTGCCATACTCTGTGGTTCTCCTCTCGTCTGAGATAGAAGACCAGAGTTTGATTCCTGCTGATCTGGTCGTGACTGGGACCCAGACAGTCAGGAACTGCCACCAACAACGAACCTGACGGAGAAGGTCCGACGGGGAAGATCCAAAGAAGAAGATAGATCTCTATTAGGTTATTATTGTGGTGTAGAATGAAAATCCAAGATTTGTAGTAGATTTCCATTATGATTTGTAAGAAAGTCTAAGAAAATGTAATAGACTTTTTGTGGTGAAATGAGAATGGAAATGATAATTCTTCTATGCTCAAAGATTTGTATTTGTGGATAAATTGTGGACATGATAGATAATGAAATCTTCTTTTCTGTTTTAGAGTATATGATATTATCAGAGGTATTATGGACGTGATAATATGTAGGAACTCAAAAGAAAATAGATTGATTTCTATGCAGAGGTCAAAAATGACAAATGAGCAAGTAGATTCGGAATTGATTCAGAGGTTATGAAAACGTGATCAATAACGAATCCCTACTTAATAAATTGATAGAAGATTATGAACGGACGAACCGTTTAGGAAATGATGAACGGATGAACCGTCGAATGAATGTAATAAATGAACGGATGAACCGTCAAGTATTAATGAATGTATGAATCGTCGGATGAATGTGACGCTTCATTATTTGAGGAACTTCTGCCTATAAATATAGCAGAAATCTGACAAGAACGAACGCTTCTTCTTTCAAACATAAAAATATCGTCTGAAGAAGCATCCAATAAGGCTGAAATCGCCATGAAGGTTCAGAAAGGCACTGAAGAACACCCTGTAGATCCAGTTCAATCCAAGAAGGCAGAAGCAGGCGAAGGTTCATCTGCACCCAAGCCACCAAGGGACATTCTGGACTTCCTGCTCGAACCAGAAAGGACTGAAGAAGAAGAAGCCATGAGAATGGCCGCTTGCAAGTTCCTCGTAAGTTCCAGCAAGGAGATCCTCGGCTCTTTTGCTGATCACGTCTTCGAGAAGGATGATAGTGGACCACGTCCAAATGTAGAAAAGGATGATAATGATCTTCCTTAATATCATGTACCATCATTCATGATAAAAATAAAATAAAAATTTTATTTTTTAAACATGAATTTGTCTGATGATTACAAGCATTTACATTTATACATAGTACTTCTTAAGGAATTTGCCATTGATAGGCATCAAAACTTTTCGACCATCCAATTCTGAGAGTTGATAAGCTCAATTTGAGAAAACTCTGCTCACAATATAGGGTCCTTCCCACTTTGCGTCAAATTTGCCCTTGCTCATATGAGTCATAGTCATAGGACGTCTGACTATTAGAACAAGTTCTCCTTTTTGATACGATCGAACTCTGACTTTCTTATTAAAAGCTCTTGAGATTCTAGCTTGATAGAATTCAATATTCTGTTGAGCAGATAATCGCTTTTCATCTAGAGCTTCTAATTCTTGAAGTCGAAGACGATCATTATTTTCTGCAGTGAGTTCATTAGCGATTGCTATCCTTAAAGAAGGAATTTGAATCTCTAATGGAAGAACAGCTTCGCAACCATACACCAAAGAGAAGGGTGTACATTTAGTAGCATTACGAACTGTAGTGCGATAAGCCCACAAACATTCACCGAGCTTCTCACTCCAATTACGTTTGTTAGTAGAGACAAACTTCTTTAGGAGTTTGATGATGGTCTTGTTGAAAGCTTCTGCTAATCTGTTAGCTGCCGGATTATACGCGGTAGAAGCCACATTATTGATCCGGTGATCATCACAGAATCGAGTAAACTTCTGACTGACGAACTGTGGTCCGTTATCATGAATAATGCGTCGAGGAACACCAAATCTGTAGATGACATGATGCTTAATAAAGATGATGACATTGGACGTCTTAACTTCAGACAAAGGAATGGCTTCGGCCCATTTGGAGAAGTAATCGGTTATTGCGAGAATAAACCGATGACCCTTGGATGACGGCGGATTGATCGGGCCGATAATGTCCATGCCCCAAGCTTCGAAGGGCCATGATGCTGTCGTCGGATGTAGAAATTCCGAAGGTTGATGAATAAAATCCGCATGGATTTGACAAGCTTTACACTTCTTTGCATATTTGATGGCGTCTGATATCATAGTGGGCCAATAATAACCCATACGTCGAATACGGTCTTGAAGTTTTGGTCCAGGCTGATGCGCTCCACAAATTCTATCATGTGCTTCGCAAATAATTTGTTGAGCCTCGTCACCGGCAACACATCGAAGAAGTAAACCATCATAAGCTCGACGATATAAGGTCTTTGTTGTATGATTGTAGTAGAATCTAAGTGATCGTCGTCTGATAGATGCTGCCTCACTCGGATCATCCGGAAGAATATCATACAATACGAAATCTAAGAAAGGAAGTCTCCAATCTTTATCCGTATTTTGATTCTCGGCCGAATTACTGAAGATGAATTCTATGCTGGAATCAGATGAAGACGACATCGATTTACGACTGAATCCAAATCCTCTTGTTGTGTTGACATCATGAGATGTTGATTCTTCAATGTCAATTGGAAGCCCTAGAGTTAGGTTATTTTCAAGATGAAATAATTCTCGATTACGAACAATAATCATTTGTTGTCGTCTGATCGGAATAGCCAACACCGCTGCAAGATTAGCTAGAGCATCAGCTTCTGTGTTACATGCTCGCCTAACATGTTCAATGAAGAATTCTTCAAACGAAGAAGCCATAGATATAGCTGATCTATGATAAGGAACCAAATCTTGATGGCAAACTTCATAAGTACCCCTTATCTGATTGACAATGAGTTTAGAATCTCCATACGCCTCCAAATATTGAATATTCAGATGTTTGGCGAGTTGAAGACTAATGAGTAATGCATTGTACTCAGCTACATTGTTTGAACATGGTTGATCGAGAGAATAAGCTCTTTGGATAGCAAGACCTTCTGGCAATACAAGAACGATTCCAACTCCAGCGACAATATCACCATTAGGACCTATCCTTGAAGCTCCATCAAAGAATAGACGCCAAGTAGGATCTTCTTCAACAATTTGGTTTGAATCTAGGACTTCATCTGGAATTTCGTCATAGAGTTTTGAATCTTCTGGAATTGAATGAGCAGCTAGAAAATCAGCTAAAGCTTGTCCTTTGACTGACTTCTGAGGAACATAATGCATGTCATACTGAGCAAGTAGGATTCCCCAATTAGCCAGTCGAGAATTCAAAACACTGGGTTTCTTCATCATGATCCGTATAGGATTGATCCTGGAGATGACATGAATAGTCTGGCCAATGATATAATGTCGTCTTTTGAACAGCGAACATCAAGGCTAGACATTCTTTTTCGACCGATGAATAACGAGGTTCAGCTCCGGTCATAGTACGACTGAGATAATAAATGGCTTGTTCATGACCATTTTGATTCTTTTGAGCGAGTAATGCACCCAATGAATGACTCATTGCTCGAGTATATAGGAGAAATGGAATTCCTGAAACGGGAGGTACCAATACTGGAGGGCTCATCAGATATTGTTTTATATCATCGAATGCTTTCTGACATTCATCATTCCAGACAAAAGAAACACCTTTCTTTATAAGTTTGTTGAATGGTCTACAGCGTCCTGATAAATTAAAGATGAATCTCCTGATATAAACGATCCTTCCTTGAAATTCTCGTAGCTCTTTTAAGGTGCGTGGAGGACGCATCTCTTGGATGGCTTTGATCTTCTCGGGATCCACGTGTATACCTTTAGAGGTAATGACGAAGCCGAGAAATTTACCACTAGAGACGCCTAAGAAGGACTTAGTAGGGTTCATCTTTAATTGATGCTTACGCATTAGATCAAAAATAGTCTTCAAATCTTGGATATGATCCTCCTTTTGTCGACTTTTGACTGCAATATCATCAACGTAGCATTCGACTGTTTTTCGCAGATGTTCACGAAATATAGTGCTCATGGCTCGTTGATAAGTTACTCCTGCATTCTTGAGACCGAATGGCATAACTGTATAACAGTATGTACCAATCGGCGTTCTGAAAGAAGTGTGCTTCTCGTCGTCTGGAAATATTTTAATCTGATTGTACCCAGAATACCCGTCCATGAATGACATTCGTTCAAATCCACAGGTATTATCGATCATGACATCAGTGATTGGTAGAGGGAATTCGTCTTTAGGACATGCCGCATTGAGATCGCGGAAGTCTATGCATACTCTGATCTTGTCAGTCTTTTTAAGGACAGGAACTATGTTAGCCACCCAATCGGGATGTTGTTCCTCTCTAATAAACCCGGAGGTTATGAGTTTATTGACTTCAGCTTCATTTGCATCCATAATATCTGGACGAAATCGTCGCTGTTGTTGTTTGACCGGTTTAGCATTCGGCAAGATATTGAGCTTGTGAGTTGCAATTTGTGGATCAAGTCCTGGCATATCTTCATAACTCCAAGCGAAGACATCGATGTAGTCACGAATGAGTTTGATCATGTCTTGCTTATCAGTTTCTGAAAGACTTTCTCTGATGAATATTGGTTTGGGAGATCCCTCTTCACCAACATCTATTTGAACAAGTTTGTCTTCAGTCGGAGGTTCTTTTTGCTCGAAACGGAACTCCCATTGATTATCTAATCTTTGGGCCCATTGTTCTGATTCAGGTGAGATTTCAAACTCTTCTTCGTCTTCATCACTTTCTTCAGAATGGTCAATGGAAACCATATTGGAAGAGAGAAGGTTGCAGTAGAAGTCACTGATACTCGTATCGAAATCCCAAGAAGTGGTACTGGAAGAATCAGATCTCTTATCTTCATCAGACTCGGGATCTTCATGAATAATATTGATAAAAGGAGTAGGAGCTATATAGCCCAATCCGTATTTCGTCCTTCCATATTTCAGAGGAGGAATACGAACAGGCATTTTTCTTCCTTTTCCACTATTGAGGCCAGCCCTGAAGTCGTAGCCCATATTTTTGATGATGTCTTTAGATTGCTGACTATAACGACGTAGTTGTAATCTTCCAGTATCATCATTTCTGTCATCATCTTCTAAATCAGAAGGACTTTGAGGCCCTTTGTAGAAGAATATTGGAATGTCTCCTGGCTTTCTGCTGGGAACTAGAAAGTATGAAGATTGTACAGGTTCTAGGGATACATCTGTATGAACAGTCTGTACAACTCCAATGGTTATTGTGTTCAAGTCATCTAACAAATGTAAATAACTATGAACATAATTACACACATCAGCGTACTGCAAAGATGGAGACTTTTCATTTAATGTAAAAGCAGCAATATTTATATTGGGAGAAGGCTAAGCCTTAGAGATCTTAGCCAAGTCAATGACTAAAGGGGAAGAAGAAGAAGAATGAGAAGAAGCTTTGTTTCGATTAAGATCGATAACAAATGGCTCAGAAGAGGTGAGCTCCCTTGAAGCTTGAGATGGAAGAATAATCCGCCCTCCAACTGGAATTAGCAGAGTATCTTGTGAAGATACAGGAACTGTAGTACGCCCACTGACAGGAATGATCATTGTGTCTTGAATAGACGACTGAGGTAACGGAGAGATCCGTCCATTCACCGGAATGATGAAAGAACCTTCTCCAGAGGGTTTGGGAGATTGTTGCTGAGTAGTTCGACCTTTAACAGGAATTATTAAGGTCTCACTTTGTGAATCCTCTTTCTCCATAGCTTGTATGACCCTTGTATACTCTTCTTTGTACATTCGGGAATCATTGAAATAAGCTTCAACCCCAAAGAAGGGATTTATATCAGCAACTTCTTTTTTGTACTCTTCTATTGCTATCAATGTATTTAAAACACTGATGAAGAGTAGAAGGCACCACATTATTTTCATGAAGAAAGGGCCTCCCAAGAAGAAGATTATAGGATCCCACGATCTCAATCACATAGAAAGTGACTTTGGATCTGAAATCGCCTATCTGAAGCTTCAGATAAATCTTTCCCAAAGGCTCGCTTCGGCTTTGATTGAATCCCAGGATAGTAGTAACCGTCTTGGAGAGTTTGTGAAGTAGGATTTTTAGTTCATCCAATAGGCTCTTTGGCATTATGCTTATAGCAGACCCTGGATCAATAAGGATACGATCTATCTTCATCGTATCGATATAACCGGTGTAGTAGAGAGGCCGATCATATCGATTATCCTCCAGTAGCATGTCATCTTGTGTAAAGGTGATATTTGGGATAATCTCCAATACACTGTTGCAATGTAAGCAAGTGGCAGGTTCTACATCTGGCTTCTTCAATTGTACAAGACAAGAGTCTGCTTGAAGAAGTGCTTCACTTAACGTCTCCCGAGTTTCTTTAGAAAGACGTAGAAGTTCAAAGAGGGACATTCTAGCTGGAGTATTAGCAAGTTGAGCTAGAATGTCGAAGTTGTAAGGCTTCTGAAGCCCAAGAGGAGAGGACTTCTTGATTGGTTTATCAAATCGAGCCTGTTGTTTGCCTTTCTCCAGAGCTGTAGACTTGGGAGGAACAGGTTCAACCGGTGTAGTTGAAGGAACAGGTGCAGTAGATGATTCTTCTTCAGGAGGAACATTAGGAGCATCTTTATCAGCTGGAGGGATATCAGAAGTATCTTCAGGATTCTTGGAATAATCCTTTAGATAAGGTTTCCCCGTTCGAGTAGCACTAACAAGTGCTTCTTCTTTATCTTTTAGCTCTGTGTCGGAGTTAGATCCAAGAGACGTCATATGACATGACTTAATCTTTCCAGCCTTCTTTGATTTTCGAGAAGTAGTCTTTTGAGGAGAAGACGATTCAAAATTTGCCACTAGATCAGGATGAATCCACAAGATTTCTTCAGTTTCCAAAGTGATTGGCACTAATCCTTCAGATTGTGGAAGAGGAATATTCACTATCTCAAGAGTTGCCTTGGGAATAGGAACGATCCCACTTTCAAGGAGTTGAGGAGGGAAATCTCCGAATTGCATAGAGACGACGTTGGAGGTGACGGTCTTCTCTTTTGGAGTAAGGGAAATAGCTCCAGATTTAATCATTTCTTGGATCTTTCCTTTCAGTACATAATATGTACGAATTGTGTGACCCAACATTCTGTGATATGGGCAGTATTTGGGATGATCTGTCATACCAGCTTCATCAGGTTTCTTGATTTCAGGTAATTGTATTTTATTACCTTTCAGCAGACATTCAAAGATACCAAGGACATCGTCATCATCGAAAGAGTATTCTTCTTTGGGGCGAGGTGTTCTTGGTTGTTGAGTTGTAGAGGTAGGAGAAGTTTGAACAGTTGATGCATCTTTGCTCTGAAGATTAACTTCAAGAGTTTCTTTTCCATTGCGAACATTGTTTTTATTGTTAGTACCTTGACCTGTTTCTTTGGGAGTCATCTGCACTCCTAAACCTTTGAAGGTTTCAGCACTAATTTCTGCAGCCTTGGCACTAACTATGAAAGAAGGCCAGTCTTGGAATTGGGTGGATCCTGTCCACATGCTGATGATTGGCAACAAGTTTGATTTGTATGTGTCAATGGTAACAGCATCAGGAGTTCCAAGAGGCATCTTCAGAGCTTCTCTTCGAAACCGTTCAATGTACTCTTCTGTAGTTTCATTATTTTTCTGCTTGATTCTAATAAGAGCAGACATAGTCATGTCATTGAGCCCTTCATAGAACCGTTCAAGAAACATCTGTTTGAAACCGGCAAATGAGGTAATGCACCCATCTGGGAGACTTCTATACCATTCATTAGCCGTTCCCTTGAGACATCCAACAAACACCCGAGTAAGGAGGGCGTCGCTTGGTTGCAATTGATCAGTCATCACTTCAAAGTGATTAATAAACTGACTTGGAGAAGTGGTTCCATCATAGAATGAGATAGTAGGAGGCTTGTATTTAGGAGGATATGATACTTGCTTCCATTCTATCGGATAAGGTTGCTTGATGCCTAACCTTTGTAAACCATCTTTCTGTTTGAATGCTTCGAATTGAGTTTTGAGATTCCTCAATTCTTCATTAACAACTCCGGAAGATTGTGGAGTTGAAACTTGTAGAGAATAGGTGGGAGGAGAAACAGCATTGTAAGCACTACCCCCAGCTCCAAAGAGACTAGGATTTGGTTGAGCTGGTCCAGGAGTATTGGATTATACTGCTGGAGGAACTTGTACTGGACTTATATCAGTGTCAGTTGGTATGATATCTGGTACAGTCTGTCGATTTTGCATCTGAGCTGTCATGAGTTCATACATCGACTTCATAGTATCAGCCATAGACTTCATTTGCTGTTCCAAAGAAGCAATCCTTTGATCTTGGGGAGTCACCGAAGAGGAAGGTTCATTGTTCAATTCAGTATTCCCATCCACCATATATGTAGTGACTGTACGAGGGATTATTGATGAATTAGTGGATGTGGTATGCTCTGAATCACTGCTTCATGCATCAAAGTCATTTATAGGAGAACTACCCCCAGTAGGAAGAGGTGGGAAGTTAGATTCTCCCAGAAATTCAGAATCATCTTCAGAGATCAAATTTCTTTGACTAGAAGCTAGGACTCTTACTCTGGTGTTTCTATATACTCCATCTGGACTATCAGCTCTACCCCCAGTATCCCGAGAGGTCATGTTGACAGAAGCAAACAAAGGCTCATCTTCATCAGGCATAGGTTCACACTGAATCCGATTGAAGACAGATTGTCGTTTTGTTTCACATCTGCATTGCATTGTGATGCTTGGCTGGAAATCACATTCATGATCAACATGGTCATAAGCCATTGATTGACATCTGCATTGAATTATGACTCTTGGATAGAAGTCACATTCAGCATGATCTTTTGACACAGAATCACTTCTTCTCTTTTGTTGAAGATATTCTCGTAAATCTGTTTATGAAGATTAAGGAGTATATTTCCTGTTCTTGGTTCTTGATGGCTCTTGATTATATAGAGAATGATTAATATGAGCCACATAGTTTCTTGCATACTCTGCATCTGGATCTCTTATCCTTGTTTCCAACTGGTATGGTTTTTTATCACCAGAAGTGTTAAGTTTTGTTCTTAGATCAGTTGGAGGTAACACATTAGTTTTGGAAACATGGAGTTTTCCTTTCATTGATCTGGATATTTGCAGAGAAGGAAGAGTTGAACCATCCCTTTGATTAGGAGTTGGTAACAGACCCTCTTTTATGGACAGATTTTGTGCCCAATTCGAAGAAGTCATAGAAGAAGACACTAGGGAATGTTTCTTCTTAGACTCTTTCAAATTTTGAGACAGAGAATGTGCAGAAGGAAGAGTAGTCAAAAGACCATCTTCTTTTCTTTGACTAACAAAATTGTCAGTCAAAGCTGTTCCCGAAGTAAAAACTACAGGAACAGAAGAAACAACTAAAGAGTTATTCCTTTTTGAAGGGACTTTGTGTGGAAGACCACCCCTAGTTCTAGTGGAACTTGGCAAAGAAGAAGAGATAGCTAAAGAGCTATTCTTCTTAGATGAAATACACGCTGAAACAGGCTTGGTTAAAGAACCAATGCTGTTAGCGTGACTTTTGACTTTGGAAGTACACGCTGGAACAGATTTGGCTAAGGAATCAGTGCTGTCAGCGTAACTTTTAACTTTGGAAATACACGCTGGAACAGATTTGGCTAAAGAGCCAGTACTGTCAGCGTGACTTTTAATTTTAGAAACACACACTGGAACAGATTTGGCTAAAGAGCCAGTACTGTCAGCATAATTTTTGGATGTGAGATTGCACACTGGAACAGATTTGGCTAAAGAGCCAGTACTGTCAGCGTGACTTTTGATTGATGTCATCTTCGAGCGCACAAGAGTGTGCGTGCTTGCAGTAGAGTTCTTGCCAGTGTTAGGAGTAGACACTGTGGCAGAGACTTCACCATTGGCTGCCAACTGATTCTTAGGAACATAGACAGAGTGTTCCTTCGACTTGGCAGTGATGATGGAGGCTGTAGTGGGCTTACCACTCTTAGCCTGCTGTATTTCTTCATAGGCGAGTTGATCGAATTTGATCGTCATCACCTTCTTTGTCGAACCGATTGACGAAGTATCGCATTGAGTTGTTGCCATCTCAGAAGAGGAGATGGTTTTCTCCAGCAGAGTCGCCAATTTGTTTTCCATAAATAAATTCCTTTATTTATTGTATATCTGGGAAAATTACAACTGTGTGAATCTGATCTAGAAGACGATCACTTTATCCCTTGGACTATGCGAAGAAGAAAAGCTCTCAAAATTTTGACAGTAGATAACTATGTATCTGTACAATGAATGAGAAAAAGAACTCTATTTATAGAGTCAAAAATAAAACTGAAAAGATAACTGTCTTCACAGCCTGTGCTTAGTTGAAAATCATGCAGGATTTAACATACGCAAGATTGTGAGAAGTTACTGGACGTGGCCTGTAACTGTTGGACATATGGCGATCATGCATGAGTCGTGTGCAAGTTACAAGACACGCAGGCGAGAGATCAGTGGCATGGCTGCCACGTACTCTAATTTGATGAAATCTACGCAGACTTGTTGAAGACGAAATCCACGCAAACTCGGTGTAGAAAGCTTTAAAATCCACGCAAACTTGGGGCAAGAAGCTTTAGGATCCACGCAGACTCGAGGCAAAAAATGCTTCAAAATCCACGCAGACTTGAGGAAGAAAACTTCAGAATCTATGCACGTTTGAGATAAAGATCTCACAAATACACGCAGACTTGAGATAGAACTGCCAGCTGTCTTGATTTGGCGTGCCTCGACTGACACAAAATCTCTGACAGTGATTGCTTTTGTCAGTCGCATTAAATGACAAGAAACTCTTTTAGTACGCCAACATGACGAAGGTTGAATCTTGCTGAAGAAGATTTCGAAAATCACGCAATAGACGGCTGTGATCTCTCGAATTCTGTGCATACGTGGCATACGAAGAGACATTCTTCGACTGTTGTGCTGTCAGTCATAATAACTCTCTGTTAAATGATGAGCTGTCCCTCAGCGTAATTTGTAAATATTGTCTGGATCAACTGAGTGTGACTTTTGACTTTGCCCTGATCAACTCAGCGTGACTGTCATTTTTTAAAGGCCTACAACCCGTAGTGGTGCACTCCTGACATGACCAACCTGACTTGATAGTGGCCCGTCGTGGCGCACTCCTGAAAAGTACCCTGACATGATTTATCTGGATAACTTGATAGTGGCCCGTGGCGGCGCACTCTTGACTTGAATTGACTTGACTTGTAACTTGTAACTTGTTACTTGACTTGACTTGATGCTGTTGCGACAGTTAACTTGACTCATATAATCAACTTGACACCGTGGGTGTTCCTGCTTGCTTGCTGGTGCAATCTACTTGTCTTATCTTGCATCATGTCTAGGACGTGACTCCCTGGTTCCCACGGTCAGGGATTCATACTGAATATGGATTAGGCTAATGACTAGATCAAACTATAGTTCATGGAGAATTTCCAGTCACAGGCAATCTTGTTATCTGGGCGCTCTTAATTGGACTTGTAGCTTGCCGACGAGTAGAGCACATTTCCAGCACACCGTCGCGTGTTGCACCCTCTAAGTCACCTAAGGGTACATTTGTCTCCCGGGCGATGTACCCACCTATACTTTCAACCCACGAAAGGATAACTGGATAGTCTGTAGGGCTTGGGACTGGGAAATTCTCACTTGCATCTTGTTAGTAATTAGGCTTGTGATAACCCTAGTTAGTTAAGTAGTAAGCCGTAGTACTTGCTTGGCCGTGATTGATTGGATGGAGTCTAGTCCCGCTTGTTCTGTCCTGATCCTGTTCAAGGTTATGACATGACATGACTACTCGTGCTTTACCATAATCATGGTTAATTATAGGTCCTGATTTCTTGTATTTTATCTTGCCGATAAATGGTAGGAGAAACCAAGTTCCGTTCAGACGAAGGGTTACAACCCCGGTCCTTGTTTGGTTTACGGGTTGTAACCTGGTTATCTGAAGAGTTCCATGGTTATCTCATCGTATATCACCTGCCAGATTTCTTCTTAATAATTGTCTTTATTATGCAATTAGTTTCTTATGATCTGATATGTTGGCTTTTGTTCTTATTTCGTGGCCTCCTTTGTGGCACTTGCTCTTTCTGGGGTTTGACCCAGCTGGTTTTGTGTGGCCAGATTTCAGAGCAGCATCCAAGGATCTACCGAACCTCCAGCCCGATTGTGGCAACTAGAAGGAACCCGGGCTACGAGTGGGTTTTCTATTTTGTTTCGCTCACTCTATTGTAAAAATTATTCTTTTAAGGCGTTTAGCTGACGAGCACCTGTTAGCTTGATGCACTTTTACTTATTGTCTGCCTACGGGCTGTAAACATGATTAACAAATCCTAGGGTTGATCATGTATGACTTAACTCTTGTTAGTCCTAGCATTTTGTACGACTAGCTTCATGATCAGCTGATATGTAATATTTGGGACGCCTTTTATTGTATATTTGGTGGTCAAACATCTTGTGATTATATTATTTGCTTGAGATTGAGACAGTAGACTTAACCTTAAGAGACTGTTGGCTTGTAGTAAACCCTCATATTTCTAGACAGCCGTGACCGTATATCGAGGTAGTTTCCATTTCAATATACGTAGCTGGCTATGTCTGCCCCCGCTCTCCAGTATTCTGGTTCTGGGGCGTGACATGGTTTAAGTGGTGGCCCATGCAGGTCTTGTCAATCAAGAAATGTGAGGGTTTACCGAATAGATGTCTCAATCAGTATTCGCCCTTGATCTCCGTCCGTATTTTCAAATCCCTGAAATTCTTGCCCTGATTACATGCTTGTATCGTTGATCTATCCTGGTCCTTCCTTATTGTTTCCCTGTGTCGTCTTCCTCAGCGGCACTGTACCTGACCCTGCCGATCAATAAGGAGGAGCACCTACCGTGGACCAGCAACCTGGAGATCAAGTCCAGCATTCCGGAGTTGCCTCCAGAGTTATACCTTCTGGAGGAGAGCCTCCAGTTCAGCTAGTCCAGCCTGCAGAGCCTGATGATGGCACTTTGGTGGGTCTCATCAGATCATTGTTAGCTTCCCAAGATCGTCGAGGAGATGCCTTGCACCAGGCAGTGGAAGATGCTCTGAACAGAGGCGGTCATCCAAGGAATAGTACAGCAAACAGTTTTTAGCGCCTGAACCCTCCATTCTTCGATGGCAGTGAAGATGCTATCGCTGCTGACGCGTGGCTCCAGGATACTGAAGTCATTCTAGAGGCAGCTAGAACCCCGGAGGACGAGAAGGTGGCCGTAGTACATCTACAGTTACTGGATCTTGCCCGCAGCTGGTGGGCAGCACAGGCCGTGGGATTAGTGGCCCCTATTCCATGGGCACTATTCAGAGAGAGATTCCAGACTAAGTACTTCGATGCGGTGGCTCGGTACGATCTACAGACCAAGTTCACCGATCTGAAGCAAGGAGGCAGGACGGTCGATGGATATGCGGCCGAGTTCTCCAGGCTTAGTCGGTTTGCTCCCACTTTGGTGGCGACCGAGTTTGATAGAGCCCAGCGGTTCCAGCAAGGGCTCCACCTCGAGATTTTGTTAGCAGTGGAACAGTTTGAGCATCAGACTTTTGATGCAGTATTGAGGGCAGCCAGGAGGCACGAGTATACCTCCCACAGGATCGTGGACAGGACCGGAGGTCGGAAGCGATCTCACGGCCAGATGACCCAGTCGACAGCACCAGCCCCAGCAGTCAGGGCCTTGACAATTAGAACTCTGAGGCAGGCGGCCTTAGTGACGTCGGTCACGTTTCCTCAGCAACAGAAGCAGAAGCAGTCTTCCGCAATGGGCTGCACTCATTATGGGAAGCCAGGACACGTTGTTTCAGAGTGTCGCAGAGCTCAGGGATTGTGTTTGGCTTGTGGGGCACCGGACCACATGATAGGGACCTGTCCGAATAGAGCCGGTCCCTCCTCATCGATCCAGACTAGTCCCTCGGTAAGGGGACCAGCACCAGCACCAGTCCAGCAGCAGCAGCAGTATCCATTGTCGAGGCCATTGCTGCCTCAGGCCCAAGTGTTTCAGCAGCAGTACCAGCCTCCGAGGCTATTGCCGCCTCAGGCCCAAGCCTTCCAGCAACAGAGGCCTCAGCAGTTCGCCCTGGCCCAGGCCCAGACCCAGGATCGGCAGAGAGGTATCTGTGTCCTATTGTCTTGCTTTCCGCCGTCGTTATGCGGGACACATGTCATGTTTCATGTATCCCAATTACGACGGTATATCCCGGACCCGAGCCATGTCCTAGATCATTCGAAAACGGTTATTATTACCAACCTTTTTCGTATGAGGAGAGGCCCGTGTCCTTGTTTGACCAAAGAGATAGACCTCAAGCGCAAGACTATCAGTTTAGTTCGTATGGCTTGAGTTCATCGCTCCTTGGGAGAGTCAAACGTGGGAGTGTGAGGATGACATCCGATCACGATATCCCGACTTGTTTGACTCGTAAGGTATAATGTCTTCCTTATGCCTTATGTTTCCCATCTCTTGCTTGCATGTATGATTATTTGATTGTTTGCTTAGTATAGCTTATTCGTGATTAGTATAGCTGGCTCTTACATCTCTAAGCATCTTGATTTAAATTCCGAGGACGGAATTCTTTTAAGGTGGGTAGAGTTATAACACCCATATTCTGAATACGTATTTTGTCAAGCTTGCATGTATTTCAGACCCGTATTTATTTTTTCGGATTTTGGCATGTACTTGTAATTGGCTTGACTTGCAGATTTTGGTTCTCGTAATTGGGTTTTACCTAGCTTGGTTTATTTTGTGGAGGAGAATTGGTTTGGTTTAACATGCATGGAACACCTTAGCCTATGCTCCACCCTCAACACAACACACCCACCTCCATTAAATCCCACCTAACTTTTCTCTCTCCTCTTTATTTTTTATTTACTTCTCCATGTCCTTCTTCTTCCTTCCTCTACACAACTCACCAACACCCATAGGCAAGTGCACCTTGCCACCACATGAGAACTACATTTTATTTGTTCATTAGCTAGATTAGGCCATGGTGATCAACATTAGAACTTGACATTTTGTGATTTGGAGTCTCCATTGTTCTAGATCTAGGTTTTAACTATTTTGGATTTACATGGTTTTGATCTATTTTGGTTGGATTTTTGTGGGTTTTGATGCTTCCATGTGGAAGAGAATTCAATTTTACTCAAGTTAGAACTTTGAAAATCTAGATTTGGCTTTGATTTGACAAAGATATGAAAATTTGAATTCTTGGTGTTCTTCTCGGCCTGGAGTAGCAGCCTGCAGCCTGCGCTCTTTAGCGCAGTGCTGGACTGCGCAGCCCCTCTCGGCCTGCGCTCTTTAGCGCAGTACCGACCGCGCAGCTTGCCCTATGGTGAACTGCGCTCAGCCCCATGCGCCAACCATTCCTGCGCACTTCACCCCTGCGCAGTCCATTCCTGCGCACTTCACCCCTGCGCAGTTCACTCCTGCGCAGTCTGCTCATGTGCACTTTACCCCTGCGCAGTTCACTCCTGCGCAGTCTACTCATGCGCAATCCACCCCTGCACAGTTCACTGCTGCGTAGTCTGTTCATGTGCAATCTGACCCATGCGCCATCTGCCCCTGCGCACTTGGCACCCTGCGCAGCTGACACCTGCGCAATCCAACCCCCTGACCCCTTGCGCAATCCATTGGCTCTTGGAGTTTTAGTTTTATTTCTCTAAGCTTGGCTCTTCTATAGCCCTGTATATTGATATTTTATTAGATATTTTACGCCCATTTTATATCCTTACGCCTTTTGTCATGAACTTGATTTTACTTAACATGTTTGGAATGACTATTGTACATGGCATGGTATGACAAGGAACTAGCATAACACGACAGTGACCCGTAGTGGTGCACTCCTGACATGACCAATCTGACTTGAAAGTGGCCCGTCGTGGCGCACTCCTGACAAGTACCCTGACATGATTTATCTGGATAACTTGATAGTGGCCCGTGGCGGCACACTCTTGACTTGACTTGACTTGACTTGTAACTTGTAACTTGTTACTTGACTTGACTTGATGCTGTTGCGACAGTTAACTTGACTCGTATAATCAACTTGACACCATGGGTGTTCCTGCTTGCTTGCTTGTGCAATCCACTTGTCTTGTCTTGCATCATGTCTAGGATGTGACTCCCTGGTTCCCACGGTCAGGGATTCATACTGAATATGGATTAGGCTAATGACTAGATCAAACTATAGTTCATGGAGAATTTCCAGTCACAGGCAATCTTGTTATCTGGGCGCTCTTAATTGGACTTGTAGCTTGCCGACGAGTAGAGCACATTTCCAGCACACCGTCGCGTGTTGCACCCTCTAAGTCACCTAAGGGTACATTTGTCTCCCGGGCGATGTACCCACCTATACTCTCAACCCGTGAAAGGATAACTGGATAGTCTGCAGGGCTTGGGACTGGGAAATTCTCACTTGCATCTTATTAGTAATTAGGCTTGTGATAACCCTAGTTAGTTAAGTAGTAAGCCGTAGTACTTGCTTGGCCGTGATTGATTGGATGGAGTCTAGTCCCGCTTGTCCTGTCCTGATCCTGTACAAGGTTATGACAATTACATGACTACTCGTGCTTTACCTTAATCATGGTTAATTACAGGTCCTGATTTCTTGTATTTTATCTTGCCGATAAATGGTGGGAGAAACCAAGTTCCGTTCAGACGAAGGGTTACAACCCCGGTCCTTGTTTGGTTTACGGGTTGTAACCTGGTTATCTGAAGAGTCCCATGGTTATCGCATCGTATATCACCTGCCAGGTTTCTTCTTAATAATTGTCTTTATTATGCAATTAGTTTCTTATGATCTGATATGCTGGCTTTTGTTCTTATTTCGTGGCCTCCTTTGTGGCACTTGCTCTTTCTGGGATTTGACCCAGCTGGTTTTGTGTGGCCAGATTTCAGAGCAGCACCCGAGGATCTACTGAACCTCCAGCCCGATGGTGGCAACTAGAAGGAACCCGGGCTACGAGTGGGTTTTCTATTTTGTTTCGCTCACTCTATTGTAAAAATTATTCTTTTGAGGCGTTTAGCCGACGACCACCTGTTAGCTCGATGCACTTTTACTTATTGTCTACCTACGGACTGTAAACATGATTAACAAATCCTAGGGTTGATCATGTATGACTTAACTCTTGCTAGTCCTAGCATTTTGTACGACTAGCTTCATGATCAGCTGATATGTAATATTTGGGACGCCTTTTATTGTATATTTGGTGGTCAAACATCTTGTAATTATATTATTTGCTTGAGATTGAGACAGTAGACTTGACCTTAAGAGACTGTTGGCTTGAAGTAAACCCTCATATTTCTAGACAGCCGTGACCGTATATCGAGGTGGTTTCCATTTCAATATACGTAGCTGGCTATGTCTGCCCCCGCTCTCCAGTATTCTGGTTCTGGGGCGTGACATATTATGACATGGGATAGTATCTTGTCGTGATATAGTTTGCCATCCCTTATCCTTGTCTGGTTGTAGGGGTGGTTCACTGCTTTGATAGTGGGATAATGGACCGTGTGATTCGAGCTATTTAATTCATATTTATATTTATTCAGTCCATATTATGGCATGCTCCTTCTATATCTTGTTACGTCACTCTGAGGACCTGGTGATCTCTCTAGGTTATTGCGGAGCACTTATAGATAGATAGATAGTATATTTGTGTCTTCATGCTTCAGCTACTGTTTATAGTATTATTTCATCATTCTTCTATTTTTATATATTTCTTATCAACATATACTCTGCTTGTTAGCCTAGCTTTGCAAACTTATTTTTGTTCTCGAGTTTGCTCGAACATGTGTATTATAGGGCGGCCGACTATATTACATATTGTTCATTCTTGCTTTATTTATATGTGGATTGAGATATAATTGTGATAGCATAGGTTTAGTACACTTTTTCAGCGTAATACATCTAGTGTAAGTCCATTAAATTGGAAACTTATTCTAGATCGTATTAGCCGGCATGCTTGCATTCCTAGTCCTATATATTTTAGGACTAGGAGCGTGATATATATATATATATATATATATATATATATATATATATATATATATATATATACATATTTTTTATGTACATATTTTTATTTATTTATTTATTTATTTATTTATTTATTATTATTATTATTATATATATATATATATATTATATATATATATATATATATATATATATATATATATATATATATATATATATATAGGTTTGGCTAGTCATTTTAGTAAGTGCACGATCTGAGGAATCCTATATATAAGCATTACTGGATAATCCAAACGAACTATAGAAAGCCGTAGGATTGATTGACCGCCTGAAACTGAGTTGCTTGTGATCTGTTTCTTCTGTTAGTAGCCAAGGAACATTGACTGTGGTGCATGGTCCAACCCATGTCCTTGTTTCGTTGTTGGATTGGGCTTTCTTGCTTCGATAGGCTATGAACCAAAGTTATGACATAGAAGCCAATAGTCTGACCACGAGTTATAGGACGTATTTTTATTTTAGTGCGATTATTGTAATGTCCTATCCCGCTTAGTTCAACATGATGAATCAAAATGTAACAACATTTGAACTTGGCAACACAACGGTTTGCTCGAAGTCCCGCTCGGTCGAGGTGACTCTTCGTTTGGATGGGTGGCTTCGATGAACTTGCCTCAACTTTGCCTTCATAATTAATAAATGAATGTTTTCAATTGCATTAAGTAGGTATGCTAATAAAAGAGACGAACCCACATAGCCAAATAGAATAATCCCACTCCGAGTCAGATTCTGTAGAACATGAAAGTATTAAATTTGATGCCTAGATTGCACTTAACGTTGGGTTTTAAAAAAAAAGTTGGCACTCAATCTTTCGATTCCATGACTTGGGTCAAATAAAGGAGTTTTATGTTGTCACGTAGACTATCGACTTACTGTGATAGTCTATATGTTTCTATGACTTCAAAAAATGTTCCCATGGGTTTGAATAAGAAGATTTTGATAACAGAAAATTCTCGAAACCGTTTTTTCGCCGAGCCAGCTGTCATGATTCGTACCCAATTTTTTCGGATGCGAGTGCGTGTCCAAGTCAGCCGACGTCACAGTATCGGTGGTAGAACACTGTCTAGCCACAATGCTCAAATCACACAAATAAAAACTATATTGCTCATTCACCAACTAATTTAGATTATAAAATTCACAAGTTTACATTTGCTAAAGTATACAATGTCTCACAAAAATAGAAAAGACAACTAACTCAACTATCTAGTCTTCTAGGGTTGACCTCTGCATATACCCATGTTTCCTCCAATGATCCAAAGCATAGAATAGCTACGACAAAATGAAAAATAGGTTTTCAGTCAGGAATGGAACGAGTACATTCTAACATCAGTTCCAATAATTTGACAAAATCAATAAAACAGTAAATAATACTGAAATACACGATGAGTGTATAAACAGGGAATCATGGTATGAAATATGTGAATAAAAGTAGGAGAGCATGGAATTCAAGACAAGGAAGTAACTGTAATAAACTACTGAAACATGAACTATAATATAGCAAGACTACATCTAACTAGTGAGTTGAAATACACTTTCGACATATAAACGACTAAAGAAAAATCCGACACTCCGCACGTGAATTGTGCGATTGCTATCAAACACGATTAGATAATAGGATGTTTTTGGGTATATTTACATATCTACTAATATACTTTTCTGTCCAACTAGTACTCATGGATTCAACAAGTTACGAATACGGTAAACATCGGTCATGAACAACATGTAAAGAATCCATAACTATCATATCATGTACCCATCGTGTCGAGAATCAACAGAATATCGATGTAAAATACTACTAAATACATGAATAATAGAGATGATCAAATATAAAAACTATCAGAAATGTACTCGCCTGTGGTCCTTAGCTGGTGAAATAGATGATACCAATGCGTTCACGATAGTCTGACTGGCTAGGGTAGCACGAAAATCCCAAAATATCTAACCACTTAGTGAGCCACAAAAGTCAACTCGCAAAACGATCTTCGGATGCTGAAACAAACATCACCAACGTGTTTGGTATAAATGAAATATCTAAAAATACCTACGCAAAAGTTCAATTCTGGACACAAGGACAAAATCGTAATTTCAGGTCAAAACGATGTCCATCGTTGGATCCGCTTTGCACCGAAAAGTGTGCCAACGTCTATGGTCTCTAAAGTCAACAAATAATATGTCTACATGTTTGGTTTGACGATATGAACCTAACTATATGTCCAAAGTTAGATTTTAGTGGGCCGTGCACAATTTCGTCCGTTAGATCGGGTCGCGGGACTACCAAAATAGCGTTCCGATCGACCTTCTCAGAATCGGACCAAACTTGGCATACATGACCAGAAAAATGATACGGTCCAGTTGACATAAGTTTCATCTTGAGATAACGAACGTGCACGAAGTTAAGGGCTAATTTACGAAGGGACCGATACGGGATATCTCGACCGATATGCCTCGATTTCGTCACGCACGCACAACGAAATTGAGTTCATAGAATCCCACACGTTGACAACATCCATACGCATCTTTCGATGTTCAAGTCGCCCGGATTGTCGGGACGGACCCCGTATCGATGAATTTCTAAGTTTTTAAAAACCATTTTATCGTAATTTTTGGTCAACTTTGAACAAGTTATATTCAATAAGTACATCGAATTAATTAAAACTAAAAGAAAGGTTTTTTTTTCCTATATATTGCTAATAAATGCCTTCAAGTGGATTTTTGAAATCGTGCATGGTTTAGAAGAAAATTGGGCGCAAAGTGGCGTCGTTGAAATGTTTTTCAATGTTCTGTTGTGGACTGTTTTTCCTCAACTTTGGGTCGACGTATCGGAGAACATGGTGCGTCTAAATACGAAGTGTTTGAAGGGAATTAAATGTTTACAGGTTTTCTACATACCCGAAAAGATGGATCGTGAAACGATCAATCTCCTGCGGAGAAAACAAGGCACGCAGTTGATGTGCTACTGCTTGTGCTTCTTCTACTGTCTGCGGCTGCTACTATTTTTGGTACGTACGGCGGCCGTCCGGCGGCCGTGCAGTGGTCGCCGAGGGTAGGGGTGTTCGTCCAGGGATTGGGATTTTGCTCGAGGTCATGCGCAAAGTCTCGAGGAAGAGTCTAAGGGTTTTGGCGAAATCCCTGTTCCATTTCTTGATCATTTTTATCAAGAATTTTGGTTCGTATTAGGCTCTGATTTAAGAATAGGTTTGAATTGTAATCGAGTCTATTTGGAAGAGAATCAGATAAGATTTAATTAGGAAGGGATTTAAAGAATTTTGGTTATGAATTTAGCTCGATTTGAATTCTTCCTAGCGGGTTTTGTTGTCTTTACAGAATTTCGGTTCTGTTATAGGGAAGGAAGAAGCTATTCACAGGTTGAGCACACAGTTATATATAGTTATATATATATATATATATATATATATATATATATATATATATATATATATATATATATATATATATATTTTGTGTATACATTCATAAAAAAAAACACATTGAATAATATATGTGCATATATTTTATAAATACAATCATTCATAAAAAACACATTGAATAATTATGTGCATATATTTTATAAATACAAAGAATACTTATTAAATATTCTAGAGGTAACCAATGGTTGAGTACCATAATCTTATTTTCTACAAATTCCATTCATTAAATTTAAAGCCCTCTCCGTGTGTAAATATATATATATATATATATATATATATTATATATATTATATAATATATATATATATATATATAGATATATATATATAATAAAAAGGAAAAGTTGGTGGAAACTTTTGAATTCCAAACATGCCCTTGAGTTTTTTTATAAACATGATGTTATATGT